>CM034154.1:192702242-193032242 GCA_019776745.2 Taxus chinensis | reverse complement strand
TAACTTGAGTCAAGGGGTGGGTTAAGTTATAAAGTGGTTTTATAACTACTTTTTGGGATGTGCCTATAAAAGGCTTGATCACAATTGTAAAATGGCTAACCTTTTCTCTCTTTTTCTATGAATGAAGAAATAAACTACAAAAATTGTGTGTATCTATTTTGACTTCATTCTATGAGATATAGAATGTTAACTCGTGAATGAGAATCAATTTAATGTGATTATCATATTTTGATTATGAACTCTATTTGATATTCATAACTAGAGACACATTTTTAATGTTAATTCATTGTGTGTGCAATGCTAATATCTAGATCTTGTGTTGCCTATTCCTGCATGTGGACTTTGTTGCATACACACATAATTCCCTAACCCAAGAGACTTTATGCTTTTGATTGGTTCCTATCTCATGTGCAAATGTTGTTGAGTTCTATTTTCCATGTAAAAGAGAGAGGTTTTAGTTTATGTTTTCCTAGAATTACTCAAGTAGTTTTATGCGTTTCTATTATGTTGTAGAGTTTCTTCCTTTCCCCTTTCTTCTCTCTTTCCCTTTCCCACTTTTGTCTCCTTTGTGCTTTTCGGTTAAAAGCACCAAAAACATAAATACACCCATCATATGAGGGAATTGCCCCTCTCAAAAGAAAAGGAACTTCACCCTATCAATAGATGATTTCCCCTAGTTATTGCATATTTTATAGGGTCTCCAATAGGCCATTCCTGAAAATATAAAGCGACATAAATTTTTGTCAAATTTTTTTTGTGACTCCGCTGGGGAGTGAAGTTTTTGTTAGGTTCATTTTTCCACATCAAGGAACCTCCCCTTAAATAGATGCTAGCAATTTTGCATGCAATTGGTACATAGAAGTCATAATACTGGCTGAAGATGAAATCTACAAGTTGGCACCTCTTGTCAACAAGTGATTGTGACATTGATGAAGATGAATAAATTGATCTTCTCTCTCGAGGCATGCAAGTTCCAGATGGTCTTGAACATGCATATTTTTTTGAAGAAGCTCTATGGAGACATGGAAATCAACACAACGAAAATGTCTCCCGCTTTCATTCAAACTCTGAAGAAAGTTGAGAAAGAAGAAGGAATAAGTGTCTTCTCATTATCCCACCATCATAATAACCCTTGTTACAGTGAAGAAAATAAGTTACCTCCTAAGAATTATGATGCTCCACATAGAAGAATTAAAGTTGCTGACACATCCCTACAAGCTGCAAAAGAGAACAAAAAATTGTAGGCGAAGATAACCAAACTTGAAAAAATTACTACATCTAAGATCTTATCATCAAATCCTTGTGACTAAATTCAAAAAGAGTGTTAATAAATGAATAAAGATGAATATTTAACCTGCTGATGATCATAAGTCTAGGCATTTGATGAGATAAGTACAACAAAATATAGAATCGTGCAAGCACATGAGAAGTCAAAACAACTTGAAGATGAATCCTTGGATGAGTTATGTGATGATAAAATATGTTCGGAGAACATATTTTTTAAAAGTAATGTTTTGGATGTTGCACGACTTATTGTAGATCTCAGAACATTTCCTTTTATTTTTCTTCCCATTGATTCTTTTCTCGCTTATGAAGATGAGGAGATGAATGTCGTGAAGGAATACGTGCAAAGGATTGTGAGAATGGTAGAAGGGATTTTAGATCACTATGGCAATCTTGAAATCTTACACTTTTTTGGAGCTATGTAGAGGAAGTTTGAACAACTTGAGATACTCTGGAATAAGGAAGAGAACAACAATCTATCAAAAGTAGTTCCTGAGGATCCTTCACACTTTGAAATATTTATTCCTAATATATACCTTCATGCCTCTGGTGACTACATTCTTTGTGAATCTTCTTGTTCCTTTCAAGTTGACATCATTGAAAATAATGAAATAACAAGGAAGTTGAGTTGTCATGTGTAAATTAATTTCATCTTGAGACATTTTTTTTGAAGCGGCTTGCAAGGAGAGTAAATATATTTGTCTTGACAAGAGTGATTTGATGCTTGTTGAAGTTGCTGCTTATTATGAAGATATACCAAAGGTATCCTTGATTAGAATGAATTTATCTTCTCAACCGGAGACCTTTCAGGAGAGTGAAGATGAGGTAATTTTCAATGATTTCCATGAATATTTAATCCTCCATATGATGTGCATATTTTCAAATTCTGAGAAGAGAACTTTGAAACACCCATATTCTTTCTATGAATCTTGTTGATATGCAAAGAACACACACTCATGTGAATATTGTGGAAGAGTCTTCTTGCAATTTGTTCTCTCATTTTTCATGAAAGGAAGCAGTCAAGATTGAAGATGACATGATCCTTCATGGAATGTTGAAAATGGAGACTCCAGAACTCCTTTCAAATATATCAAGTGGATAAGTAACCGAGCTTGTTGAAAGAGGAAAATGATTCATGGAGAAGGAACATATCAGGAATTCCATGATATTGGCGAGGAAGTGAATTCTCTACCTAAATCACACAACTATTTCAATTTCACAATTATTATCACAAGTGAGTTGATAGAGACAACTTTTTGAACAAGAAGTTTCTAAATGTGTTAAGCATTATGAAGAAGATGAGAGTCTTGCTGAATTTTCTCGTCCTGGTGTCACTAGTGTTGAAATCAAATAATTTGAACATGCTCATTTTGAAGCTCACAATCTGGTGGAAGTCAAGGACAAGGAGGTTGGTGAAATGTTTATTGAAAATGTGAAAATGAGGAAATAATTTAAGAATTGAATAACTCTTCTCAATTGAACTTTACTGTTGATAAACTCTTTGACTTTGAGGTCACTTTGTTTTTGTGCACTTTATTTAAAAATCCTTATTCAGTGGTAGAAGAAGTGAAATATGATAATGATGATTCATGCATTGATGAAATTGTCCCCACTGTGTCAAACATTCTAACCACTCCTAAATCAAAAACTGAATCGAACTTTATTGTTGTTTCAACTCATGAGGAGGTGCCTAATATTCACCCTTTGGATGAAAGCTTTCATGTCAATCCAAGATGTAACGAAGAGGTAGAAATCTCACCTAAATGGATCATTGTGGAGTACAAAAGACAAAAGCATAGTGACACATATGATCAATATTCATACAAAGCGATACAAACATTGTGCTTGATTTAACAAAAATAGAATTATTGCCAAAACCCTAAGATATTGTAGAGTCACATCTGATAAATAAACAATAAAGTATATATCTGACACAAGAAATAAGCTAAATAAATATGAAACCCTAGGTGAAAGAGAGAGTAGAAGACTTAGCTGATCTCACAAATGATCTTGAAGTATGCTGAACTGGAAGAGTGGTAAACAAGAGGAGCAGACTATTGCAACTGCACCCATAAAATTTTGTAACTGCCAAACGAGCCCAGACCAAGGCGCTTGGACTGGGTCAGGGGTGTTGGAGACTGCTTTTGGGTGGTCATGACTACGAAGGGCCTCAGAAACTGATTTTTGTTGTGTTGTAAGATGGTCGTTGGCTGTCACCTTTGATCACCTATGTGTCGCACTATGTCCACAAAATTCACATGAAACCTGCAAAAAAAATGATCTCCTACAAAACCCCAAAACACATCAAAGAAAAAGATGCAAATAGGGATTCAGACTGACCCTGATGGTCACTTGACAGAGTGAACTTATGACTGAGTGTTGTACTACATCTCATACTCTATGTAGTTTTGTGTGTGTGTGTGTGTGTGTGTGTAGAATCATGTCGTAGGAAGCTCTTGTGCAAGATGCACTTGGTAACGAGTAATAGCTAGATGTAACAATGTAGATAGATGTGTAGATGTCAAAATGAGCTTCTCCTCATATGCGTGTATGTAGAAAAATGTAGTCCTTTGTCCCATGAATGAAGTTAGATGAATGCCTTGATGCTCTTAGAATGAATTTGGATGCAACCTTAGGTGGTGATAGTAGATGCTTAGAGCTTGGGTCCTTTATTATGGTCACATAGGTTTGTATTTATATGATTCCCTTGTTTGAATGTTGTAATTAACAACTTAAAGGACGAGCCATAAGGAAACAAGATGCCCAAATGATAAAAGAGGCCCAAAATAGGAGAGTAAGATATAAAGAGGTCGAGGGCACCCAGAGGGGACAAGGGCGTCTGGGCACTTGTGTCTAGAGTCAAGAAAGATAAAACAATGAAGATCAAAATAGGATGTGGGGTGTGAAAGACCAAAGAGGAAACCATAAGACATAAAAGAGGCCTTAAATAGATGTCAATTACTAGTTTTCTCGCATAGGAATCATATGAATAGTGGTATGTGATGAAGACCTAAAAATGTACCCAAGCACGTGATTTAGAGTCTAAAGTGCCAACCATGAGGATGTCATTTCATATCTCTTCCCACTGAAATGGGAATTGTAGACTTGGATAACCATGAGAATGAGAGTGAGGATCATTATGGTGAAATATGTATTCTCTTCATTGATGCGGTGACAAGATTAATTGGTGATGAATGTGTTGTTGATGAACTATTTTTCCCTGACTCATCTTCGGAGGAAACAAACAATGCTTGTTTTAATTGTCAAGCATGTGGTGAGGATTTAGTGATGATCATGTCTTCTCATGAGAAGAATTTTCAAGAGAAACTAGTTTGCAAACATCAAGTGGATGGTGATGGATGTTTGTGTTGTTCAGTGCCTAGTGTGACGCAAAAGGAAGCTCAAAAGTTCATTTCAACACTTTCTCGTTGCAAGAAGAGTAAAATTTGTGAACAAGTGTCAGAGTGTTTATTGGATCTGGGTGAATTCTCTGTGAAATATCAATTTGAGAATAATTTTTTTGTTTCTATTCTTCTTCTTAGGCCAAGTGGAGCTATCATGAATCCTTGGTATGATCAGTTGAACATTTTCAGTCCGTTGGAGCTTCATGCTTTTAGTCCTTTACATCATAAGGGTACCTTTTTCTCTCAACTTATTGTTGGGTTTGTGTAAACTTATATATTCCTGTTCTTCCCCTTGTACATAGTTCCCCCCCTTTTTGGCTCATTTTCCTTTTCATTTTCTTGCACGTGTTCAATAATGTAACTTGAGAAAGTGATCTCTTGTACATATTTGTGCTAAGTTTGACTCTATTTCCCAATGGATAAGAATCTTGTTTGTTGACACCTTGAGATTCTGAAGTTTGAGCTATGCCTTATTTGTGCTTCACCCAATCTGGAAGTCATGTCCCCAGAAAGAGCTAGCTGTTGTCACAAAAAAATAAGACGATATGAAACATTCTAAATTGTGCTTGAATGCATTAAAATTCCCCCAAAAATGAATTTTGAGTACAAACACTCGATGCTAATCATTTCATCTTCACTAGTCTGGTTTTGACCCAATATTATTTTGTTGCTTCGTTTGATTGACAATTTTTCAAACCATCTCAGTTTATCCAGTTTGTGTTTCATAAGATCAAAATATGCCCTCCATGGTCCTATATTGCAATGAATGACCACTCCTTGCCTTTTTGTTCCGTGAAATGATCTTACCTTAGTACTTGTTTGACCTTGCGGATCCACCTTGGGAGATTTCGTTATAAAAACACATTGAGGGTGGATATTTTTGTGAATGTTTTAACTCTAAAACATGCTTCCAAGTCTGATTTATACTAATACTAGAAATTACACGTGAGGTGTGCGATGTTAACGACGAAAGAGAAATATTGGTGAGCGGAAAAGGATGTTGAAACAGACAACAAATGACCATATATAGATAAAATATGTTGACGACAAATAAATGCAACACCATTTACAAGACATGTTTCATACCACAAATTTGTGCAAAGTATGATTTTCTGGTTGACGCAGAGGAAAATTTTGTGTTGCAATTGATCCATAATCAACCTATCATGAGTTAGTATGCCCAGTGTTCTGAGAAATGGATTTGGCAACAAGAGAGTAAAGGGATTTCAACAATTGAAGGTTATGGTTGTCCACATCGTCATCAAGTGCTATCAGTACTTTTAGTTAGGAAAATACACAATTTCTTTATTTTCTGGTTTTTTTTCTTTACAGGCCTTAGATGAGACATTGCTTAGGTAACTTGCTTTATTGCTCACTCTTCATTCTCTTTCCTTAAATTAATCTTTTTTTGTAGGTTCATCACCTCTTATGTCGTTTGCAAGCGCATGTGATTGTTGGGCATGGGGTCTAAGGGGAAGCTCAAAACATCCATGAAAACCATCAATGCATTTACAATGTAATGAGGTGATGTAGTAAATGCCCTTGGGGAAATCTATGGAGAAAATTTTTCAGACAAAACCCTAAATGAGGAAGATGAAGCTCTGTCAAAAATCTACAAAAATTTAAATCCTAACCCAGGAGAGGCATCATCATCATTGTTTGCTCTGAAGAACTCATTGTTCAACTAATTTTATGCGCAAGCTTTTGGGTTCATTCCCAGAGTGCAGTCGCTAGGACTCGTTGAAATGAATATAGCCGCTATGAGGACCGTGTTTGTGGACTTCATGCTGCCACAATAGTTATTGTCGTCATTGCCACAATTAGTTGAGTAGCAACAAGATGTAGAGCCCACGACGGCCTCCACTTTTTCTTTAAAACCCCTAATCGATGAACTTAGGAAAAAATTCTAAAGCGGGTACATGCGAAAAAATAAATAATTTCTTATTTCAAGAAAGATTTAATTGTCGGACCATTGGCTGTCACGTGAAAGGCATATGTGAGTCTTTGCTTCGTCAACCAATTCATCTCTCGCATTCTTGTCTTGTCAGTTGTCGAAAGTGGAGGAGCATTTTGCATGTGCAAATGCCTTTCGGTGTAATGAAATTTTAGGATTTCAAAGTTATAGATGTTTTATATTTATCCTCATGTTGTATGTCATTATCAATATTTTCTTAATAGGGCAAGTTGTTCGACATGTGCAAACGCCTTTCTGCGTAATGAAATTTTAGGATTTTCATGTTATAGATATTTTAGATTTATCTTCATGTTGTACGCCATTATCAATATTTTCTTAATAGGGCAAGTTTAATGTAGGAAAATCAGGATTTGCAAAGTTACCCATTTTAGATTTTTTTTAGGGCATTTGATATAGATGTTCTTTAGATTGACATTGCGGTTGAAAAGATATGCTATGAATCATATAGCTTCAAAAGTCTCGTATTTGCTGTTTGTTTCTCCATGTATTTAACAACAAAATAAAAGTTGAATAGGAAAAATAGACCCATGTCAAACAAACCCACCACCCCCGTTAGGCGCTCTTCAAAACCCAGAGCAGAACATGGAGAGCGACGCATCCTAAACGACCTTCTTTCATACCTGTAATTTTCCTTGCATAATAATACAAGCACTTTATTTCAAAGGCGTTAACCGCTATATATATAAATGAAGGCATTGACCACTGTGAAATCCACGTTAACCAAGGTGAAACAGAAGTTATCAGTATGTGACGGGAACTACGCTAAATGGAGCCCTCACAAAAAAATCGCGTGACATTCCTTCCATCTGTGTATGATAATTCATGGTTCATATGTGACATTTGGGGGTGTGCTTGGAAAGGAATCTCAATATTTACTTGTATTCATATTCTGATACTTGCGTTTGGATCTAGAGTAATGCGCTTCACATGTACTAACTCTTGAATTCTTTCCCCACATATGGAGATATGATCATTGGTTTTGAATGTTTATGTTTTTGACCATGCATTGGGAGGAGGCCCTTCATTTATTTAATAAGTTCATCCACCATGATATGCGTTTGGAGTTTCATTTGGCCAAGTGGCATTGGTTTGGAGGCATAGTTTAAACCATGTCATTTTTGTCCTTTTGTTGTCTTTCATGCATGCGCCAAAGATGTATATATGAAATGAAATAATATTTTTTTAACGTCCACGAGACTAAAAATAGCCTTTGAGACAGTAAAACCAATTTTTTTATTTTCATCATTTATGATCTTCTTATGTTAATCTTGATGATGAAGTCCCCCATTTTAGCTATCAACTCCTCACCGAACCTATCAATTTTTCACTGAACTTATATAGAGGAGAGATGATTTTTGAAGTTGCGTTTCAAAGATGCCAAGTGGCATGTTATGATGCTTGCATTATATTGATTCCTATTTACATGTGATGATCCACCATGAGTTTATTATTGGTTTTGAGAAGTGCGCTATTGGTTCCCAATCGAATAAAAGATGAGCCACATGAAGTTTTTAAATGATTATTTTAATCAAACATACTTTTCTCTCCACATAGCTCAAGGTCTCATGCTTCTCCTATGCTTTCATGAAGATAAATTTTATTATAACTTGAGTTTTACTCGTCCAAATGATTTGAAATTTTAACCAGATGCTTCTCTCCTCGGCGCCTTCAGGATGAATGTGATTTTGCTTAGTTTGGTGAACTATATTATTTTATTGGCTTCTGAAGGGTTTTCTTGATTTGTTGGCACTTGAAACCATCTAAATCTACTTCTTCTCCTACATTTTCATGGTCACATATGCCTTCCAAATCAATGACATGAAGATTCTATTCCTTGCTCAGTCATCTGGATTTATGAAGCGGTGAAAACAAAAGAAAACTCAAGAAGTATATAGCCTTGGAATGGATGAATGCAAAGTGCTTGACCAGATGCCTGCATCATAATTCATGGTTCTACATTGTCTCTCAACCTCTTGGATGTGTTACAAGATTATATTATTTGAATTCCATCTCTCTTGACGGTTCTAGATGAAATAGTGCCCCATTTTTGAAAGTTGGATACTTTCTTCTTATTTCTCTTTGCAACTAGGAAATTATTCAAATTATGAAATTGTAATTAATTAATTCACTTTTTTAAATTATTAAATATAATGTAATAAATAGATTATAAAGTGAACTCAAGTGATTTTAATTTGAGTCAAAGGGAAGGTTAAGTTATAAATTTGTTTTATAACTACTATTTGAGATGTGCCTATAAAAGGAATGATTATAATTGTAAAATGGCTAGCCTTTTCTCTCTTTGTATGTGAATGAAGAAATAAATTGGAAAAAAATGTGTATCTATTTTGAAGCCATTCCATGAGATAAATAATGTTAACTTGGGAACGAGAACTGGTTTAATGTTTTTATCATATTCTGATTATGAACTCTGTTTGATATTCATAGTTGTAGACACATTTTTAATGTTAATTCATTGTGTGTGCCACGTTAATACATAGAATTTGTGTTTCCTATTCTTGCATGCGGTCTTTGTGCTATACACACATAAGTTGTTAACCCTAGAGTTTTTGTGCTTCTGTTTGGTTCTAATCTCTTGTGCAACTACTGTTAAGTTTTATTTTCCATGTGAAAGAGAGATTTTATTTTATGTTTTTCTAGAGTTACCCAAGTAGTTTTTTGTGTTTCTAATCTATTGCAGGGTTTTTCCTATCCCATTTCTTCTCTTACCTTTCTCCTTTATTTCCTTTTATCAGTTTTGTTCTCTTTGTGCTTTCCAGTTACAAGCACCAAAAACCTAAATACTCCCATCATACGAGGTAACTACCCCTTTCAAAAGTAGAGGAACTTCACCCTGTGAGTAGGTGATTTTCCCTAAATGTTGTAGATTGTATACTACCTCCATTAGGCCAGTCCTGAATATATAAAACAATAAAAAATTGTGCCAACACATTTATAATTAAAATGGTTGTATTTAGGTGTAAAAAGTTCCATTTATAATATATTTATATATATTATGTTCATTTTAGAAAAATAGGGCATACATATTATGCATAATTGAGAAATCCAGGGTATACATATTGTGTTGAATTGAGGAGGGGGACCATACATACTGTGTTGAATTCAAAAAACTAGTGCATACATATTGCGTCTGATCTATAAAAGTATGGTAAACACTTTTTTGTTCAATACGAGTCTTGAAGCAATAAAATGAGGATGAATTGAATTCATACTTATTTTATAGGTACATAATTCCATTTTCCTAATTTTATTATATATATTTTTAATTAGTCATTGTTGTATGAGATTAAAAGTGTATTTTAGTTTAGGCCATTTAGGTTTTATAGAAACCCTAAATAAGTGCATTTATATTGAAACATAAATGTATGACTATGGAAATTCATAAATGTTAATATATATTTTAATTATATAAGAAAGTGATTTGAATGATAATGTACATTCTGCATATCCTTTATAGAAATGTGGCTTAGATTATCTTCCAAATCCTCACTCAATTTCTTTTATAGATAACGCTCCCGCAACTCCTAACGACAACTCTTTACACCATCATGCAATTTTTTTTTTAAAATAATGATTTAATATATTTTAGTTTATTCAATCTCTCATCTTCTCTCTTTCTCTCTCTCACACAAAGAAGGGGCCTCCATTTTGGTGAAAATAATTTAATTTTTGAGGTAAATCCCATTAGGGATATTGATTTTGAATCTTCATATGTACCCTCTATCATAAGGTCTAGTTCTTTAGTCGATGCACCAAAAAAATCACCTTGTCCTTCCAATTATAAAACCTCTGATGAAGAAGAGGAAGTATAAAGTGGTCAACGAAAAAGTTAGTATTCAATTATGTTCAATAAATTGATCAAAGAAAAAGGGTAGGTACCTTATAAACCTTATGAGGAGAAGTCTCAAGGTGATTTGGAACTTCCCAGATAATATATGAAATTCTATGATGTAGAGTTCAAACATTTCAGAGCATTTGATGCATGGCCTATGAAAGAATCTCTTTCTCATGTGTATAAAACATTTCCTAGCTTTTGGGGGAAAAAATATATGATATAACCATCCACTATATTTGATGCAAGTTTAGTTTCTTTATTTTGACCCCTATCATTTTTGGATCAAAACCCCATCAAGGTCATGAAATCACCATATTACCATTCCACAAACCAGAATATTCATTCAAAGATTGGAAAATATTGGTTAAGTATAAGTTTAACATGTTAGATTATGATTTATGTTCAAATGCACAAACAATTTATGAGAAGATTGAGAATGGGAAAATAATGAATAAAATGTATGATCACACATAAATAAATGGGTGTGTATGCTTATAAGAATATTTTTGGTTTGATAAATAGTTCTAAAGGATATAGGTCATGGTAATCTAAATTTCAATTTATGAAGTGTGAGAATGACAAAGAGGACTAATACATTGCAAATAAATTGTATCACTATATAATAGTTGAAGAAATTAGGGATTTTAGAGAAGAGGAAAAGTTGCTGATTTATTACAAATATAATCATCCCACTCTTGTAGAGATAAGAAAAATTATATTAAAAAGGGCCTCAAATAGATGATCTTTCATTAACCTTTCAATTATGGTGTTTAGTAGATGGACTTGTAGAAAAAACTTGGAGACAATTTTAATTAATATTTACTAATATTCAATGTTATTATTCACATTATATTATACATTTATGAATGATTTATGTATTTTGTGTTGAATGAATTGAAATTTTATGTGATTATTTATTTATGTTCATTTTTTGATTTCCAATATTGTAGATCAATGATCAATACCCTCAGTTGAAACGAGATTGTGTAAATGTTGTGCAAAAATATAAATGGCCCATTTTATACCCTAATCATGCCATTCAGTGTAAAAATATGAGAAATTGAGAAAGAGGAAATTTGAAAAAAAAAAGATTCCATAATTCTATAAACAAATAAGAAGATGCTCAATTCTAGAAGGTAGTGCAAATACATGAATCATAAGCTAGAAACAAACAAGATGCAAGATTTGATTATATGCTAACTCATTTGTTTTCTTATCCTTTTAGTCATATTTATGATCATGATCATATTGAGGAAGACAATAACAATGAAAATGACCATGATGGTGTTAATAAAATGAATGAACTTGGTAGCATTCCTATTTAGGAATATCCATTTGATGGTGGAAAAGAGGTAAATGCAAAGGATGAGGTCATTAGTTATATAAATACATCAGAAAAAAACTCCATTGTTTGAATATGGGGAGGCTAGAACAATAATGTTGAATGCCACACTAGCATTGATGGACCTGAAAATCAGATTTGGATGGTCAAACATTAGTGTAACAACACAACTAAAATAAGTAAAAAAAATTCTATGTCAAATAATTATTGTGTTATGAACACTCTTCTTAATAGCTACATTAATTCTTAAAAATATGTAGCTTACTTAAAAATACTTGTACATGTGCAAGTTACTAAAACATGTCATTTTACATGAAGAAAACACAATTCCTTCATCATATAAGGCTACACACAAAATATAATCTTCCTTGGGCATTTCATATGACAAAAATTATGCATATTTCAACAACTATGTACTATTTAGGAAGGAGTATGAAAATGATACAGTTTGTCCAAATCATAAGTGCAAGGAATGTCAATGTGTATAAAATTTCAAGGAAGGTTTTGTAGCATTTTCCATTGATTAACAAATTAGAACATGTTTATCATTGCAAGTCACTCACATAGCTAATGACATTGCCTTACAATAGTACACATATTGATGGGGTGATGCACGTACCAAGTGATTTCCATAGTATGAAACACAGTGAGTAGAATTGGCCTCACAAATTTACATTCAATGCAAGGTGTATCATGCTAGGTCTTGCAATGGATACCAGTGTTAATACATATTCTAAATTGTCCACAACATATTCAGTTTGGCTTGTTGTATTGATAAATCATAATATTTTCCCATGGCTTATGCTACAAAAATAACATCTATTTCTATCATTATCAATCCATGAAAAGAATCGGGTGAATAAAATGGATGCCTACTTTGAACCTCTTATCTAGATGAATTGTATATTTTATGGAATGGGGTGCATATTTATGATATATTAATACCACTTGACAACAACGTATTCAAATTCTATGGAATTATCTGTTGGAAAATCCATGATTATCCAAGCTTACCAGTGAGCTCCATATTAACTATAAAGGGATATCATGCACTCCTAAGGTGAAGATCAATTTCAAGGTACTCTTATGATTTGAGAAAACATGTTTATAGAGGACAAGTTTTTTAAAGATGGACCATGAATTTTGTAGTGCAAAAAAAAAAGAAGTTTATTGGTCAAATGAAAATGAGAGAACCATCGAATTAATGTCTCCTGGAGATTGGTTGTAACCTTACAAGTATGTTTACGATGAAATGAATATTTTTTTTACCAGAAATATGATGGAGATTAGAGTAGGAAAATGAAGATGGTGTAGGTAGGAATACATCTATGTAATTTCTAAGGGAATGAAAATATTATCTACATTATACAACCTTCCATACTGGAAATAGTTTCTAATAGTCCATCTCTTACAACTGATGCATATATTTAAACATGCTATTATAGCAATGTGGTTGCTTATTGAAACAAATGACAAATAAATTATAATCATAGAAATGCCTCAAATTTTTTAAACCAAAAAACTCTGGTCCAAGAATATTGGAATATATGAAAAGGCTTTGTGGATTTTAAAATAAACCACATGTTGCAAAAGTCACCGAGGTCATGTGTAAAATGTGCCCACCTCAATTTTATGTGCCATCCCTCAAGAGAGTGTTCACTACTGATGGAAATATTAAAATGTTGAAAACACATATCTGAAACAAAATTTTAAAGGTATGTCGACAATACCTATAATAAATGTAAATTATCACACACACACACACACACACACATTTTTTATATCTATTTATGATGTTGTTGAGTAAATGTGTTTGACATAGAAACACATATTTCATGTTGGTTTAAGGGGGAGGATGCACTTCCATGGGATATTAAGAATATTACTTTGATACTTTCAAAAATTCTTAGATGGTTGTCATCAAAGGAGATCTATACCTCTAATATTGTTTGTATGTTTGAAAAGGAATTACCAACTTCATTTTTTGAATCCAAGTTCATCCACTAGTCCAATTACTCAATGAAATTGCGATGGTATGTATTGTCAACACTAGATGGATTTTTTGGCCTAAGAGGTACATGGAGACACTGAAGAGGCTTGCCAATAAGTTAACCTTTCTAGAGGGTTTCATTACAGAAGGATATACCATTAAAAAAACATTCTTATATGTAATTGAATATATATATATATATATATATATATATATATATATATATATATATATATATATATATATATATATATATATATATATATATATATATATATATATAGCCTCACATATGGGATGCTGATCATGGTGATGTACACTTGGAGGAAAAATTACAAGGAAAATGAAAGGGAAGAATATTGAGTGAGTATATTATATTAATCTTGTTATTTTTAAATATGTATATGTTTGTATATTGTATAATTATATGAACTTGTATTGATGTTTGTTGGTGAAGTTGAAGAATATGTCGTCAATGTTTTTTTACTCTTTAAATTAAAGAAAATGAATGGGTGGGTTGATGTTTACAAGATGAAAAAAGAGGAGCATGACATGGATAGACATGTTTATAGAAGGCGATATCCTTGGAAACATTTTCCCGAAGACTTATGCATCGATTGGACAAATAATTTTACTATGAATGAAATGAATTTTTTTTAAAATATATTGATGATAAAGTTGTGGAAGCATGTCTAATAATGCTTTAAACAATGCGTGCAGATGCGAATACCGAGTAAGAATCTTAAATCTTCTAAATAATTATGAGATTTTTTACTTAAAGTTTATTTATAATAATCATGTTATTTTAGGTGACAAATCATACTGCAATGTAGGTGGATGGTAAATATTTTTGGATCAAGAAAATTGAAAACAAAAGGAATACCTGCAATTATGGAGGATCAGTTCAATTTGATCAAGAAAATCGAAAAGTGCACGTGACAAAGAATTGTTTCAAGGGTGGCTTGATTATGTTAGAAATATTCAAGAAATAATTAATGAGGACTTTAGAACTTTTGAAATTATAGTTTTTCAATGCAAATGATTCTCATCCATTGATAATAGATATATTAGACCTAATATGCACAATGGTCTTTATATGGTTGACTTGTAAAAGGAGTTGTTGGATTGTAATGAGCCTAAGATGTTTTTGCAACATTGATATCTATATAATTTTTATGTTTGAAATCAATGCCTAAAATAAAAATCAATGATTAATAGTTATCTTTTGTTTTATATTTTTCACATGTTTTATTCTATCCCGATTTGGAGATGCATGGATGTGAATTTATAATACATCTTAACCCAAGGTAAAGACATATCTTCTAAGAAGAATCTCCATAGAACATAAAAAGAATATGAAGATGCTATGATCAAAGAAGAATGTTTTATTAAAGATGAAAATGGTAAAAAAGTTGAAGAAGTTACGCAAGATGAAAATTTTGCACAAGAGGAAGACCCTTGACAAGATTAAAATCTGTTTATCTAGAAGATGAGGATCATGAATAATTAAGAGTACAAGTGTTCTTACAAATACATAAAGATGATCATGGAATAGGTGAAATATAACAAATCAAACATAGGGATATTCAAATGTTAGAAAATAAAAATGTAGATGTGTCACATGATACATCAAATGACGTTGAAAATGATCAAAATAAAGAATCATAAACTTGTAATTATACCTTCACGTTACAAAATAAATTAAGGAAACATTATAAAAGTAAATTTTTTCTATCGGCACATAATATTTAATTTATATGCAATGGTAACACTATATTTGGATTAATTTGATGTTGAAGGAGAAAGATTTGAAAAATTTATTGGAAAGGATTTTCAATGTATCATGAACAAAATGTTTTAACTCTTTTTGTTTCATATTTCCTCAAATATTAGAGGTAAATTAGATGACATGCTCCAATAAGATGAAATAGGAGATACTTAATACTCATTGAATACACATAAATTGGAATCTTGTGATTCTAAATTGATGGACATGGAATGGAATTAATATTTTTATTTCTACACATTTCTTGGTAATTTATAGAGATGTCTTTAACTAAGAAAAACATGGAAAAAATTAGAGAGACTAAAACACAACATCAAAGAAATATATTAGCAAATTGAACAAATTCAAAACTCTTCTCCGTGACGGACTTCCTTGTGAGAGGGAGTCAACTCTTCTTCTACTACTAAATCCTAAATTTTAGTGTTCTTTTACAAATAATACCTTGATTAATTTTTTGACAATATGTGACAGTATAATTTGTTCTATATGAACCTACATTTAGATAGTTGACCTAATTTGACCTTCCTAATTTGACATAATTGGCCTGATTTGGCCTCCCTACTTTGATTTATTGACCTAATTTGGCCAAATTGAGCATAATATGATCTAATTTGGTGCAATTGAACCTAATTTTCCCTAATTAGACCTAATTGGTTAACAAAATTTGACTTAATTGATGCAAGTTGTTCTAATATGAGTTGAATAACACAAAATACATGTTGACCAAAATAAGCTCACACTTATTTTTTGGTCAACTAACACCATTTTCCCTCGTTTGGTGCTTCAATATGAATTTTTATATATTTTAAGCACTTAAGGTCCCCTGAAAGCATTTCCATCAGATAGGAAATTTCTTCCCCTTTCAAGAAATATAAAAAAGTCCTTGTAACTCCTCATATTTTGCAAATGATGGCCCGACGGGCCTGGGAAGGATATTTTGCCAAAAGCGGGCCGGTGGGCCTGGGGAAGACTTTTCACCAAATGGGAAGATTGCGGACCGGTGGGGAAGCAGGAGATATTTTTTCATTTTTACACTTTTTGTCAAAGGCACAAGTTATAATTGCAGGCCCGTGGGCCCATGAAGGTTTTCTTTTGCTAAAGTGAATATGCGGGGCTAAGAAGGAAATTTTGCCCAAGTGTAAATGCGGGCCGGCGGGTCTGCGGGACATTTAGGAAATTTTGCACCTTTTGCAAAATGGCACAGTTTTCAAGTGCAAGCCTGCGAGACCATGGATTTTTTTTGCCAAGTGCAAAGTCACGAAGTTGCGGAGCCGCGGGCCTGGGAAAGTCTTTTCGCCAAATGTAAAGTCGCAGACTTGCAAAGGTACCACGTGCCTCAATAGCGCAACTCCAAATGTTAAACCCAGGGGGAAATCTCTAAACAAGCGCGTGATCACCACGTGGTCAGAGTAAAAAAGAAGACAGAGTCAGCCGTTGAAGAGTCCAGGAGTGGCGGAAGTAGCCACACATCAACTTGGCGCAACTTCAAGGTTAAAATCCAGAGTGAGTTCCCAAATGTGCGTGGAGCTTCCACGTGTCCAAGGTCTGAAAAAGGGATAGAACTGGTCGTTTAATCAACTAAGTATAAAAGAAGTGGTGGAAGCCTCCACGTGTCCAAACGATGTACCTCTAAAGTGAGACCCAAAGGGGGTCCCCCAAACGAGTGCGAAGCTTCCACATGTCCTAGGTCCCAAATGGGGATAGAGCCAACCATTGAATCAGTTAAGTATGGGAGGGCCAACAGAAGCTTCCACGTGTCTCATCGATGCAACTTCAACGGCACAACCCAAAGCGGAGACTCAAACATGCGCTAGCCCGCCACGTAGTCAGGGACCGAGAAAAGCAACAGGCCCAAATCGGCTAAGTATAAAGAACTGGCGGAAGGTGCCACGTGTCTCTTTGGTGCAACTTCAAAGGCACGACCCAAAAGGAAGTCCCCAAACAAGCACTAGCCCTCCACATGTCAAAATCCTGAAAAGGTAGAATCAGCCATTGAAAAGTCTAAACAGAGGCAGTCCAGCGGAAGGAGCCACGTGAGGAGCCACGTGTAAGCATGACGTAACTTCAAAAGTAAAACTCGGAGGCAGGTCCCAAACGTGCAATGAGCCTCCATGTGTTCTAGGTCAGACATATGGCCCCACCAAACAAAAGGGACTTAGCCAAAATTCAAAGAAGTAGAACAGAGATGTGGAAGGTACCACGTGTCTCTTTGGCACAACTTCAAAGGTGCGACCCAAAAGGTAGTCCCCAAATGAGCGCCAACCCACCACATGGTCAGAGTCTGAAAAGGTAAGGTCAGCCATTGAAAAGTCCAAAAGCCTGTGGAGGCCTCCACATGTCCTGTCCGCACAACTTCAAAAGCAAAATCTGGGGGTAGTTTCCAAATGAGCGCGAAGGCTCCACATGTCTCGGGTCGGGCACAGTTTCTCCGCCAAAAGGAGGGACTTAGACAAAAGACAAAGGAAACTGAGCAGGCCCATGCAGGCTGCCATGTGTCAGTTTGGCGCAACTTTAGGAGTGAGAGGAAGGGGATGAGTCTTCAAGATGTGCGAGGTTGCCATGTGGGTATTACACGGATGGACTCTTTTAAATATTGTGAGCCTGTGACCCTGATATTTAGACAACCATATCTTTTGACTGGAAACTCAGATTTGGGCAGGGGAGGACTTTTTGGAAAGCTTTCGGTGCCTGCTACTCACCTACCACCATTAATGTTCTCGCCCACCATTTTTGAGGTTTTCAAGTCTCCCACTTGCCACCATGATGAAGAATGGGTCTCTTTTCTTGTCTAGCAAGGAATAACGCATGGGGGTATGGGTCTTGCAGTAAAGCCCATCATTGTATTAGGTGGATTTCAATGCTTTCTAGGGTGGTTGGAGTAGGTGAATTCAATGCATATCTAGGGGTGGTTGAAGCAGGATTCGAATTCTTCCCTCTCTCCTTCTCTCATTCTTCTATATATTGTAAAGGAGAGGCATTTTTCAAAATGTTGGTCATTGTTTCTCTTCTTCCCCCCTCTCTCTTTCTTCCTTAGGGTAGAATGTGGAGTCTAAGCCTCCTCTCTTGGCTCTGTAATGGAATTTTCTTGCCTCTTACCCACTGATGATGTACTGTGTGACTCATGGAGCAATAAAATCCATTTTGTGATGCATCTTTTCCATCCTTTTCTTATTTTATTGTCTCTTCTTGCCTCTCATCGTTGCAGGGTATACTGTGTATGCTCTGATGTCTATTGCAGGTTCTGGGAGATGTGTTTAATGGGTTTTGAAGTGGTGTTCTGTGTGAATCTATCTCTAATATGTGGTACACCTTGTCCACCCTCTCCTTTTCTCACCTCTCTCCACTTCAAGAATTTGGATTTGTGATCAGCCACTTCCTTTTTTGGTGTATCATTGCTTAGTGTAGGCTCTCTTTCACTCTCTCTCTCTCTCTCTCCCTATCTCCTTGGAAGGTTAGATTAGGATTAGATAGGTTTTTCTTGACTAGAGTAGCTTGTGGTAGGTAGTTTAGGAAGCATGAACCAACATTCTTTGGAGGTCCATCTCAAGTCTGCAAGTCCCACAACTTGAGAGAGGGTCCCATGTCATGTAATCACACCAGATGCCCCACTCAGATCCATGGCCATTCGGGGGTGCTGTGATTTTGCTACAACAATACCCTAATAAGACATGATTAATGTAATTTGACCTAATTGATATATTGTAACCTATTTTGAAAAAATTCAACTTAATTGACACAATTGACCTAGTTGACATGCAAGGTGTCTTAATTTGACCAAATTGATGCAAGTATCCCTTATTTGACCTAATTGACACAATTTGACCTAATTGGCATAATTGATATAATTGACCCAAGTTACTCTAATTCAACATAATTGATGTAATTTGAGCTGATTTGAAATAATATGATTTAACTGACATAATTGACACATGTTTCCCTAATTTGACGTAATTAATGTAATTGAGATAATTAACCTAATTTCCCCTAATTTGACCTAATTGTGCAGCAAGTTTCCCTAATATGAGATGAATGATGCAAGTTCCCCTACTTTGACCTAATCTAGTGTAATTGATGAAAGTTCCCCTAATTTGACTTGATTGATGCAATTTGACACAATTTTCCCTAATTTTACATAATTGACCTAATTGATGCAAGTTGTGCTAACTTGACCTAATTGATGCAATTAACATAATTGGTGCCCCTAATATGACATAATTGTCACAAGTTTCTCTAATTTTACCTAATTGATGCAGTTGATCTAGTTGACATAATTAACATAGTTTGACCTAATTAATGTAAGTTACCCTAATTTGATATAAGTAATGCAATTTAACCTAATTAATGCAAGTTTCCCTAATTTGACCTGGTTTTACTTATTTTACCCTAAACACTAATAACAAACCACAAACACTAATGGGTAACCCTAAACAATAATACAAGACCCTAAACAATAATGTGATAACATAAACAATAATATAACACCCTAAGTAACACAACAGGGATACCCTAAACAATAATATGACACCGTAAACACTAATTCTACTCCCTAACACTAATGTGAAACCCTAAACACGAAATCAACACCCTAAATACTGATATGGCACCTAGAATAACAAAATTGGAAAACCATAAACACTAATGCGATTCCCAAAACACAATACATCACCCTAATTAATACAACACTCTTTTCTACAATCATTTTGGTAATTCATGTCTCACAACAATACAAATTATACAACACTTTTACACTAGCCCACACTCACTCAATTTGAGCTATTATGATATCCATAGCTATATCTCACTCATTTTTGCTTACACACAACTTGTTTGTTTGCATAACGATTACATTAATAGGGATGAGAATGTAGGAACAGTTCTGTAGAGTTGTACAATATTTCCCTAGGTCAGTTTGTAATCATAGTTCCAATAATGAAGCATCACCAGTATTATATCACACAGTTATACTAGTCTGCACAGCCATAATTTCTTAGATCCACTCGTAAAAAACTTATTCATAATCAGTCATTCACAAATGTGTCAAGCTTATTCATAATCAACATGTTGTCATAACTGTAGGTTCTTTTTGAGGCTCCTTCTCCTAGTTTGCATAATCATTCTTATATAATTTATATTCCTACCCCTAGTGTATCTGCAAACATGTATTTAGTTTTATATACCCTCCTAGTAGCTCTAGCCCTCATATGTTATTTCTTAGGACCTTGGTTCTACACATTATCTCTATCATATTTATCTATCCTAGGTCTTCCAAAAGGCCTTTGGTTGCACACACCGCCTCTTATAATAGGGCCAAAATCTAAGTAGGTCCAAGACCATATAATAGGGCCAAGACTCTAGGCACAATCATGTAGAGTTGTACAATCTTTCCCTAGGTCAATTTCCAATCATAGTTCAAGTAATGAAGCTTCACCAATATTATATCTCCTATTTTTACTAGTCTGCACACCCAAAATTTCCTAGATCCATATGTAAATAGATTATTCATAATCAATCATTCACCAATGTGTCAAGCTTATTTATAATCAACATGTTGTCATAACTAGAGGTTCTCTTTAAGGCTTCTTCTCCTAGTTTTCATAGTCACTCTTATATAATTCATATTCCTACCCCTAATATATCTAAAAACATGTCTTTGGTTTTATATACCCTCCTAGTAGCTCGAGCCCTCATAGGTTATTTCTTAGGACCTTTGTTCTACACATTATCTCTCCCAGGTATTCCAATAATACTTTGGTTGCACACACCACCTCTTATGGATCTAGCTATCCTAGGTCTAATGATAGGCCTTTTGTTACACACAATTCCTCTCATGTATTTAGCTCTCCGAGGTCTCTTGATAGGACTTTGGTTTCACAAACTATTTCTCATGTATATCACTCTCATAGGATCTCGCATCTGTCTTCTAGTGCACATGATATGTCTACAGTTTCTCATAAGTATTCTAGTGCCCATGGTATGTCTATGCATACTCACTCTACTAGTTCTCCACACATATATTCTACTTCACACACTCATAATACATCTATTTCATTCAATTCATTTCCCAGTCCTTCCTTGGCACACATCACTACTATTATATCACTTACATTTGAGTCACACTCTTTGGCATAATTAAGGCTCGAGCCTCCATCTCCTTTGATAGATGTTCCACATCTTCAAGAGTTTCTCATCAAATAGACAAATGCTACCCCTCTTCCTTGTACATAGCTCAACATGAAAAAATACAAAAATGTTAACATAGTTTCAAAATACAAACATATTTGAATATATTTGCAAAAATACAAAATCAGGACTTGTACACTTAGTTTGAATTGTTTACACTTTACATTATACATGTTGTTTGCCACTTTTCTTTGATAAATAACATATCTCTTTACTCTTTACACACATGTGTTCATGTGGTATATTGAGCTTGATGTAGTATACACATAGAGTAGTACATGATGAAAGGTACTATTTTTCCCTTTACCCATACTTCATATACATATGGGGGCATCTATTATACACTACACACATGTGTTATTGTTCTATTATAGTTCCTTTATACTTCCTCATTACACTTGAATGCATATATTATGTACATGTTATATTTTGAGCTAACAAGACTAACACATGTGCCTTGTGCAATGTTAACGAATCTTGCTTCACATGTCTCTTTCTATATTAGTTGTATCATTTCATCATGTTTTGAAACTCTTATTTTTCATACATACTTGATTGTTGTGCATGCATTGCTACTTACTTGTTTCGTTGATTGTGGCATGAGTTCCTTTCTTTTCTTGTGATACCATGGGTGGCAAATGTTTTTGGATCTATTCCTATCTTGTGTGCTTTTGTTTGTCGGCCTATGGGCCTTGATTGTCTTTTAACACCATGGTTGTCCCATGTCAGACTATATGCCTTTTTTGATACATTATTTGCATATTATTGACTCTAACTTGATTGTTGCTACACTTATTTTCTAATACTTAAATTATTACTATTGTTTCTAATGTTTATGTTGTTTTTATTAGTGCTCTTGTTGCATGCCATGGTTTTCACCATGGAAAAAATCTTCTTTTATAGGTACATGTTCTTCAAGGTGGCCACCTCTTCAACATTCTACACTCTTCTACAACTTCTTAGACATCTAGTACATGGTCATATATCTATTATTTTAAGCCATATGCTCAACATGGTTTTTCATACACACATCAAAAGGAGGGGAATTCATCTAGTTATATTCTACACCCACAACACACACATGAAAACTTCTGGGATAATGTATAGGTATATATACTCAAAAATAACTTCAAGCATATAAGTGTAGAAAAGTAGGCACATGTTTAAAAACATACATCATGGTCATAAACATGTAAACAATTATGACATCTTTATATGGTTTTTCCTAGGGGTAGCTACATCAAATTTCTCAACAATTTTAAATTTTCACCTACAAGTATAGGTTTTTTACACAATTTTAGATCCACACCACCCAATCCAATTAGTTATATGGGGCATGAACTACATCACTCCTTCACCAAGACACTCAAATTCCATTACAGTTCTAGGAATCTTGAGGGCATGGGTTTCTTTCCTTCATTTACATTCAGTACATTATGATTTCTATCCAATTTCTAATCATTTTTGTGGCACATGGGAAGGGCACGGGGGCACTCACTCTATTTTCTATAGCGTGTCCTTATTTACAAAATTGTAGTGGTGTGGTATGTGGGGTTATAGAAGGTATCAAAGAGGCCAAGGTCTTCATAGTGAGTCTTTCCTTTCCTTTTATGTTTAAAGGGGAAGATATCAGAATTGATAAATGAATTTGATACATTGTTTTCTTCATTCACGGGGTGCGTCGGTACTCAATTATTCTTCTCTATTCTTTATTTCATGTTGGTTTTCATGCACCTAACTCTCTGTTTCTCCTTGGCATAGTTAGGGACTAATCACCTGCAATCCTTCAACAATTTCAACAAGGGAAAATATTCAAGTACAAGGAAAGAAAGAGAACTTCTTCCTCCACAAAATAATCAGGTATATTCCTTCCATGTTTTGCATCTCTTTATTTCATTTGTGCAAAAGAAAATATTTCATGTAAATTTTACATCTGAGTTAAATTTCAATTATTTACTATGGGCATTGACTACACTTTGTGTTGTAGGTTCCATCATGGAACATGCCAATGCCAACACTATAGGAAGACTCTGTAAAAAAAATCCGAGTGAAGAAAAGGTGTGTCTACACACTCAAGTATATTTTCCTTTAAGCACGTAATTTTCATTTCATACTTAAAGGGGGCAAATGTAGACACTCAAATAAGGTAATTTACTCTTTGAAACTGCTAGTTTTCGATAATGCACTCTTGCTGAAGAAAAAAACACCCCTTTATATTCCCACTTAGATACATCCTCAGGATCTCTTATCTAGCTTTCTTAGTTCATACACATTGATATGTTGAGATAATTTTGAGATATCAATGAATAAAATATAAAGAAAAATCCCAACTGATAAGATGCAAACTCCAGTTTTTAGTTTTATCATCCTCGGGTAAGGCCTGAGGGTTTAGTTATGAATTTATATCTGTTCTTAACCTATTTGTATGTTTTTTCACCTGCATATCCTCCATATTTTCTTTTAGTTTTAAATCCTTTGATGGGTCATTTACTCTCTCTGGGATGACCTTTCTTTAATAATTTACCTTCAAAACCATATATAAGCAAGTTAACACTACCTCATTTTCTAACCTAGAAATCATATGGCATTACATTGATACACTCAATTTGAACAATCACTCTGTACAAAACCACCATGAAATGCTCCATATATCTCACCAGAGATCTCATGCATAATCATTAGGGAAGTAACCACAATAGGTCTGAAACCTATTACTAGGTCAAGGAATCATCCTCTCTCATCTACAAGTACTCAAACATCCCTTCTCCAAGTATTTTAACAAGATCCAAACTCAACTCAAGCATTTTCAAAGAAGTTTCCAAATCTAGTTGCAACATTTCAGATATGGCATGGTAGGTGGAGAACAACATGCAGTTTGAGGCCTCTTCATAGTAGTATAGAGGTTCCCACAACCTAAATAATGTCTATTTTTCATGGCATCCAATCCATGTATAGGGTTTTAGATCTTATTAAGAATGTTCAAAGGGATTTTTCATTATGACCAAGAACTAGCGTTTGATAGTGACAAACATTTATAGAAATTTGTAGGGAAAGAATTCAAGTAGGTCCAAAACCATATAACAGGGACAAGACTATAGGAACAATCCTATAGAGTTGTATAGTCTTGTTCTAGGTTAGCTTCTAGTCATAGTTCCATTAATAAAGCATCACCAGTCTTATATCTTCTAGTTATACTACTCTGCACACCCATAATTTCCTAGATCCATATGTAAAAAACTAAGTGCACTCATCTCCTTTTGTTTTAAAGATCATATCTTGTTTCACACATTAGTTCCAAGTATTAATGCATTTTTTTATATATTGGATAATTAATGTTGGAAGATAATTAATCAAAGCAACTTTTTGTAGCTCCCCTTAAATCCTGTAGTGTACTAGAATTAATAGGCTAAAGGTGGAACTAGAGTTATGCCACGTGGTTAAATCCTGAGAAGTTGGATGGCATAAAGTCGAGCCAACCACAAATAAATATTGTGACATGACACCCATCAGGAGATCCCATAGCCAATTAGAGATCACCATGTAATATCCATAAAAATATCCCATAACTAATTATATATCACTACATGACACCCATCCAGAGATCATGTAACCAATCATGGCATTCCATATGGCACCCATTCATATATACCATGTCCAATCACATCCTGCCATGTGGCATTACTCCCTTATGGTTGGATGTTAAGGAAAGTAGGTATCAATCTTATGAAAAACATGAAGATTAGAGAAAGAGAGAAAATATTCAAATCCCTTAACTAATCAGAAGTGGCCATGTGACACAAAGTAGAAAACCAATTACATCCTAACATGTGCCCCAATGACAAAAGGGGGAGAAGGCTATAGTTTAAAATCCAAAATTTCATCCAAGTTTTAATGGTGTGGATAAATGATAGATCTCTAGTTTTTAGCCATATCTTTTGAGTGGGGCCATCAAATTCAGAGAAATTGGATCTAATGGAAATCTATTAAGAAGAAATTTTCAATCTAGTATATCTTGGAGCCTAAACCATGGTTTCTGGAGAATTGAAAGTAATCAAAGCTTTGGTGGATGTTTTTCTCAATGAAAGAAATTTATAAGTAGATTCAGAGCTCAAGGGAGTTCATTCCTTGATCCCCCCATTTTAATGTTTCATGCAGACATGTTCTCCATCAATGCACCACTTATTTTAAGAGAATTATAGACTTTACATTCTTTTACAGAGGATTTTATATTTGGGTGTCACATGTGTAATTTTTATTGTCTACAACCACAATTTTGTGGGATTTATGCGTTCATGGCTAAAATTTCCCTCTCTTCTCTTCTCTATAAAATGTAGTGTTTTCATTGTAAATGGGTCCTCTCTTTTGGATGTGGGGAAAGTATAGAAATTTTTGAGTTCTCACCATTCTAATGATCCCTAACCTAAATATAAAACTAATGCAATGTGTCTAATTCCTCTCTCACCTCTATAACATATTGTGCATTATTATAAACTTAATATAAGGTTGATTATGACATGTACATACCCTTAAATAGTGTGTTTTGTCTCTTTCCTTTTGTTTCTCTTGTGGTACACTATGTGTGGATTATAGGTGTAGGATTTTATGTACTGTATCTTTCAAGATAAGGAGAGAGTGTCCCTCTTGTATTATGGTGTAATCACCACCTCTAATTTTAGTTTTATCCCTCTCTTTCCCCCTCTTGTATTATGGTGTAATCACCACCTCTAATTTTAGTTTTATCCCTCTCTTTCCCCCTTTTAGATTGTCATTTAAGGACTACCTTAGTGGTAGGCATTAGAGTAGATTAGGATAAGATCCAAATTTCTATGGAGATTTTCCTCAAAAGGGATAAGATCCCATAGCTTTAGGAGGTACTCCCATACTACTTATCCATTTTTCTTGAACAATATATTACAATTTAAAAGTAGATATAACAATAAATACCCAAATAAAGTAAAAAATGCTTCAAAATTCATTTGCAAACTACAAGTATGTGTAGGATCTTAGAAAAGAACCATGAACATGTTCACAACATCATTTAATAGCCAAATTCACTTGATACATCAATAATAATGATCTACAACTAGTGGATAATTTATGTAGGAAAGATGTTGAAATTATTTACAAGACGCTACTACAAAAACTATGAATAATGCCATTTTGGGTCAGTTTTGCATCATAAATCAACATTCTGAGGGGGGTTTTCATCATATTTCTTTGAGGAAATAACATCATTCAAGGTGGAAAAAAGTGAGGAAATTAGACCTTTTTAATTGCATTGGACTCACATCGTATTTATGCCATAGGTAAGTTAATAAAAAATATAGGAATATACTCTAAAATATGAGAAATAATTAATTTCTCATGTGTACAATACAATAAAATAAATTCAAATTCCAATTTATTTAAAATCTACTACTAGGAACTAGCTAAATCATCAATTACGCATCACCATCATCATCATAATCTATGTGCTCATAGTTTGTATTATTTAGACTGTGCTCCATTCCATGCAATGATGGTTTTACATATCCATAGTCGAGATCATCATCATCATCAATACTATCTCTAAATTCAGGGGCATTAACTAAAATTGATGGTTTATTAACCTACAATGACATTATTTAATAATTATTAAAATATTTCAATTTCAATATATATTAACTACCTTATTTTAATAATTATTTAAGCAATTAGTGGAATCTTACCAACATAAAACCATGATAATGTGGAAAATTATTGAATGTATCCATGTTCCATCGAAGGGATTTCAATTTTTCCCACACTTGTTGAGTGGCTTTGAATTTGTACGTCTTTTCCTACAAAAATAATTTGAATTTATACATATAATTCAGGTATGAATTAATAAATGTTGTATACTACATTATTTATATAGACATATAATTTTTCAAGTATCCTTGTGTATGGTAATTTTCCCCAAGTAACGAGTCACCAAATTCACCCAAATCATTCTATCTTTAGTGCCCACCAGATTTTTATCTCTTCCTACGACTTGTTGACTCATCTGAGTAGTTTGACGATTGCATATGAGATATTTTATTTGACCATGGTAGATTTTGATTTGCACTTACTACGATTTTTTTGGAAAGAGGGTAAAAATGAGGGTTTTGAAAGGACCCACATTCTTGTAAAATGAAGAGGGAAAATAGAGAAACTGAAATCTAGAAACGAAGAAGGGAACCAACATTAGGAACCCGAAAGGAGTAGCCAAATAGAACAAAAAACAAGAGAGAGCAAGAAGTTGTTGTATTCAAAATTACAACAATGAAGAAAACACATAAGAATAGAAGTGGTTCTTCCAATCGCAGATGCAAGAATATGTAGCTAGGAGGAGAAAAAAGAGGGAGAGAGGAGATGCATCCCAAATGAGCTGCAACACAAAGAAGTGGAAGCAACTGGAGGGGCATCCACAAACAAAGCTGAAGAAGGAGAGGAAATAAAAGGGGGATAAAATATCAAAGCTTACCCTTCTTCCCCTTCTTTGAATGCACTAACTTCTAATTTCCAAGCGAATGCTCCTCTTATCCAAGAGGATCTGATTCAGACAAGTTTAAAGGGGCATAAACCTATAACTCCTTATATAGAGTATGGGGACCATCCTTATCCAAGTTAGATTGATCAGATTCATGAGGTCGCTTGATCCCTGGAGTATGTCTCTTCAGAGAGGGAGGATGAACTAAAGGTTGTCCCACCTCCGTACATTTAGCAGTGGCGGGCTGAGCAGTGGTTGACGGAGCCATTTCTCTAGCTTCTTGTACATCTGAGTCAGAATCAAAGTCGTCCTCAAGATCTGGAGGGTTCTATCATTTAGGAATGAATCATTTTTTCTTTAGATCTTGGAATTTCTTATGAGGGTAGGAATCCTCGAGGTGACTTAGAGTCCTGTAATTCCTACATCTAAAAACCATGTTTTCATAATCAAGAGTCTGGATGTGAGTCACATCTCCCATCTTGAGATTTATTTTATCTAGAAGTCCTTTACTGAGATCCACTTCAACAAAGATCCTAAAAAAAGTGAGAGGACCACTCTATATTCTCTTGTCATCATGTTTGATGAACCTCCCAAGACTATTTCCTATCTCTTCCATACCAAGAAAAAAGTGAAGAGGAAGATTAGGTAGCCTCACCCAAATAGGAATAGGTGAGATGGAGTAGGAACTCAGACCGAAATGCAAAAACCATGGGGTAGTGAACATTCCTGCTGAACCACAAAACAAAGGACCCTCATCAATAGCCCTTTGATAATCCTCCTGGTTATAGAAATAGACTATGAAGAAGCCTCAAATACATAAGACGTATTCACAATTTTTGGTCCACGCAGAATGAATCCACCAGATCAGAGCATTTTTCAACGGCTAAGCACCATTAAATTTTTATATGGGGGCCTTAGTTTCTAGCTTTTGTCTAAAGGCCAAAGCTTTGTTATTGTTGATCTCCAAAGTAGGGGATTCAGAGGCATGTTCCACAATGTAGGAGGGGGGAGGAGCAGTAGTTGCGGCTGGTTTGGAAGTGACATTATTAAACAGTGCCTCTTTGAAAAGTATAGGGTTTCACACTTTGGCTCCACCCATTAAATACCTATACATGTAAATCATGGATTCCCATCCATCCCATAAGAGTTGAGCAAGGAGTCATCCTCCAGATATTTTCTGCCATAAAAAAGGTTTATGAGATCAATCATGCAGCTCAATTTATGTGAAATAATAGATTTAAGGTCCTTTCTAAGGGAAAGTCGTGGGAGATGAATGCAGAGGGTGTTCCCATACGAGGTACGAATGAGAACCTGGGTAGTGTGAATGCCAAAATCTAGTCTCGGAACCTATGTAAACAAATTGAGCCCACAAAACAAGCCGTCCCATGCCCTATCCACAAATAAGCCACCATAACCAAATTCAGACAACAAAAGAAAGTGGGTTTAAAGGTTGCCTAAGTCGAATACAAGGGAACAATCTCTATAAAACAAACACAATCAAGGGAAGCATAAATGCGGATAGGGGCTGAGAAGCCATGGGCATGAGCATAGAAAACCTCCTTAGTTCCATTAACATTGCCATGAAAAAATCCTATAGGAGACCCTTCGTAAACACCCAGACCATGAGCGCCGTCACCATTAGGGTTAGGGATGTTGAGAGGAAAGCACACTTCCATGTCAAGAGATCTCTCCAAAAGTTCCATAACATCACTTTTTATGATTATCATCCTATGGTATATGGTATTCTTATTTGATAGGATAATTTTGGGATACTAGATGATATTCATGACATTGGTTATTTCATTTTGGTTAGAGATGATGATATTATGATGTTTTTTAGATTTGATAGATTTTGTGGCTATATGGTATTCACTAATGATCGTCATTTTGAGTTATATATTGTGGATATTTGATCATGCTTATACGTATAATTGGTAGATTATATGTGCTGAAATTTTATTTAGTTGATATTGTATAGTCGTATTTCAGTATGATTTATATGAATATTTTATCATGTTCAGTAGATTTGAAGTTTTCCTTGAATGTGCAGGAATTATAGTTTACACCACTGGCGAATGTGGGACTCAATAGTAGCACTACAAAAGATTCCTAACACACCTTGTCAAACCCTTTCTCATACCCTGTTTCATTTTGGCCATTAGTTGTAATTGGGGAAATTTGGTTGACTCTTGCATGTGAATTTTATTTATTCATATTCTTATTTTTCCTAACCTTGAGCACCATGGTAAAATTTATTTTACTTCATTGCTCACATAATTTGGATTTCTTTGTGTTAATGAGGTCATTTGAGATGATTTGTATTATGAGGTGTTTTAGTGTCTTGTACTTGTTTAGGAATGTCTTGGGAGTTGCTAAACAAGTTTGTGGAGACCATTCCTCACCTTGATTCTCTCATTCAACCACAAATCCCGAATTTAACCTTTAAGGGCATTTTTGAAGGCTTGTATTAAAAGGTAAGGTTATCCTTTACCTTAAAAATGGTCCATTGGACCTAACCTATGGGTGGGGGAAGATTCTTGTGAGCCCAAAAAGCCTCTTCCTACTACACCCTCTCACAAGTCACTATCTAAATATTTTTTTCCTTGTCTTACATGGGTGAACTTGAGATTTTGTGTGGGCTTTGGCAACTAATTTGGATTTTTACCCCTCTTGCATTTATTATTTTGGGAGACATGGAAAGTGACGTAGGTGACATGGAGGATTTTCTTAGTTGGAATGGTGATACATATCACACTCCCATGAGTTTTTGGGATGGAGAGTTTTTGTGATATCCCCTCCCTAGTTGTAGACCCTTAGCCTATTTTGTCTTCCCGACCGCTAATGAGAATGTTAAAGGGGAGAATTAAGTTCTAGATATTTTATTATAAAGTGCAACTTTTATAAAAACACTTATAATAAAATATTATGGACTTAATCATAAAATAAAAATATAAAATTGAACCAAATGATAAAAACAGTTAGCTAAAATTGTTTATTTCTAGAAAAGTTTGACTTGCACTAAGAGGTAAAAGTAAAATAGAAATAAGCAAAAAACAAATGGGCCAAAATTTATTCCCCCTAAGAAAATGCGACTTGCATTGGGACAAAAAAGTAGTTGGTGGAAGAATTTAATGAGGAAGGAAAATGTGATTGGTTGTTGAAGGTGGCCACTAGGCACAATTCTTCTATTTAAGCAATGGGAATTGCTTAGAGAAGACACACTTGATCATTATCTAATTTCTGAGTTGTATCTAAAGCTTTGAGATTTTTTCTAAATTATTCTAAGGATGAAAACCCTTAGTATTTAAAGGAGCTGGACCAGATTTGCAGAATAATTATCTTCGTATTAATTCATTCTGTATATACTAGATTTACGGGTATAACAATATTCTCTTGTATATATAATAAAACAATAATGTTTGTTTTATTATATTTATATACGAACCACTCACTAACCATATATCTATCATTTCAACCATACGGTAATTACAAACACATGTAAATAATAATTATCCATGTCAACATTATTTTTCCTAACATTCCCCCCCTTAATGTTTACATGGTAGCAAAAGAACTTTCACACTTCCTCTACAGCCTACCGCCTGTGCTTGCTCATGATCTTGACACACACTCAAACTGAAGGTAGAAGAAAGAACACATCAACTTCTTATCAGCCATGCGTTATCGGGAAAACATCTGACTGACGAGGATGGAAATATGCTCAGGAATCATCTACTTATCAACCAATCACTCTAGGGAACACATCTAACCTAGTAGTGTGGGAACTCAAGCAGGAACACATCTGAATAACCTTCAATGGTTTTCCAGAGGCTAACCACAAACCTAGGTATGAACAGGAACACATATGACTTTTCAACCTCATCAAGACTCATGATGCTGCATTTCATTGTGCTATTTTCTCTTCACTATGTTTTTGCATAGGGGGATTATGTAGGAATACCCACATATACATGTGAACAAGAATGGACATCTATTCTTAGTTTTCACACCATGCTGAAAATCACACCAAATTGAAATGGTTAAATCAAACACACTGCAAGCTAAAATACTCACACATGTACCACCAAATAATTCTGCATGGCCCCATTGTTGGTGACTAATGAGAGGTTGTTGTATGACATCCAGCCTCTGTTGCCTCCATCCTCTAGTGTCATGCTGCTAGTTTAGCTTGATTTGGATATGAAGTTAAACATTTTTCACATTGGGTTTATTTGTATCACTTCCCCCCGCAATGTGAAATAGTTTATTTTTTTGGACGTCGGGTAACACCAAAAATCGGTCCATGAGGCAAACTTTTTTTTTTTCAAAATTTTGACTCTGACACAAATATCCTACATCACCTATTTGATTAACAATGACTTAAAACTCACAATGACTAAAGATGAATATGGACGATAATTCTATTGACCACAAAATTGATGATTTTGACATAAACAATAATAATACTAAACACTATTGACCAAAAAATTGTTAACATGGATTAAATACAGCTAAAACACTTTGCATAGACTTTATTAATAAAATGGACATGGCTCACTAAATGTAGAGAAATAATTACATACTCAACCATTAGACTCAACTATTATGTGGACCACTATTTAAAAATAACAAAAGACCAAAACACGTTACTTTTTGAACACCAAGGATAATTAAGATGAAACGTACAATCAAATGGACACAATGACACATCAACTTATTCAATAATTATACACAAATAAAATAATGGGGACTCATGAAGATATCAACTGGAATGAAAATGTCAAATCTGAATATGTGCATGAGATGATCAACTATACGGTCTTCTTCCTTACTACGTGAGCGGATCACTGTCAACAATTCATGCAAAAATGAAAGCATATCCCAAAAAAATGTCCACATAAAGAAGAAATATGGCAAGTTCAGATTTACAAATTTCTGATATGCACCAATTCATGTTGAGATGCCTCTTGATTCCACAATCAGGAGCGAATACGATGGAAGCACAAGTATCTTTTTGCTAAATAATTCAACATGCGTATGGGATACACACACACGATATCTTCAATTGATCGAATGATCTCTTAGAATGAAGATACACAACTATTAAACGCTTCTATGCTCCACACACAGTTCTAGGATCCAAATGAAGCGTTGGGACTTTGAATGCCTTCTAATTGAATAGAAACAATGATGCCTTTTCCTCTCAAGTTTGAATGCCAAACATAAACAATACTATCTCCACACTCCTCAGTCGGATTCACACTTTTAATCTATCACAATAGATATAGATGACAGAAGAAGAAATATTCACGTCCACGACTCCATGAATATTTAAAACATAAATCAGGGAAATATAAAAAAATAAATATTTCCCTCACAAGATCTCACAGATATTCCATGCTTGCTCTGATACGAGATGAAGGAGCTAGACCGGATTTGCAGAATAAAATTCACGGAATAATGAACTTCTTACGAATTCATTCTGTATATACATAGAGAACATTACAGAGGCTATTATATAGCCACATCAATAGGAAAACTAATACCCTACAAAATAGGAACCCATACAAATAAATAACTTGTTAATAAATTTACGGATAAAACAATATTATCTCGTATATATAATAAAACAATAATGTTTGTTTTATTATATTTATATACGAACCACTCACTAACCATACATTTATCATTTCAACCATACGGTAATTACAAACACATGTAAATAATAATTATCCATGTCAACATTATTCTTCCTAACAATATTTACCTCTACATGATGAAAAACCCTCTTAGAGCATGTGAGGAATTTCTACATAAGGAATTCCATTGAGATTGCAATTCTTTTAGTAATTTCTAGAAGTTGTTAGAAGGGATTTTTGCAGATTTTTGTAACTTGGGTTTGAAGAATAAAGGAAGATGTGTTCTCAACCTTCTATCTTGTCAAAGAGACCCATACCTTGGGTAAATTGATGATGATTTAAGTTGTTTGTGAACTGTCCTGAGCTGTTGTTATAATATCAGGTTTTTATTTTTCTATTCCAATCAATTTCTAAATTTTTGGATAAATGAAAGTGCCATTTCTAATCGTGTTTAGGGGCAGCAAGTATGCAGACTTTTATAAATTATTGTAGCCTATTTTACCTTCAATTGTTTTTATTTTCACTCATGCATGTGCTATTAAAAATATGGAAATCAGTTTGGAGTATAAATTTTAATGATGATATTTTTTGGTTTCTTTAATAACCCTAGTCACATTTTTTAGCATAATTCAGATCTTCCTTGTTAATAATTGTTATATCCTTTACAAATCTATTTTGACGAGTTGGATTTTCCTAGAATCCAACTTGGGGAAAAAATGTTCATTTGGGGACATTACAGTGGTATCAGAGCAGTGTATCCTTCTAGCATGCAGGGAAAAGAAATAAGAATAAGATCTAAATGCAATCAAAGAAAAGATGAAGTGGACCCAAGTCCCTTTCTTTGATGGAGCTGAGGAAATATCTGCTAGATTTTTGTTGGAAAAATTTAAAACTTTTTTGTGTTGTAATACTATGCATTAAGATGATTCCCTCGAGCTCAGTTCTAGATACATGGATGGAGTAGCACATAAATGGTGGCATCATCTATTGAAGACTCAAGGGGTTGAATCTGTTGCTTCACTTGTAGATTTCTCACAAATATTTTTAGAAATATTTGATGTGCATGATAGCAAGGATGAGCCAAGAAGTGAAATCATGGAGCCCACCCATATGAAGGAAGTTAAGGAACATGTAATCCAAGAGAAGGAGAAGAAATTCATATATGCAAGAAATGAGGATGTAATGGAAACTCAAAGAAGGTGCGAGGAGTGACAAAGAATAGCTAATGATGCTAGAATTATAGCCACTTAAGAAAAAAAACACTTACAAGAGTTTAAGGCAAATATATTTTCATCATTGACAAGAAAAAATGGAGCAATCATGGAGCATGAGTTCCAAGGTAAAGGTTCATTAGTGTTTAATGATATTGCCTTGGTTTCTAATGATTGTAAGTTGCAAAGTGTCGAAGGAAACTCATATTTGAATAAGGAAGAGGTTGGTAACTCAAGCTCAAGTCATGAGGATTATACATACATGTGTGAACAAAGTGCGGATGATTGCATGACAGCCAAGAGTGGGATTGAAGTTTTCCAAGAAGGGAAGATTTCACAAGAGGTGTTTGATGAAGGAAGGAACACAAACTTGTAGGAACTTATTTATGAAGAAATTCAACCTTTTATGGACCATGGTGACTTCATGAGGTATGATGGAAGCAAGATAATTTCATATAAGCTGTATATTCAGATTTTTGTTGAAAAAAGTGATGATATAGATGATGAAATCTACAAATTGCATTATATAATGCCTTGGATACAACCATGTGTATATGAGAAACTTATTAACGAAATACGGTGGCAAGTTTTAGTTCATCTAATAGGCACATGTATAAGGATCTTGGAACATTCAAGCATGTTTTGGATCTTGTGCATGGCACTTGGGAAAAAAAAAATTGGAATTGCTTGAGGGAAAGAAATTTTGGGAAGGGAAGGTTGTGATATCCCCTTCCCATTCATAGACCCTTAGCCTATTTTGTCTTCCCAACGATTAAGGAGAATGTTAAAGGGGAGACTTAAGTTCTAAATACTATTATAAAGTGTAAATATTATAAAAGCACTTATAATAAAATATTATTGACTTAATCATAACATAAAAATAGAAAATTGAACCAAATGATAAAAGCAGTTAGCTAAAATTGTTTATTTCTAGAAAAGTGCGACTTACACTACGAGGCAAAAGTAAAATAGAAATAGGAAAAAAGCAAATGGCCCAAAATTTATTTCCCCTGAGAAAATGCAACTTGCATTGGGAGGGAAAAGTAGTTGGTGGAAGAACTTAATGAGAAAGGAAAATGTGATTGGTTGTTGAAGGTGGCCACTAGGCCCAATTATTATATTTAAGCAATGAGAATTGCTTGGAGAAGACACACTTGATCATTATATAATTTCTGAATTGTATCTAAAGCTTTGAGCTTTTTTCTAAATTATTCTAAGGATGAAAACCCTTAGTATTTACGTGTAGATGACGAAAAATCTCTTAGAGCATGTGAGGAATTTATACACAAGGAATTCCATTGAGCTTGAAAAGTTTTTAGTAATTTGTAACAGTTGTTTGAAGGGATTTTTGTAGATCTATGTAACCTGGGTTTGAAGAATAAAGCCAACTGTGTTCTTAGCCTTCTATCTTGTCAAAAAGACCTATACCTTGGGTGTATTGATGATATTTTAAGGTGTTTGTGGACTGTTCTGAGATGCTATTATAATATCATGTTTTTATTAATATATTCCAATCAATTTATGAATTTTTAGATAAATAAAAGTGCCATTTCTAATCACATTCAGGGGCAGCAAGTCTGCAGACTTTTATCAATTATTGCAGCCTATATTACCTTAAAAAATCTATATTTTTACTCATACATGGGCTATTAAAAATATGGAAATCGGTTGGGATTGAATGGGTATAAATTTTAATAATAATTTTTTGGGTTTCTCTAATAACCCAAGTTACATTTTAAAGCATAATTCAGATCTTCCTTATTAATAAGTGCTATATCCTCTACAAATCTATTGTTGGTGAGTTGGGTTTGCCTAGAATCCAACTTGGGGAAAAAATGTCCATTTGTGGACATTACATTTTTAATATTTCTTGTTTGAATTTTGATGTTTGGAGGATTTTTGGTGGATAACTTTGGCGGGGAGCTTTGGGAGTTTGAGAAGACAAAGAGCTAGGAGCTTGTGGAATTGAGATTGGAGTGTCAGGTAGGTATCACATCTCATTGTATTTTGATTTATAAAAATAACATTTTATGTGTGTGGATGTATGATTTGTAATGGTTTTGATTGTGGGTTGGTTTTGGGAATATTGTTGTTTTTGGGAATATTGTTGTTTTTGAGTTTTTGCTTTGTGTTAATTTTTTTTTATCTTGGTTTTCTTTTCTCCTCCACTCCTTTTGGTTTGTGGATTTGGAGTGGGATTTGGGGATGGGAGGGGACCCTCATTTTCATGGATTCTTAGGGAAGACGTGAATGTTTTCTTATCACTCCATTCCTTGGTGGAAGTAGGAGGTATTCCCATTGGGTTTGGGAATCCCCTCCTATCCCTGCCAAATAAGCTTGCAAGGATTGAAAAGCATTGACAAGTAGGAGACATTGGAAGTACAAGGGTTGGGAGTTGATATGATTTTGGAGATACTATTGAAGAATACTTTGGCACTCTTGATATCATATATTTTGGTAGTATGTGATCCTTCTCTCCTCTTCCCATTCCCATTGTTCTTGGTATTTTTGGTGTATTTGGATTATTTTAAGCTGCCTTTATTTTTCTCTTGGCCATCCTTTTTTAGAGTGATTTTAAAAAATTATTTTCCCTGGAATATTTTGTAGCATGATACCCCTATTTCCCATGGGCTTGGGGGATGCTAACATGCTCTTCCTTTGGGAATAAGGAATGTGATGATGCGTGTAGGCTGGGAGGCATATCAAGTCTTCTTCTTGTGGTGTTTGGAGCATGATTAATGTGAAGATTGAATCTACTTTGTGGATTTCATTTGGAGGGTTGACTAGTTGGAGAGAGATTCCCAAAATTTGGGCATGTTGTTCCCTTATTTGGGAGGATTTTTATACTTGCATTTTAATAGTTGTTTTCTATTGTTAGTAGGAATTGAGAAATGTATCTCTCTTGAAAGGAAGGTTGTAAAGTTTGGAATATGTGGTTAGGAAGAATTGTTATCTATTTGTATTGTATGGGAAACTTTAAAAGGATTGGTGCTTCTAATATTCTCATTCCTTTTCTAAAGTTGTTTCTTCTTTTATGAGTTATGAAAATGAAGAAATAAAGAGTATTGTGAGTTGCAGTAAGTTGTTATCTAACATTTTATTTGATTAGTATCTTGAGGGAATAGAAACTATTTTACTCATCAATTTATTGCTCTATCCAAATGTTATGCTTGTTTTTATGAGTTAAAAAATGATATTTTGTGGTTACATTGGTTGAAAGTTTAGTCTTAAAATGTAAAATGATATATGGAATCTTTGTTTGGTAATAGCTTTAGAAAGGTTATTTTGGAATTTCTATAAGTTTCATTTCATCGAATTGTCTCCTTCAAATATTGTTTAAACTCAATTAAATAGGAAATGCTATTTCATAAGCACTTGTAGGTTATGAGAGTGTATATAACAAAAAAATGAATATGCTTAAAACTAATCTAGTCCTTAATTGTTAAGAGATTAATGTTATTTTCCCTTCAAATCTGATTAATCAACTCTATACATACATACATCTACATCTACATCTACACACACACACACACACAATCCATATATAGACATACACATACATACATACTTAGACGCGCGCGTGCACGCACGCACACACACAGAAGCTATCTGGTTTGTGCTAGAAAAACACAATAAGAAAAAATGAGTTTTTAAACCCTCTTATTTTGTCAAATGGAATATATACACACACGTTTATATATATATATATATATATATATATATATATATAAAAACATGTGTGTATGTGTGTGTGTGTGTGTGTGTGTGTGTGTGTATATATATATATATATATATATATATATATATATATATATATATATATATATAAACCCTACGGTTTGGGTCTGTGTGTTAATCTATGCATTTTAGAAGACCCGCATGTGTGTGTATTGATAAATAAAAATGTTTGTACTTTAAAAAAAATTAAATTTGGTTAAAATAAATTACATGGATTTAAAAAATCCACCATGGGTGGAGGGGTCATGTCCTGGCCATGCAACCATCCCCCAAACCCTTACACCATGGTCGACCTTGCGACCTTCCACCGGCACAGTCGCCTCTCCCCTCCCTGCCACGGCCATGATGTGGCCTTGCCCTGCCATGCCATGCCTCCCTCAACAACCGGCCTCCTCCTCCTTCCTTGATCCACCCCTATTCATTGTAAATTCACCTTTTCTCTCAAGGGGAAACATGGAATAAAAATACCCCATACATGGCCGCCACCTTGCAAATAAAGAGCCATTTCAAAACACAAAAATTTCCATACAATAAACCTTTCTCCTCTCCTTCCATAGAGTCGACTTGGGTAGAAAATGAAAAGAAAATAACAAAAGAAAAATGAGTTAAAGTTTGGCTTTAGAAGCATTTTAAGGTTATCTTGGTCAACCTAGGTCTTGTGGCTAGGATTATTTTAATCCAAAGGCCACTAATTGAACCTCATACTTTATCTTTTTGGTGGGAATTAGTGTGATAGGGAAAAAAATAAATTTAATATAAACCTTATGGACTTGATAACAATTAATGGATACATTTATAATTACAGGATGTAATTGAGTGGGCATGGGATTTATTTGGATGGCCCAAATAGAATCTCATGACCCTCCCACTAACAAGAGTTTGATAAAAAATATAGTAATAATAAAATAAAATTTGGTTGATAAATAAAATAAATAAATTGTAGTAAATTTTATAGTCATAGCTATGATACCTTAATGAAGGTAACTCAACCCCACCACTGCTTACTGTTATGACCTCTTAGTGTTACCTTTGCAAAATGGGGAAATAGGCTTGGAACTTTCACAAATTCTTTAATGGAAAAATTTACGACCCATGGTTATCATGAATCCCGAACCATCGACCACAATTTTAAGAAATCTTGGCTACATTAAAAATTTAATAGTGCTGTTAAATTTTCAATTTAAGGGATTAATGAAGAGATCAATTATTGATGGATCTTTTAACGATGCACGAGACTAAAAAAATTCCGCATTTAGGACTCCATTGTGTCGCATTATCATGAGTTCTATTGGGTTAAATGTTAGGGTGTTGCAGTTGGTATCAAAGCTCAGGTTTCAACACTGGACGCTCTAGGGATTAGTAAAACCAATTTAATCATGATGAAATTAATAACTTAATCTTTTTAACTGTTTTCTCTACTACATGTAAAATTTAAAACCTCCCCTTTTCCTTCTCTTGCAAGATGTCTTGACATGGTACAAGACGTCGATATGTCAGGACTCTAGGATGTAGGTCACCAACGCTAGAGCTGCGTACTGCAGAGTTTGGACCATAAATATTAGAGGCATTTTAGCAGATGATGTGAAATTTAAAACAATGTATTCTTGCACAACAAGATCTAGTAGAGGAGGTTTCTCATCAAGGAGAAGGTACACAGCCAACCGAGGGTGCACACTCGGTGACACATCAACAAGAAACACAGAGACGAGAAACATCCCATAGTCTGTTGGTTCACTTTGAGAGAGTCGTCACTCTTTGTTGGAGCCACTCTCATAAGATTGAGAGACCTATTATCACCAAATTACAACAACATCTGATTTTTCATGTGTGTGTACATGAGCTACCAGTGTAATTGGATAACATTGGACTATCTCTCAAGTTGTGGGACCTGCTACTTGAGATGGACCTCGAGAGAAGGTTGGTTCCTCTTCCTAATCTAATGCTAAAATTACCCCTAATGAAGGAAATGAAACTAACTTCTCCTAACCTATGATTTCCAAGGGACCATGGAGAGAGAGAGAGAGAGAGAGAGAGAGAGAGAGAGAGAGAGAGAGAGAGAGAAATATAAATAAATCCTACACTAATAGAGAGAGAGAGAGAGAGAGAGAGAGATAAATATAAATAAATCCTACACTAATAGCGGTGATAACACCAAGAGAAGGGTGTGTTCGATAGTTCACAATGCATGAAAATTGAGAAAGATGAATGGAAGAGAGAGAGAGAGAGAGAGAGAGAGAGAGAGATAAATATAAATAAATCCTACACTAATAGCGGTGATAACACCAAGAGAAGGGTGTGTTCGATAGTTCACAATGCATGAAAATTGAGAAAGATGTTAATGGATAGGATGGACAAACATCATAGACCAAAATACACACAATACATCCTCTTCATTAATCACACCAACATTTAAACATGTAATGGAAATGATAAACTGCATAGAATACCTGCAAGAATGAACAAAGGTAAGAGAAAACAATGGAAACCAATGTAAGGATAGAGAAATAATCACAAACACAAGTTTTATTGCTTTAATAGTTTTCACAATACATCATTGTAGAGGAAAGAGGAATGATTCACCATTACATAGCTCAAAAATGAAGGCTTGGAGCTCCAAATCCACCCAGTAGCTGAGAAGAAGAGAGAGCAACATCAAAAATGTCCAACTCGCCTTCAAAATAAGCTCTCTTTACAATATATAGGAGAAGGAATGAGAGAGAGAGAGAGAGAGAGAGAGAGAGAGAGAGAGAGAGAGAGAGACGAAACTCAATATTTGCAGTCAAATACCAATAAAGAGAAAAAAATAACCTACAAAAATCATGCAACACCTTGCAAAACCCATCTCTTGCTATAATGTAGCTTGCTACAGAAGAAAATGGCTTCCCATGCTCTATTTAATTCAATTTCAATTGCCTGGAAGTGTTCATTTGGAACTGGGATCATTTTCTACATTTTCACCCACCAAACTTCAGCAAATCTCCGATTTCTTAATTGTTGAGTGTAGAGGATGAAATCAATATTCCAACGAGTCAATTTTTTTCCAATTTGGTGAAAAATTGAGGAAATTATGATAGTTTGAGTGCATGTCATTGCTTGGTTTGTTCACTACTTTACGGGGTTGGTCAATAAATTGGGTTGCTAGAGATAATCATTTTTCACTTTTCCCCCAATTTATTTAAATTTAGATGTTCAAGGTTACTGAGAGTGATAACATTAAAATTAGGAGGGGCCCATAGGATTAGTTTTCATCGAATAGAGGGGGGTTTGCATGATGACTAGGCTTGGTTTTGAGCTAGCTCGCCAGCTGGCTTGCTGAACTGACCTTGTGTGCTCCTTCCTAACCTATAACATGGGCTCCCTTATACCTCCCCAATCTCCTCAAACAATGACTCTACTTGATTCCACATGCTTGGATTACCACATTCATCGTGGGCCCTACCAACCCGACCACCTATCCTTCTAGCTTGATGTACATCCTACGTTTCACCACTGACATGTAGCTCGCCCTATACATTGTGGGGATTTCACCATAGTGGGGAAAAAAATTCCGTGGGGAATATTATTCCATGCACTTGTTTTGCGCCTGCATCGGGCCCTATTTTCTTATCGGCCCCGAGGGCCTCACTTCCCCGTGATTGCCGCACGCATTATGCCACATTTTATCAACTCGCTCATCGACCTCACTCCTTTGTTCCCACACGACCCACTGAGCACACAAACCCACCCCGACCCGCAATGTATTGAAGTGTCTTTGTTTTAAAGAGATGTTGGGGGTTCGTGGAGCTCATGACCTGAGTTCCCCTGGGCCACGCGGGCTCTGAAAGCTAGCATTGTCTGATCTTACCTCACTCGGTACTTGCTAACCCTCACCTCACGTTAAAAAATTGGCAAGTTCTGCGATGAGACTCCAACTCTGAGCTGACCACTTAACCATCTATGCACCAAGCTCACCGATTAACCTCTACCATGACATCATTACCGAGCCACCATGAGTTGTAACCAACTCACTCCCAACCTGATTCATGTGACCAACTTGCGGAGCTAAAAGTAGCTCGCCTAATAGCTCTGCAAGTTGTTTCTTGCAACATAGCCATTTTTGCCTATCGTCGGGATTTCTTCTAAATTTCTCCTAAATTTGTGGATTTTTTTAGATTCAGGGGACCATGAAAGATACATTAAAATGCCCTAACTTCAACCTCTGCATTTTTTCTAGTTTTGGTTAAATGTGGGCCCCAAATACATTCTTCCTCACCTTGGATGAGCTCTTGACTCTTTTGAAACCCAGAAGAGGAAAAAATGCTCCAAGTGATTCCAACCTTCCATGAAACACTATAGGTGCTCCCAAAATATAGAAATTCACCTTTAAACCTCATATTCATCTTTAAATGCCTTTGTAAACTACCCAAAATCGAGCCTTTTTAGTTGTCCATTTCACCTAGGGGAGTAAAAATAGATAAAAAATTTGGCTACTCACGAGGACATCTGCCTACCAGATGGGTTGACCAGTGACATTGAAGCATCCATTGGGCATGGAGTTATCCTGGTAAGCGTGAATTGATCTAGAAACCTAAAATTTAACCTCAGAACCCACTTGAAGTACTGCTGAACTCGAAGCTTGACCATCCTCACTTTTTCACAATTTTATAATTAAGATATTGAAATTGATGAGTGGAAATTTTTCTTAAATCTAGAAATTTCTTCTATTCTCCTATGCAAAGGATCTGTTGGGCTGCATGATGAATACCTAAACCTGAACCAAATTCTGATTTCTGCCAAGTGTGGAGCACAATTTAAATGATGATTTATTGGCAAGACCTAAGAATTGCAGAGATTGGGAACATATGCTGATTTGGAATGTTTAGGTTTGCTGTTAAAACTGATTTCCGCAATGAACATGCCTTGACTAAAATGCATTTTGCAAGAGCAACAATAACACCCAACAACTATGTACAAAAGAGGAAGATCATACATGTCTCAAGTGAAATAGCACAAGCACTTTTTATGCTGAAAGAAAACCTACCTACTCCACCCTTACTCGAGGAATGGAAAACTCAAACAAATCCTGACATTGGCAAGGGGAAGTAGCTTCCCTTCCTCACAAACTGAGACCATGTGACCGATTTAAAACTAAACATGGTCATGTACATGAGTGAAAAAATGACTACAAGCTGATCTTCCACCCAAATAATCAAGGTATCAATTGGAAACAAGATAAATACCTCTTTTAGATGCTCTGCATTTGGTTTTGTGGGGTATTGTATCTGATCCTTTGCACTTTGACACTCATCCTCATGTTCAGAAGCAAGCATGACTAGTGGAAACTCTGGTTCTTGCTCCAATGAAGCTAGATACCTGATTGGGAAAGGTCTAATCCATGAATTTTTCCCATTGTTCTGAATCCCAACTCAAAGAATGAAGTTTTGTTGTAAACATTCCTGGAAAAGGTCATTTTTTGCGAGTTGATTTTACTCCTGTTGTGCTTCTACAAATAGCTGATTTTCTACCTTGATGACTGATTTTTGAAAGGTGTCATCATCATTCTCTTTCTCCCCTTCACCTAACATGATGCTTGTAAGATCAAACTCCTCTAATTATAATTCAAGGGGACTGTTGTGAGCAACATGCTTTACTTGGAAGTTCTCATCCATGACAATAGGGTCTTTGTGTTGAAGGATATATTACAGGGAAAAAACATGATGATTTCTATGGGATGTTCTCCATCAATGCACTCCTCCAAATCCGATAAATAATCATCCTATTCATTACTCAAATGTACCAAGGATCCTTATTCTTCCATGGTAGCTTTTGAAAATGGTTCTTCAACTAGTTCTCTAGTGTTTCCTCATCCCCAAACATGAAATTTGAGAGTTCAAATTCATCCAAAAAATTAGTTTTTTTTAAGGATGAGGTAGAAGAAGGGACTACAATTTCCTTCATGACTTGTTTATCACTCAATACCTATGAATTTGTTTTATCTTCCTCCATAGCATGAAGATCTTCCTATTCATTACTCAAATGTACTAAGGATCCTTATTCTTCCTTGGTTGCTTTTGATTCTTCAACTAGTTCACTATTTATTTCCTCATCCCCAAACATGAAATTTGAGAGTTCAAAATTATCCAAAAAATTAGATTTTTTGAAGGATGAGGTAGAAGAAGGGACTACAATTTCCTTCATGACTTGTTTATCACTCAATACCTATGAATTTGTTTTGTCTTCCTCCATAGCATGAAGATCTTCCTAAATGGTTGTACCTGATGATGATGGTTTTGGTGGATCAATGAAACCTCCCAACAATGCAAAAAGCTCTAAACATGCGGGAAAATGAGGGTCACCACACTCCATGGAAACATCTTGCACACTTGGGATATTTTCTTAATTTGCTTGCATATGCTCCTCTTTGTGTGGATTTGGAGTTGATTCTTCCTCTATCACTGACTTTGCAACTGGTGGTGGATCAAAAATATCTAGAAGGATACTGCCAATGTGAACACCGCAATCAGAACAATTGGACTGTTGGTCATCATTTTCATTTTTTTCTCTACTGCTGATACAATTCAGTCTTCACCACCTGTCCTTGAAATCCAACCTCTTGAGAAGGCTTAGTCATCAATGACATTTTCTTGATATTTAACTTTGTAGCACACTCTTTCAATTTTCCCACAAGTTTTTCTCTGCTAAGCTCCTTGGTTTTCTTCCCTCCTTGACTGATTTTCTATTTTTCTTCTTCCCAAAATGGGTTTGGGAATGCAAGAGGAGGGGTGGGTTGGGATTAAACTGGTTCTTGCAATGCTGGTGATGATGGAAGAGGTGCAATTTCTTGTTTTTGTGGAGGGGAAGGAGTTTTAGAAGAGAAAATGACAGAAGATAGAAGGTGGGATGGAAGGTAAGAAGATGAAGAAGTGGAATCCACGATGGGGGAAACATATAAGAAGATAAGAAATTCAAACTCAGGTTGAGATGATGTAGATTAGGGAAGATAAATGGAAATACCATGAGGTGGTGGTGTAGGAATTACCCATTGACAAGGTTTCCTGGTACTAAGTTCATAAGCCTTTATCTCCTCAATCCACTTTGCAAGTTGTGTGTAACATCTCAACCATGAAGTAAAACTTCTGTTGGAGGTTGTAGTGTCTTGGCATAGGGCCAACCCATGGACAAAGGGCCTTGAAACCAATCATGAATGTTTTCAATTGAATTTTAGCCCTGGTATGCACCATATTTTCCTCCATTCCTTGAAATTTTATTTGAAAACCAATCTCTTCAAGTGTAGGATAACCTCCATAATATGCATAATCCTTCTCTTGAATAGCTTCATAGTTTGGAAAACGGATAAAATGACTTGAATCCTACTCACATGGATATGCATACTACTTATTTTTGTCATAAAACTGATCTGGAGGTGGATTGTGATAGCCTGGAGAATAATTTTGCAAGTTTGGAGGTGAATTGAACTATTTTTACTGCTGTAAGTGAGAATTCCATGATGGGAATGAAGTCATGATTGCACAAATTCATGTAAAATATGAAAGGTATGGAAAGCTAAATGGATGGAAATGGATGGAAGGAAAGGTTTGCAACCCAAAAATGGGTTGTTTTGATCAGTGGAGTCACCAGTTGTACTTAGAGAATACCTCTAAAGGATGAATTTCATCAAAAGCATAAAAAATTTGATGAAATGAAGTGGTAAGGTGCTTCAAACCGGTCCCATCGTGCGTGCTAGAACTGTTATCACCAAATTAAAACACCCTTTGATTTGTCACGTGTGTGTGTGTCTACATGAGCTACTAGTGTAATTGGGTAACATTGGACCATCTCTCAAGTTGTGGGACTTGCTACTTTAGATGGACCTCTAGAGAAGGTTGATTTCTCTTCCTAATCTAATGCTAAAACTACCCCTAATGAAGGAAATGCAACTAAATAATCCTAACCTATGATTTCCAAGGGACCAAGGAGAGAGAGAGTGCATGAAAATGAAGAAATACTACACTAAAAAAAATGATATCACCAAGAGAAGGGTGTGCTGGATAGTTCACAATGCTTAAAAATGGAGAAAGATACAAATAGAGAGGATGGAAAAGCATCACAGACCAAAATACACACAATACATCCTATTCATTAAGCACAACAACATTTAAACATGTAATGGGAATGATAAAATGCACAAAATACCTAAAAACATGAAGAAAGGCAAGATAAAATAATGGAAACCAATGTAAGAATAGAGAAATAATCACAAACACCATTTTTATTGCTTCAATAGTTTGCACGATACATCATTGTAGAGGAAAGATGCATGATTCACCATTACATAGCTTAAAAATGAAGGCTTGGAGCTCCAAAACCCCTAAGCAGCTGAGAAGAAGAGAGAACAACATTAAAAATGTCCAACTCCCCTCCAAAATGAGCTCTCTTTAAAATGTATGGGAGAAGAAATGAGAGAGAGAGAGAGAGGGAACTCTAAATTTGTATTCAACTAATAGTAAAGAGTATTGAATTACCAGCAAAAATCATGGGGAACCTTGCAAAATCCATACCTTGTTGTAGAAGAAAATGGATGCCCATGCTCTATTTAATTCAATTTGAACTCCCTGTAAGTCATCATTTGGAACTTGGATTGTTTTCTACATTTTCACCAACCAAAATTCACCAAATATTTAATGTCTTGATTTATGAGTGTAAAGGATGGAATCATTATTCCAACGAGTCCAATTTTGTCCAATTCAGTGGAAAATTGAGGAAATTATGGTAGTTTGAGTGCAGGCCACTCCTTGGCTTGTTCATTTCTTTATGGGAATGGTTAATAAATTGGGTTGCTGGAGATAATCATTTTTCACTTTTTCCACAATTTCATTAAATTTAGATGTTTAAGTTTCTTGGGAGTGATAAAATTAAAACTGGGAGGCTCCCACAGGATTAGTTTTCAACGAATAAAGGGGGGTTTGCATGTTGACCAGGCTTAGTTTTGAGCTAGCTGGATCGCTGAGCTAGCCCTGCATGCTCTTTCCTAACTTGCCACGCGGGATCCCTTATACCTCCTCAAGCTCCTCAAATTAAGACTCCACTTGATTCTGCATGTTTGGCTTGCCATGTTCCTTGTAGGCCCTACCAACCCAACTACATATCCTTCCAGCTCGGCGCACATCCTATATTTCACCACTGACGAGTAACTCACTGTACGCATTGCGGGGTTTTCACCTTGGTGGGGAAAAATGTTTTGTGGGGAAAATTATTCCCTACACTTTCTTTACACTTGAATCATGCTTGACTTTCCTACTCATCTCGAGGTCCTCACTTCCCCGCAATCACCACAACCCAACACTATGCCGCATTCTATCAACTTGCTCATCGGTCACACTCCTTCATTCCCGTACGACCCATCCAGTGCGCAAACTCACATAGAACTATAATTTATTGAAGTGAATTTGTGGAGATGTTAGGGGTTTGTGCAACTGATGACCTGAGCTCCCCTGGGCCGCACGGGCTCTGAATTCCCACATCGTTCGATCTTACCTCACTCGTTACTCACTAACCCTCATGCCGAGTTGAAACTTTGCTGCGTCGAGTCCAACCCAAGATGACCCTAACCAATGCACCAAGATCACTGAAGAGCTACTTGTAAACCTATCATCATGCTAACCAACTCACCCCTAGCCTGACTGACGTGACCAACTCGTCGAGCTAAAAGTAGCTCACCCAACAACTCGGCAAGTTGTTTCCTACAACATATCCAATTTTGCCTATCTTCAGAATTTCTTCTAAATTTCTCCTAGATTTTTTGGATTTTTAGAGTTAGGGGACCATGCAAGATACATTGAAATGTATTAACTTCAACCTCTCCATTTTTTCTAGTTTTTGTTGAATATGGGCCTCAGAGACATGCTCCCACACTTTAGATGAGCTCTTGACCCTTTTGAAACCCAGAAAAGAAAAAAGTGCTCCAAGTGATTCCAACCTTCCCTAAAACATTGTAGATGCTCCCAAAATCTAGAAATTCACCTGTAAACCTTAAATTCATCTTTAAATTCCTTTGTAAAATTCCTAAACTTGAGCCTTCCTAGTTTTCCATTTCACATAGGGGATTGTAAATATATAATAGGACCCACGGGGTTACAACAACCATGTTAACCAAATATGGAGATTGTTGAGCACTGTCGACATGATCACGACATGGGAAGTTTTATTAGAGACATTCTCCGATTACACCCACCCACTTATGGGGAACTATTGATGGGTTTGGGGCCAAATCATGGCTCCTAAGTCTTGATAGTTTCTTTGAGCTCTTAACCTATACAAAAGACATCAAATGTAGACTATGTATATTCACCTCCGCCGAGATGCAATGTAGGCATTTAATATAAGAATGAGGAGTGAAATATCTATTTTAATTTGATATTTAATGACATCAAATATGTTTAAGGAGATGTTTCAAATTCCGTTATATGTCTTAACATTTTGTTTCAAAAGAGGATAGATGAGTTTCATGACCTTCATTAGGGCTCAGAGCACAATGGCAGTTATATTAGTCACACATCTTGGGCCTTTATTTGCAATATGTTGACTACCAACATGAATGAGAAGATACACATGAACATGTTCATTAAGGGCTTGATTGCAGATCTGGATCTAGTTCAAGTTAGGATGTTGTCTCCTCTGAATCTCGGAAAAGGCACTTGGAGGAAGGCCTCCCTGGTAGAGGAGAACATAGGGGAAAGGCCCAAGAGTACCGAGACATGACCAGGAGTAGGACATAAGAGTGGGTAAATTATTACATAGAAGTAGATGACACGAGGTACAAATCCATCACCTATCGGAGGATATAGGCCTCCACATTCAACTCTGGGACATTTTTGCAACACACACAGACAACATTCAAAACACCATACATATTATAAACAAAGGGCTAGATCCACATAGGAAATGCAAATAGAGGTAGAGTTCAAGGAAGATTTAGATTTGGTAGGGATCAGGAGGAACGATATTTAGTAAGTGTAGCCACCACATACACAATAGTTTACTATAGCTAGGTCAACAATGGTTCTATACACTATGAGTCACATGTGATACTATCCATGTAGAGGGATTCACTAAGTTATTTAATATTTGTGGATCTCATGATCACTAAACACTACTTTTGTCTACTAAAACTGACATTCATTGATAGATAGAAAGTCCCTTATCTAAGAAAAGATAGTAGTAGATATAGGTATGTGTTCATCATGTGTATGCAATAGAGGATAATCTGGCTTATAGCCGAGCATCAAGACATGGTTATTGAAACTACAAGTGTATTAGCAAGGGATATTTATGTCTCGACTTTATTTTACTATGGAGCATGTGATTCCTTTATATCACCATCTATAATGGAATAGTGTGGGATAGTGGTATCTAGCCAACCAAAATACTTAACAGGTTGAGTTGGCCTCTAGGGCCAAACTTGCAAGTGGACACCTACATGGATAGTTATTTAGTTGATTTGGGTGTGTTCTCCACTACCTTATACCTTCATGTGTTACCCTTAGGATCTTATGATGTTATTTTAGGCATGAATTAACTTGTGTCTCATTAGGCCAAAGTAAACTATAGGAGTAAGATCTTTGAGTGTTAATATGACCTAATGGGAGTTCAATTGCAATTTATTGTATGCTAGAGGCCTATCTATTTACCTATGATCTATGCTAACCAACTCAATGAAGAAGATGCACATTCAAAATGGTTGTGATATGTTTTTAATCAGGATTAATGATCGAATTAGAGAACACTCTAGGTTGTTTCACCGTTGGATGAAAATTCAATCTACTGAGGTAGTTTGGAAATGTGTATTCCGAGTGAGCTTCCATAGATTATCACCTCATAGAGAGGTGTATTTAACCATAGAAAATTTGTACATATGGGAAGATCACCAGTTTCTCAGGAGACCTTATCAAATGGAAAATGTCAGAGCTTCATGAGCAGAAGATTTAGTTAGAGAGTGTTTTTGGAAAAGATTTCTTATGAACCCTAATGTGCTCTCCATGGAGAGCACCAATGAATTGTGTGAAGAATAAGGACAAGTCCCTTTAACTTTGTGTTGATTTCAGATACATCTTAATAAGGTAATAGATGAAGAACATTTATCCTCTTTTGAGGATTCAATGAACTTATTTGATAATATGCAGGGGAGCCATAGTTTTCTCAAATATTAATATCGACAGTATGAGGACACCACTAATTAGACATTTGAGATACAAACATTGCTACAAAAAAAAATCGCACTCTGTATGGGCACTATGAGTTCATTATAGTTCCTTTTGGTTGGACTAATACTCCAGTTATTTTCTTCAGCCTTATGAATGGGTTTTGAAGACTTTTTTTGACCACTTTTCCTTTGTGTTTCTTGATTGAAATATTGATGTACTCTCATGTTCCAGAGGAGGATACATGAGGAACATTTTAGATTACTGTTACCGAGTTCTTAGAGATAATAGACTTTTTTTGGAACCTATATAAGTTACAGTTTATTTTAGTATCAGATTCAGTACTTGGGGCACATCATTTTTTTTAAGGGTATCTCGCTAGAACCCTCAAATATACATTCCATTCTCTAATTGGATTGTACCAATCTAATTCAGTGATAGAGGTTAGGATTTTCATGGGGTTGACATGTTATTACCGCATAGATTCTATACAAGAATTCTCTTGGATTTCTTATCTTATCACTTCTCAACAGTATAGAAGGGAATAATTTTGTGTTGGTTAGAAAAATTTTATTATGTATTTTCAGTTACTCAAAGAGCTGATTGAAGACAACACATATTGTATTAGTTCCTTGTATCCAACTAGAGTGTTTTTTGTTTTTAATGATGATTCCTTAGAGGGACATAGAAAAATTCTAATGCAAGGATTGGCATGTCATTATATTTGAGTCATAGTAATTTCAAATGACTATGAGCTTAATTACCCTACCTATGACCTTGTGCTTGCAGTCAGTTATTCATGCCCTAGAACTTTGGAGGCACTTTCTTCTAGCTAGGCCATTTGTCTTAAGGAAAAATCATCAGAGCATTACAAAAAATATTTTCACAGCCAAAACTCAACACTCAATCAATAGCATTGGATAGATTTCTTATGCGAGGTATGACATGGGTATTCAATATATTAAAGATTAATGAGAATGCCATCTCATAGATGCCTTAAGTAGACAATGTCATATGGTTGCTGCTATTACTCTAAATTAAAATTTTCATGGAAGTATACTTCAGTACATATCAGAGGAAAAAAACATATGAGGGTTCTAAACAAGTGTTTAAGTCTCAAGGTTCTTTAGAGGGCATGTATGGACGCGATGGATATTAGACGCAGATGGTCTTCTACAGTTTTCATAGGTGTGTCTATGTTCCTAGGAGGAAGGTTATATTTTCATAATTTCATATCTTTCCAGAGGCTCATCGAGCCCTTATATGTAGTCATACCCAAAAGTGAAGAATATGCACACAATCTTAGGCACTTGTACTATTGAACATGACTACACCAATATATAGAAGACTTCATAGCTTGTTGACCATTTAATACCAAAGGGTCAAGGATGAACATTATCATCTCACATGACTTTTGTATCCCCACGATATTCAAAAGTTGAAATAAGATGTCATATCTTTTGATTTCATTATTGGGATTCCCATGTCAACATATTATCATACCACTATCTTGTTAATGGAGGAGAAGTTGAGCAAGGTTGCTCATTTTACAAGGAAATGTCACTTACAACACATCAACCGCTGCCAGATTATTTCTTGAAGATATTATTATGCTTCATAATATTGTGAAGAATATCATTAATGATCTAGATAACGTCTATACTTCAGATATGTGTAATTATTTTTATGATACACTGAGAAATCAGATCAATTTAATTTCATATTACCACCTAGAGACAGATGATCACACCAAGATAGTTAATAAAGTGTTGGATAATATAGTAAGGATGTATGTGATGGATCAGTAAAATAAGTGGGAGGATTATTTGTATCTCATTGATTTTTCCTATAACAATAGTTATCATAACTGCATTGGTATGGCTCTTTATTAGGCCTTGTATGGATGACCTCGCAGGACACCATTGATTTCAAATAGATTAGACAACATGTTTGTTCTTGGTCCACATTTCCTTTAAGATATGGAACAACCGATCATTCTTATTAGGAAATGTCTTGAGAAGTAACAAGCACACCAAAAGGTGTATACAGACACTAAGAGGGCTGAGCGCCACTTTTCAGCTGGTGACAAGGTATTCTTAAGAGTATATTCACATAAAAACCCAATCTGTTATGGAAATGGTTCTAATATTTCACCTCACTTTGTGGATCCATTTGAGATCTTGGAGGTAAATGGTCGAGTTGCTTATCATTTAGCCTTGCTACCACACCTACTGCATGCCCACAATGTATTTCAGGTTTCAATTTTGTATATGTATTAGATGTTTCTCATTGTATTGGATTAGTTGGCCTTACAGGTCGAGGATGAATAATAGTCGAGACTATAGCTTGTGTGTATCCTAGAGCATAGGAGATCGGCCCTATAGGGGTGAGAGTTGTACCAGGTTAGAGTCTAGTGGGAATGATCTGACGAGACAACAACCACTTGGGAGGATGTGACTCCATTGTGGGTTATATACCCCTACCTCTTCTAGTGACTTCTCAAAGGAAGTCTAATTCTAGGGGAGGGGGATGTAGTGCCCACCAAATTTCTATCTCTTCTTAGGACCTGTTGGCTCATCTGAGTAGTTTGATTATTTCATATGAGACATTGATATTTGATTATGGTAGATTTTGATTTACACTTTCTACAATTATCATCCTATGGTGTATGGAATTCTTATTTAATAGGACACTTTTGGGACACTCTATAATATTCATGACATTGGTTATTTCATTCTGATTAAAGATGATGATATTATGATGTTTTTAGATTTGATATATTTTGTGACTATATGGTATTCATGGATGATCATGACTTTGAGTTATATATTGTGGATAATATATCATAATTATAAGTACCATTTGTAGATTATATGTGGTAAAATTTTATTTATTTGATATTTTATAGTCATATTTCATTATGATTTATATGGATATTTGATCATGTAGAGAAGATTTGAGGTTTGCATTTAGTGTGTTCTTTTCTTTTAGGTTGCAAGCATTTGTCAAATGTATAGATTACAAGTGGTGACAAATATAATACCCATAATTAGATGCTTGGGCCATCTTGGCGATATCGCTTTAGCATTTATTCCAGCATTATTTCATTGTTTCCATTCATTTTAATTGACCAACTTAAAGCCTCCTATTCTAGCATATGAATCACATTTAGTCCACTATTGTCACAACAATTCTCCAATGTAGCACTTCAGGAATCACGATGCAATTAACAAAACATTTTACTTCATTTCTCACCTAATTTGGATTTCTTTGTGCTAACGAGGTCATTTGGGATGGATGATTTGTGTTATGTGGCATTTTAGTGTCTTGAAATTGTGTAGGGATTTCTTAGAAGTTTCTAAGAAAGTTTGTGGGGACTATTCCTTTCCTTGATTCTCTCATTTAACCCCAAATCTAGAATATAACATTTAAGGGCATTTTTAAAGGCTTGGATTAAAAGGTAAGGGTCTCCTTTATCTTAAAAATGGTTCATGGGACCAAACCTATGGGTGGGGGAAGCTTTTTGTGAACCCAAAAAGACTCTTCCTCACTCCACCCTCTCACAAGTCACTATCTAAATCTCTTTTCGTTATCTCACATGGGTGACTTCGAGATTTTGTGTGGGCTAACTTATATTTTTTCCACTCTTGCATTTATTATTTTGGGAGATATGGAAAGTGACTTAGGTGACATGAAGGATTTTCTTAGTTGGAAGGGTGAAACATGTCACCCTCCCATGGGTTTGTGAGCTGGAGCCTAGAGATTTTTCTTTTTTTTTGTTTTAATTTTGAAGTTTGGGGGATTTTTGGTGGAGAACTTTGGTGGGGAGCTTTGGGATCTTGAGGAGACAAAGATCTAGGAGCTTGTGGACTTGAGCTTGGAGTGTGAGGTAGGTCTCACACCTCATTGTATTTTAATTTAGAAAACTTGTATTTTATGTGTGTGGATGTATGATTTATAATGGTTTTTATTATGGGTTAGTTTTGGGATTCTTGTTGTTCTTGAATATTTTTTGTGTTAAGAAAAATTTCCTAGTTTTATTTTCTCCTCCACTCCTTTTGGGAAAGCCTCTATCTACCAAGATTTTGAACTCGAGATTGAGGGGTTCTGGATTTGGATATGGCTCAAAATCCCTCAATTTTTTCTGGATAAGAAAGGGAGCTCTCTCTTGAAGAGGTTTTTTTCTGTAGGATTTGGAGTGAGATTTGGGAATGGGAGGAGACCCTCATTTTCATGGCTTCTTGGGGAAGTCATGAATGTTTTATTATCAATCTATTGCTTGGTGTAAGTAGGAGGGATTCCCATTTAGTTTGGGAATCCGCTCCTATCCTTGCCAAGAAAGTCTGCAAGGCTTGAAAATATTTGACAAGGAGGAGACATTAGAGATATAAGGGTTGGGAGTTGAATGATTTTGGAGATACTTCTAAATAATAATTTAGAACTCTTGATATTATATATTTTGGCACCATGTGATCCTTCTCCCCTCTTCCCATTCCCATTGTTCTTGGTACTTTAGGTGAATTTGGATTTTGTTAAGTTTCCCCTTTGTTTTCTCTTTTCCATTCGTGTTTAAGTGATTTTAAAACTTTATTTTCCTGGGCATCTTTTGTAGCATGCTACACCTCTTTCCCATGGGATTGGGGGAGGATATCATGCTCTTCCTTTGGGAAGAAGGCATGTGATGATACCTGCAGGTTGGGAGGAATATCAGGCCTTCGTCTTGTTGCTCTTGGAGCATGATTAATGTGAAGATTGGAGCTGCTTTTTGTATTTCATTTAGAGGGTTGACTAGTTGGAGAGATACTTGAAAATTTGGGCATGTTGTTCCCTTATTTGGGAGGCTTGTTATAAGTGCATTTTAATAGTTGTTTTCTATTGTTAGTATGAGTTATGAAATGTATCTCTCTTGAAATGAAGGTTGTAAATGTTGGACTATGGGTTTGGGAAGGATTGTTATCCAATTGTATTGTATGGGATACTTTGAAAGGATTGTTGCTTCTCATTTTCACATTCCCTGTCTAAGGTTTTTTCTTCTTTCATTAGTTATGAAAATGAAATGAATAGTACTGTAATTTGCACTAAGTTGTTATATCACATTTTATTTGATTAGTATCTTGAGGGAATAGAAAATATTTTACTCGTCAATTTATTGCTATTTCCAAATGTTTTGCTTGTTTTTATGAGTAAAACAAGATATTTTTTGGTTACATTGGTTGAAAGTTTAGTCTTAAAATGTAAAATCATATATGGAATCTTAGTTTGGTAATAACTTTAGAAAGGATATTTTGGAATTTCTATCATTTTTATTTCAACAACTTGTGTGTAAAAAATCTTGTTTAAACTCATTTAAATGAGAAAATACTATTCCATAGGCATTTGTAGGTTATGAGAGTGTATATAAAAAAAATGAATATGCTTAAAATTAATCGAGCTCTCCATTGTTAAGAGATTAATGTTGTTTTCCCCTTCAAATATGATTAATCAACTCTATAAATACACACACACACACAGATATGTATATATGTATATATAATATATATATATATATATATATATACACACATATACATATATGTATATATACATACACACACACACACACTTGTAACTGTACGTACCCAAAATTGTAGGGTATTGTACTGCCAGAACAGTGTAACAAGTGCCCCGATGATGATACAGGTCTCTTCGCAAGGTGTTCGGGATCCGGAAAAGCCCTCAGAGTATGCGTTAACATCCCGCATGCCCCGCTTAGCCCCCGCACCCTTTGTTTTCCCCTTTTTCCCTCTTTCCTTGGCCTCTTGACCTTCAGTGACGAAACCGCCGCCAGTCTTGTGAAGGGCGGCGGTCCTGTAACCGCCGCCCTGCTCAGCACGGCGGTCCTGTGCGCATTTTCCAGAACGCTCTTTTGACGCGACCTGCGTGAAATATCACGATTTACCAGCTTTTCCTTGCCGACTTGAGCATGCATTTATGTTTTTGGTCCCCTGAAATAGTGTTTTTCCTTTGTTTATTGTTTAGGAGTTCAATTTGGTTTTGGTTTTTGAGTGTTGGAATTCCTATAAGTGCATGGTTTGTGCACATGCAAATGGTGAAGAATTTGGTCTGGAGTTTTTGGCCACCATTTTTTTGGTTAGAGTCTTCTGATTTTCAGTGTTTTGGTCTGTTAGCTTGCTTAGGATTGATAGCATAGTTTATTTTATACTTGGTTAGTATTGTTCAGCTATTGGTAAGCCACAGACCCATCTTGTGCAGGCAGTGCTGTTGTTCCATCCAATCCAGTTAGAAGCTTGCCTCTGATTCCTCTTTGTTGTAGATTTGTTTTCATCATGACTTAGAGTTCTTAGTTCAATTAATTATATACATGGTTAGCTTTATTCAGCTGTTGATAAGCCACATATCCAACTTGTGCAAGCAGTGTCTTTATTTTGGAACAGAATAGCTTAGGAAGCCATTAAAGTTGCAGGTTTTGCTCTTCGTATAGGATAGTTACAGGTTCTGGTCGCTTCATGTTGCATGACTGGCAATAAAATCCCGCTAGGAATCGCATAAGCCAAGCTCTGTACTCTTGCGCTATCCCTCTCCTACTTGTATTCTCGGTTTGCATTCTGAGCTGTCCTTATCCCAAAATCTACTCCTATCGGTGCTAGCATTACACGCTTTTCTAGATCCACGTGAACACGAAAGAACGAGGAGATCATACTGAGGGGATGAGATCACACACCATCAGATTCGCCACTGTTCTGCGTAATCCAGGTTTTAAATTTCAAAGTTCTAGTCAGAATCATATCAAATAGAGTAGTTAATCGCTTTATTTCATTCTATTCTCGATATTGCCAGGGAAGCTGTGAGGATTGATAGTTTCTGAGAAACTATGATTCACTCCTCACTTCTGAGGTAGGATTGAGAATCTTGCAGGTAGATTAGACAGGCTATTTTATTTATTTAGAATAATTCTACAAATCACACAGGCAAATAACCACACTCGGTTGCCTTGTCTCTTTTAAATTATTGTTTAGTTATTATTTCTAAATACGCTTAAATAGTTTGCTTTCCTTAAAATTATTAGAATGCTTCTTAGAAGAATAAAAGTTATATGCAGTTAGATTTATTTCATGTAGTTAGAATTTGTTTCATTACAGTTAGATTGCATTTTGTTTCGTATGACAATCACGAGACCTCAAGAGCCTAGAGAATATATATTTGAGCCAATCGTGCCACAACCAAACCTTGTCACAGCGATAGTTGACATAGACCAAAATCTCAGGATACAAGTATTCCAAACAACCGTAGATTTACAATTGATCAGTTCTCAGTTAAGAGGATTAAACATAGAAGACGACCAAGCACATGCGTTTTGGTCAAGTCAGCCAAACTACAGATTACCCTAGAAAACATCCATATGACTGTAGAAAGGCTCGAAAGAGAACAAACATTCGGGTGTTATCCTTTAGTTCCATAGCCAGATGCTAGAGACACCCTCATAGATATAGATACCAGCTTAAGAATCCAAGTCGCAAGAACGCCTGTGAGCTATTCTGAGAAGATCGCACAACTGTTAGTTTTAAACATAGAGGCTGAGAAAGCATACGATTACTGGATACTAAGGATTAGAACTTGATCTCGCGTATGACCATAACAGGACCGCAACAACCGAGAGTCTATGGTTGTGATCCACAGATCCCACAACCCAATGAGTCCACAAGTCAGTTAGACATAGACACTAACCTACGCACCTTAGTATTCAGGTCCACTCCACTTCCACCTATCATCATCGAACAACTGTCCTTACTAGATATAGCGGCTAACGAAGCTAGGGAATTCTGGACTAGGCCAGAAAATCATCCGTAGAGTTAATTTTATTCATCATCCACCATATGACCTTATCAGGAGATATACACGAAACAATCCCAGGTCATTTTCCACGTATTCCGCAACCCATAGATCGAATCACGCCAGAGCTCGATATTGATTGGAGCCTTCGAGCAGTCATCCTTGCTGATCGATCTATCACACCAGTTCAAGTTAGAAGGGCCTTCTTTGCCTTAGATTCGTAAATTCCACTAGTGCGTGTCAAAGACATTAGACTGCCTAACTAGTTTGTCTGCATATTCTACCCCCACCGGCTATCTCGGCATGACCTCGAGAGGTCGGGTACGCGGAAGAGTCACTTGTAGATTCTCACGCTCGCCTGTCGCTTTTCCGGCGTACAAAATTGGTGAACCCAACGTGAAACGAACACGCAACCTTCTGATCTGGAGTCAGAGTATTACACTTTCACTTTAGTACGCCTCCTTAGAACCGCTTCATTAAGTTTTCATAAATCACCTTCGCTCCTTCCCATTATTCTGCGGGTATTCATATACCCCCCGAATATGTCGGGATTCGACGCATATGGCAGACCCCTCCTGGGGCTTGAGGCATACTACGCCCAACAGAATAGGCAATCATCACCCTCACTCTCAGTATGGGGTGACAACTATTCAACTAATCAGTTGTCAACACAAACCCCAAGAATCAGATATAGTTCGTCTTTTCAAACTGAGGAGTTAGATCAACCCCCTCAAACCCAACAAACAAAGCTTTCAGTTTCAAACAATATGACGTTTACTGGAGAATCCGGTTCATCTCCTCAAATACTACTCAGACCACAAATTAGTAGGCAATCGGATCAATACCTGGTCTTAGATGATGGACAATCAATACCTTATTCTAGGAGTGAACAACACTCCCGGGGTATGTACCCACCTATAGGAGGTTTACAAGTACAACCCGAGATCTCTTTTTAAGAAAATACCTCTATGCCATTGCACACAGGAAATATTCTTGGAGAGACTTGGCAAGATAACAATCAGTTCATGATAGGCTATCACATGCCTATACAACACCACGGTATACAACAAATGCCGCTCAGGCAAAGTACCGTGACTTCACCCAATGATTTCATTTCAACGTTAGTAGAAAGAGTGAGAGGATTAGAACTTGCTCAAGCAAGTCAAAATTCTTCGTTCATACAAACAGGAAGTTCCAATCCTCCATACCACTCTAGCCAGGTAGATCTCCTTACAGGAGTAGGTACGTTAGGCATGCCTCCTCAATATCCACAACAAACGCCAACAAGGCCCACCATCTCTAACACTATTCCTCCAGGTCTGGTGTCAAACAATCCGTTCCTCGACAATATCCCGTCCTATTTAAACATGTACTCTAAATCCCCACAAGGAGATATGTTCTCCTCTCCCAGCATGTTTTCTCAAACGCAAGGACCTCCCTATGCCCCTGCCAATGCATACGCTGCACCGTATCAACAACCTATCCCACCACCGCTCCCTCAGCAACCACCATCAATGGTCGAAAGCTATGCGATAGGGAATTATTCAGAATATCTAAAGGAACCCTTAGACTTCACCATACGAAGTGTCATGCTTCCAAGACCTCTCCCTGATTTGCCCAAGTTCAAAGGTGAGGGAGATCCAAATGCACATATCAAAGCTTACGCTACAGCCATACGGGAATTACTCCCATGGGATGGGGTGGTTGCTAAAATATTTCCTAAAACCTTGGAAGGCATCGCTCTCGATTGGTATTATAGAATACCTGAGGCTTCCATACATTCATTTAAACAACTCGTGTCAGAGTTCATCAAAGCCTTCGACATGAACAAACTGTTAAGAACAGGAATCAGGGAATTCTTGCATATCAAACAAGAACACAACGAATCTGTCGCTCATTTCATCCAGAGGTGGCATACAGTTCTTTATTCATCAGCAAGTGCTCCAAACATGGATCAGATGGAACTATGCAATTTATTCCTTCATTCTCTCAATAGAGAAGTGAAGGAAGAAGTCCAGAAGTTCCCACTAAGGACTTATGATGAAGTACTTGAGAGCGCTCTGCGAATAGATCAAGCAGCGATAGATAGTGGTCGTAAGACTTATGGAACAAACGGGAGGTTAATCACCTCCACTCAAAACGCTACAACTACCACAAATGTCAATCAAGGACCCAAAATCCTTAACAAAAATCGTGGGGTAACAACGGATGGGGTAACCGACCAACCCAAGAGGGTGAATGTTGTTAATACTTCGTCACAAACAAACAACCAGCGAAACAACAACTTTACCCCAACGGTCAATACAATGGATTTTAACCATCCACAACAACAACAACAACAACAACGGCGGAATCCCATATAAGGGACAAGCCAAAACTCATTTGGTTATCAAAACCAAAGTCAAAACCAGAAACAACAATTCCAAAACTTTAGTTCGAATAGGCAACAGTTTGATCGGAATTTTAGGCCACAATACACACCAAACCAACAAAGTGGGAATTACAACCCCAATTCTTATTGTGGTTTCCATAAAATTCGGGGTCACGACACTAGAACGTGCCGTGACTACAATAAATTTATGCAACGCTTGCCAGAAGAGCAAAGACAGTTCTTCACATACCTGTTTTTGGCGGATCCCGTCTCATCATCACCAAATACTCTTGCAGGGGCAGTTTCTCCTCAGAATGCTCCCCTCAAGATCTTTAATGATCCGCTCCCAAATCATGGCAGCAATAGGCTGAATCCAACCGGAACAAGCAAAGGAGCAGTGATGGGAAACAATGATCATGAAGCCTCGACTTCATTAAATCCATCAGTTGCGCCACAGTTGGGAGCTCAACCGAGACTCAAAATAGTCAGTTTGGTAGAATTAGACGCTGAACTACCTATCAAAGCTATAACAAGAACACGAGAATATTTCTCTCAACCAAGCCCAAGTTATCTGCCAGAGACAGATAAGAGTCAGCAAATAGTTGAAAAACCCATCGGTGCCTATGATTTAATTAGTGACCTAACAAAGACCTTCTCACACATTTCATTTTTGGACTTACTAAAGAACTCTCCCCCTCACAGAGTTGCTCTTTTAGAAGCATTAGGTCTAGGCCATCTAATTAACATCACTCCACCTCCCGAAACACAAGTAAATCACGTAGATTTTGATATCCACCCTCCGGGGCAGCCGGACAAGGATGTCAAATTCATTTTCGAAATAAGTAAAATGCCCACAGATGCTGAGATCGCATGCCGAGGTGACCCAGCCTTACACTTGCAAGTGTGGGTTTATAATAACTATGTAAAACGGGCAATGGTTGACGATGGGGTCGCAGTTAACATAGTCCCTTACTCTTTCCTCCAAAAACTTGGATATGGAGAAACAAATTGTTCCACTACTCGAAATACCTTGAGAGGCTATGATAGCCTTAAAGCCACTTCGATAGGAACTATAATACTGCCGGTCACCTTAGGGCCCAAAACCATCTTGACTGAGTTTTATATTATAGATCAGGAAACTAACTATAATATGATCCTCGGCCGACCTTGGATACATTGAATGAAGGCAATCCCTTCCACGCTATTTCAAGAAGTAAGATTCTTGCATCTGGGAAAGGTATTTGTAGCCAAAGGCGATCCAAAACCTTTCGATTTGCACCTAGCTGATTTAAAGAAAAGACCAGGGGTGCACTCAGAATTTGAATTACCAACAAACCAACTTAATAAACCCTCTGACCCAAAGCCAGAGGAAAAGTTGATACCTACGACGGATCTTGAAACTACCAGCATAGCCAAAACAATTCCAACCCCTAAAGGTAAAACTAAAGAAACAATATCATTAGGGACTACTGCGAAAATCGTTGAGTTGATAGAACAAGATTCACCAATGTTCTTACCATTCGATTCAGTAGGCATGGGATTTTCCCTAGGTGTTGGTTCCTTGCCAGCAGAGGATCTCTGTATGGTAGAAGTAGAGTGCTCAAACGCAACAGATGCCCCAACATCTAAACTCCCGGCTAAGTATTGGACTCTCCATTTCGATGGAGCTAAATGTCGTTATGGAGCAGGGGCAGGTATAATTCTTACTTCGCCCGAGGAGAAAGTCCTCCCATTCACTTTTAAGCTAAACCTTGAATGCACAAACAACAGCGCTGAGTACGAAGCCCTTCTTCTTGGCCTCACCTTAGCCAAAAGAATTGGTATTGATAACATCAGAGTCTTGGGAGACTCGCAATTAGTAACAAACCAAGTTTCTGAAGTATATGAAACTAAAGCCAAGCATTTACAACTCTACAAAAACGCTGTATTAGATTCAAGCAAGGCGTTTAACTTCATATCCATTGAAGCAATCCCCCGAGAGAAAAATCTTCTTGCCGATTCAATAGCAACTTCAGCATCACGTTTCACTCCAAGCAATGAGCTAGAAGACACTCACTTCACAGTATCCATTCGCGACAAACCATTGATAAAAACAATGACAAATCCTCTTTTAAGCGGAAGTGAATCTACCATCCTAGACCATGTTGGAAATGATGCGGCTACTTTGGATTATTTAAATGCCTATGCGGCATTACATCTCTCCTATCACATGCTAGATTTATCCCTGATTCCACATTCGTCTTCCTACTTCGGAAATCCCGTAGCGGATCTTCCCTCACAAAGGGAACCTAGCATATACACAATAGAAAATAGGGATGATTTAGATTTACCTCCAGCACCACCTGAGTTCGAAGAGGGTAACGCCTCTTTAATCAAAGAAACAATCGATGTCAACATTGGGACAGAAGATGAACCAAGAATATTGAAACTAGGTTCTTCGTTAACCCTAGAAGAAGTGGAAATACATACTCAGGTTCTCAAAGAACATCAGAAGGCGTTTGCATTTAATTACAAGGAGATGACAGGAGTCGCACCCCACATTGCGGTGCACAATCTCGTCACTAGATCAGATGCAAAGCCAATTAAACAAAAATCAAGACCCATGAAGCCCAAAGTAGCTCTCATGGTAAAAGAGGAGGTAATAAAACTCCTTTAGGTATGATTCATCAAGCCAGTTGACTACTCCCAATGGGTATCTAACATCGTTCCCGTTCTCAAGAAGAATGGAAAGATACGCATCTGCATAGATTTTCGAGATATCAACAAAGCTTGCCCTAAGGACGACTTCCCATTACCATCCATAGATGTTATTGTTGATGCAACAGCTGGTTTTGAACTTTTGTCTCTCATGGATGGATTCTCGGGATACAATCAAATCAGAATATCCGAGCAAGATCAAGCTAAAACCACGTTTACAACTCCTTGGGGAACCTATTGCTACACTGTTATGCCATTCGGCCTCAAGAACGCCAGTGCTACATACCAACGGGCCATGACATACATATTTCACGATCTAATTCATAAAATCATGGAATCTTACGTAGATGACTTATTGGCTAAGACCAAGAAGCGCTGTGACCATCCCGAAGTACTCCGCATCATTCTTTCATGCCTAATAGAATACGGAGTTACGCTAAATCCAGAGAAATGCATCTTTGGTGTAACATGAGGAAAGCTCCTAGGTTACATCATATCGTCACGAGGGATCGATGTTGATCCAACCAAAATTTGGGCGGTCCTCAAAATGGTCCCACCTTTGAGTGAATCTGGAATTAGATCATTTCTCGGAAAGCTGGGTGCAATCCGGAGATTTATCCCGGACCTAAGCTTCATCGTTCATCCAATCAACAATTTACTCAAGAAGGACTATAGCATTGATTGGACTGAAGATTGTAATGAAGATTTTGAAGCAGTTAAGTGTTTTCTGTTATCACCACCTACGCTAATGCCACCTAAGCTAGATCGCCCATTAATTTTGTACTCATGGGCTACTGATGTCTCGTTAGCTTGTATGTTGGCCCAAGAAGACGATAACAAGAGAGAGCGTGCGATTTATTTCATTAGCCGAACACTGCTCGACTATGAAACACGCTATACATAGGCAAAACGAGAATGCCTTGCCATAGTCTTTGCTACTAAACATCTAAGACATTACATGTTGAATCAAGAAACGAAGGTCATGGTAAAAACAGACCATTTACGGACTTTTCTCACAGAAGGTTCTTTGTCTAAAAATGCTAGACGTTTTATAACCTTAATGGGAGAGTTCGAATTAACATTTGTAAATTAGAAGTCGGTTAAAGGAAAAATCATCGCGGATTGGTTAGCTGACAACCCACTAGACGGAGGTGATTTAGTAGATTTAGACTTTCTAGATGAATGCGTATACTACATTGAAACACGACCCGCTATCTCTGAGTGTCCTTGGTACACTGACATCGTTAATTATATCATGGACCATACGTACCCAGAGGCAGTTACACCGCAACAAAGAAGGCGGTTACGCATAATCGTAGCTAAATATGTCATTATAGAACAGGTGCTCTATCGAAAAGCAATCGATGGAATGCTCTTAAGGTGTGTTGACACAGAAGAGTCCAAGAGGATTCTCCATGAATCCCACAGCGGTATATGTGGAGGCCACTTCGGTGGCCATGCCACTGCTTGAAAAATACATCGGATGGGCTATTTCTGGCCCACTCTAGAATGTGACGCGATAGAGTTTGCACGCAGGTGTCATAAGTGCCAAGAATTCTCTCATGAGATCCACATGCCAGCACAAGCTCTGCAACCAATCGCTACTCCATGGCCCTTTTCTACATGGGGCCTAGACTTAATAGGGAAATTCTCTCCCTCATCCACAGACGGCCATAATTTTATAATCACGACCACTGAATATTTTACCAAATGGGTGGAGGCCATGCCTCTTACTACTGTACCTGGTTCTATAATTGCTAAGTTCATTTTAAACCAAATCATTTGCAGGTATGGTATCCCGCAAATCATTATCTCCGATAATGGAACTTATTTCAAAAATGAAGAAGTTTGTGAACTATGCGGTAAATTTAAAATAAGCCATCATATGGCTTCTTTGTATTATCCCCAAGCCAACGGACAGGCTGAAGCAACAAATAAAACATTGAAAGCCATTCTTCTTAAAACGGTAAAAGAAAACAAGTGAGATTGGCATTTAAAGTTATACCCGGCCTTATGGGCCCACCAAACCTCAATAAAAACACCAACAGGAGCAACTCCTTTCTCGCTGGTATTTGGGGCAGAAGCAGTTCTCCCACTCGAGGTTGAAATACCTAGTCTTTGTATTTCATTACAAGGAATTCTGGATGAAGATTCTTATAGAGAAGCACGTCTTTCCCAACTAGAAAGCCTAGATGAAACTAGGTTAGATGCTGAACAGCGACATAGAGTCTATGCTGACCGAATGTGCCGGCAGTATAACAAGAAAGTCTATGAACGCGATATATACGAAGGTGATCTAGTTCTAAGACTAGACAGCCGGATCGATAAGAAGACTGGCGAAGGAAGGAAATTCCGGCCCAAATGGTTGGGCACATACCGAGTCATGAAGGACTGCGGAAATGGTGCTTATCTCTTATGTACGTTAGAAGGTGAGGAGTTTGGCGAAGCAGTCAATTCCTTGCACCTCAAGCATTTCTACGCATAAGCAGCTAACGCTACCTATATGGCTATCTACATTGCATTTTCATATAATTAGGATCATTTTGTCCATTCGTTTCTTACACAGATTGTGATCAAGGAGTCTATTCTCAAATCAATCTACTACAAACTCGTGATGTTTCTGGCAAAACTTTCTAATCATATCTCTCCATTTTCACGATATCATCAATCATCTCAGAATCTTTCATCAAATAAAATCAGACATGACGAAGTCCTAACGGTAACCATACCAAGATCTGCAAGTTTGTTCTCACTTTGATTTCTTCTTAGGATAGGTGTCTTGCCTATGGTCTATTCTAGAAGCTTCATGGTGTCACATCTATCCCATATACACATCTCTTTGGAAATAAGCATATACTGACATTTTACTCAAAAAGACAAGTCAAAAAGTGATTAAAACAGAAAATTTTATTTTTACACATTTCCTTGCCCCACCAACCTTCGGTGATGAGCTTGTGTCTCTTACTAGTGACGTAGGGTTGGGAAAGGATGGAAATGCCCTTACTCGCCTATGCCTTACCCACGGTGATAAACCCATGCTTCTTACAGGTAGCATGGGGTAAAGTGTAGGGGGTCCTCTTGACAATGCAAGCATTAAAAGGTCATAAACAAACTATTCAAACTTTGAGTCAAAAACGAATGAATCAAATGTTCAAAATTCCAAGAGATTTAAAATCCTAAAAATCTAGATTTTGTCTACTATGTGGCCATCTACGGGTCTAAGTCTGGATAAACCACAAAGCAAGTTGCATCCAAAACTATGAAGTCATTCAGGAAGAGTAAGCTTGTAGTTTTCAATTTGGTTCCACCAAAGCTTCGTCTGTCTTTTATCACTATCATTTCACCATATTTCATAACTTGTGCCCTTCTTGACTCTTGGTGATGAGCCCTCGCATCTTACTAGTTGCGTGGAGTTAGGAGTGGGGCAAGTTAATCTGTTCATCATACTGGTTATTTTCATCACTTTGCCAAAACAAACATGAGGTATCCAAATTGCTCACAGAAGCTAAGATTTAAGATCACAATATATCTACAATATCATGTATCAGCATCATAAAACACAAAAGGAAGGCAAACATTTGCATCATCTGTTTTCCATTGCATACATTATAGAAAGCATATAAAACATACATCGTAGTATACACGAGGAAGCTGGAAACAGAAAGGGAAAACACGAGTGACAAGTTTTGATCCAAAAACGAATGCATATATATAAATAATCAATGTTTATATACAATGCCATCATGCTCTAGGCATGGTCAAAATGCTCAAACAGCCCATGATATACAAAAGAATCTATAGTACAAAACATACAGGGCCAAGCCGCCTCTCAACCCCTACGCGACCCCTCTGAGGGTGCGTGCCCTCGCCTAGGACTCCAGCTACGCCGGTGCTCTGAATTCACAGAGGGCTCAGGGTCTCGAGGAGTAGCCGCGGTCTCCCCACGAGAATGGCTCTTCATAAGACACTCGGCTATCCTATAGCCTGCCAACTCTGTACGGAGAGTCAACACCATCCTAGCCACGTGCCAAACGGGAGCGAAGATGTCACTATGCCTACCGACTGCTGAGGGCTCCCCAACATCAACGGACAGCTCCGCACGGGTCCTATCCATGGGGATCATTAGGGAGTCAGTGCATACCCTGCGGATCAGATCCCGCCACTCGTCGACAGTCTCTGCAAACAAAGGAGAAAAACGAATTAGAAACTAGGCAAGAGGTGAAAATATACAAGAGCAAAACACAAGGAGAGATAGCAATTAAAACAAATCCTAAATTAAACAAACATTGAAAAGATGAGAGGATAACTTACTCGGATCACCGGGCCTCCAGGATGGATCGCTGGGGCCGACACCCACTGCGGATGCCGCTGCTGACTGAGGGGCTGCTCCTGTGGTAGGGGCAACATATCGCCCCACAATTGACTCATCCTCCCCACCATGGCCCTGGGAGAGTGGCTCCTCTAAGGCTAGAGTCTCTCTCTCTGCACTCTGCTCGGCCCTCTCTGCCTGTAAGATATCTTGAGTGTCATGCCACTCAGGATCGCTATCATCTGTCTACTCCTCCGACCCTCCCTCTGTAAGCTCCTCAGAATCGGAGTCGATATCTATAGGGTCATCGCTGCTATGAGCAGGACCCGCGGCAATCTGAAGCAAAGGTGCCCGAGGCACACCGGCTCTCCCTCTAGCCCGAACTACCCTCCTGGCTGCAATAGGAGTGCCAGAAGTGATTGCTGTCCAACCACGGCCCCTAGGCCCCCCTCTGGCCTAGCGGACTGATCTGTAAACTGGTGCTGCTGGGGGAAGCATGCCCGTATATGGAAGGCTGAACTGCTGAGGAACCCTACCGAAAGGATGTACCTCCACTCGTCCCACGCGGTCAATAAGCTGCCCTGTGGTGGAGCAAGAAATCAATGTAAGAGTCTCCTCTCCCCATATGCCGGCCATAAGCTAGTATGGCGTCGCCTCCATATCTGCTGTGGTAAGGGAGGAAACTGGCTGGTGAGGTGCTCTAAGCATCGACATATCTGACCATCTAGCTGCCCTCATAGCCCCTGGGTCTGCCACCTCTACCCCTCTGCCATAAGGAATAAAATGCTCGTACACCCAACTCATGACTAGAGTCGGGTGGCTCAATGACTGTCCCTGCAAACGGACCACCCTGTATAAGTCATGGTAGGTAGTCCCTAGAATATTTACACCCCAGGCATATATCTGGCCATGCCCCTCTATCTGTGCAATGATGGGGGCCCAACAATATAGTAAAGTATCCCCTCCCTTGTCCCCAATCAGCCTCGAGGCAAGGATCCTCATGATAGCCTATCGAAATATGGGGATGGGCAAAGAAGGAATGGATCGAACTCTCACTCTCTTCTTCGACCCCGTGGAGATAGCTGCATCTCCCATGTAGCCTGCCCACTGTGCAATCTGTGCTCGGGACCCTGCCGTCTCCAGTGTGAGTCTCCTCCCGATGATCGGGACCCCCAGGATACGGTAAACATCCTCCAAAGTGATGGTCCACTCACCACGGACCCCTAGCAATCAGAAAGTGTTCCGATCTGCGTCCCAATATGAAAATAAGTCACAAAGAATGTGACTAGATGGTGTGACATGGGGCACGCGTGATATATGCAATATGCCGGCCCTCTGTAATGTATCCTCCTCATCCTGAGAAAGGGCATCCAATACCCCCGAAAGATAGTCACACTCTCTCTCTCGGCTCCATCTGATATACTCTGCTCTCACCTGCATACAACCAAAACACACAAAACAGAGTAAGTTAATATCTGAACAATACCAAGAAGATCATAAAAACATATAGAAATGCAAGAAAATACAAGTGCAATCTCAAAAATTAAGTTCTTTTGCATTCTGTGCAAAACCGCCGCCCTGAGCAGGGGGGGCGGTTTTGTAACCGCCGCCTTAAGGGCGGCGGTCGTGTAACTGCCGCCCTAAGAAGGGTGGCGGTCATGTAACCACCGCCCTGAACAGGGCGGCGGTCGCGGTCCGAAAACCCGCGCGGGTTGTTAACCCCAAAAAGCCCAAAATGAGCAAAAATGGACCATTTAAACTAAAAATAGAGCCTACCCAGTAGGCGCCCCCCCTAGGTGGACCTTTTGAACCTAACATTTTCAAAAATAACCCCCCCCATCATGACAAATTTAACATTTCAAATTTAAAGGGGGAAAAGTACAAAATTGAGGAAAACCAACCTGTGATCGTTGAGGTCGGCGTTCCGCACGTGGAGGCATGATCACGATCTCGCTGCGAACATTTCGACTCTACTCGCATGATAAACCGTCAGCGTGGGTCCCAGAGCTCAAAACCAATCAAATCAACTCACGCAAATGAATAGGAAAATGGACCCACTTTCATATATATATCGTTCTGCTTCATTTTAAAATGAATTTTTCGCAGGTTTTAGAGTGCTGATGGAGGTAAGTTTCTATCCCCACACGAATGGTACGTTCTCCTTTCCTATTATTTTAGCGTTTATCTTCCAGTTATTGCATCTATCTGCACTTGAGTTCTCTTTTCATTTTGCAGGTAGCGGGAACTTCGATGGCGTCATTTCAACACACGGATGAGTAAGGTATAGCTTCTAACTCCCCATTTCGGGACTGCCATACTCAGACCCACCGTTTTATGCCTCTTCATGGCTAAAACGCTTCTCCGAGGGGGCAATATGTACGTACCCAAAATTGTAGGGTACTGTACTGCCAGAACAGTGTAACAAGTGCCCCGATGATGATACAGGTCTCTTCGTAAGGTGTTTGGGATCCGGAAAAGCCCTCGGAGTATGCGTTAACATCCCACATGCCCCACTTAGCCCCCACGCCCTTTGTTTTCCCCCTTTTCCCTCTTTCCTTGGCCTCTTGACCTTCAGTGACGAAACCGCCGCCCTGAAGGGCGGCGGTCTCGTGACCGCCGCCCTGAACAGGGCGGCGGTCCTGTAACCGCCGCCCTGCTCAGAGCGGCGGTCCTGTGCGCGTTTTCCAGAACGCTATTTTGACGCGATCCGCGTGAAATATCGTGATTTACCAGCTTTTCCTTGCCGATTTGAGCATGCATTTATGTTTTTGGTCCCCTGGAATAGTGTTTTTCCTTTGTTTATTGTTTAGGAGTTCAATTTGGTTTTGGTTTTTGAGTTTTGGAATTCCTATAAGTGCATGGTTTGTGCACATGCAAATGGTGAAGAATTTGGTCTGGAGTTTTTGGCCACCATTTTTTTTGGTTAGAGTCTTCTGATTTTCAGTGTTTTGGTCTGTTAGCTTGCTTAGGATTGATAGCATAGTTTATTTTATACTTGGTTAGTATTGTTCAGCTATTGGTAAGCCACAGACCCATCTTGTGCAGGCAGTGTTGTTGTTCCATCCAATCCAGTTAGAAGCTTGCCTCTGATTCCTCTTTGTTGTAGATTTGTTTTCATCATGACTTAGAGTTCTTAGTTCAATTAATTATATACATGGCTAGCTTTATTCAGCTGTTGGTAAGCCACATATCCAACTTGTGCAAGAAATGTCTTTATTTTGGAACAGAATAGCTTAGGAAGCCATTAAAGTTGTAGGTTTTGCTCTTCGTATAGGATAGTCAAAAGGTTCTGGTCGCTTCATGTTGCATGACTCGCAGTAAAATCCCGCTAGGAATCACATAAGCCAAGCTCTGTACTCTTGCGCTATCCCTCTCCTACTCGCATTCTCGGTCTGCATTCTGAGCTGTCCTTATCCCAAAATCTACTCCTATCGGTGCTAGCATCACACGCTTTTCTGGATCCACGTGAACACGAAAGAACGAGGAGATCATACTGAGGGGACGAGATCACACACCATTGGATTCGCCACTGTTCTGCGTAATCCAGGTTTTAAATTTCAAAGTTCTAGTCAGAATCATATCAAATAGAGTAGTTAATCGCTTTATTTCATTCTATTCTCGATATTGCCAGGGAAGCTGTGAGGATTGATAGTTTCTGAGAAACTATGATTCACTCCTCACTTCTGAGGTAGGATCGAGAATCTTGCAGGTAGATTAGACAGGCTATTTTATTTATTTAGAATAATTCTACAAATCGCACAGGCAAATAACCACACTCGGTTACCTTGTCTGTTTTAAATTATTGTTTAGTTATTATTTCTAAATACGCTTAAATAGTTTGCTTTCCTTAAAATTATTAGAATATTTCTTAGAAGAATAAAAGTTATATGCAGTTAGATTTATTTCATGTAGTTAGAATTTGTTTCATTACAGTTAGATTGCATTTTGTTTCATATGACAATCACGGGACCTCAAGAGCCCAGAGAATATATATTTGAGCCAATCGTGCCACAACCAAACCTCGTCACAGCGATAGTTGACATAGACCAAAATCTCAGGATACAAGTATTCCAAACAACCACAGATTTACAACTGATCAGTTCTCAGTTAAGAGGATTAAACATAGAAGACGACCAAGCACATGCGTTTTGGTCAAGTCAGCCAAACTACAGATTACCCTAGAAAACATCCATATGACTGTAGAAAGGCTCGAAAGAGAACAAACATTCGGGTGTGATCCTTTAGTTCCACAGCCAGACGCTGGAGACACCCTCATAGATATAGATACCAGCTTAAGAATCCAGGTCGCAAGAACGCCTGTGAGGTATTCTGAGAAGATCGCACAACTGTTAGTTCTAAACATAGAGGCTGAGAAAGCATACGATTACTGGATACTAAGGATTAGAACTTGATCTCGCGTATGACCATAACAGGACCGCAACAACCGAGAGTCTATGGTTGTGATCCACAGATCCCATAACCCAATGAGTCCACAGGTCAATCCGATATAGACGCTAACCTACGCACCTTGGTATTCAGATCCACTCCACTTCCACCTATCATCAGTCGAATAACTATCCTTACTAGATATAGCGGCTAACGAAGCTAGGGAATTCTGGACTAGGCCAGAAAATCGTCTGTAAAGTCAATTTTATTCATTATCCACCATATGACCTTATCAGGAGATATACACGAAATAATCCCAGGCCATTTTCCACATATTCCACAACCCATAGATCGAATCACGCCAGAGCTCGATATTGATTGGAGCCTTCAAGCAGTCATCCTCACTAATCGATCTATCACACCAGTCCAAGTTAGAAGGGCCTTCTTTGCCTTAGATTCACAAATTCCACTAGTGCGTGTCGAAGACATTAGATTGCCTAACTAGTTTGTCTGCATATTCTACCCCCACCGGCTGTCTCGGCACGACCTCGAGAGGTCGGGTACGCGGAAGAGTCACTTGTAGATTCTCACTCTCGCCTGTCGCTTTTCCGGCGTACAGTAACCCTACGGTTTGGGTTTGTGTGTTACTCTACATATTTTTGAAGACCCCCATGTGTTTGTGTGTCTCTGTGTGTGTGTATTTTGATAAATGAAAACATTTCTACATTAAAAAATGAAATCTTGTTAAAAATAAATAACATGGATTTAAAAAATCCACTATGGGTGGAGGGGTCATGTCCTGGCTGCGCAACCCTCCCCCAAACCCTTACACCATGGTCAACCCTTCGACCTTCCACCAGCGCGGCTGCCTCTCCCCTCCTTGCCATGGCCATGACATGGGCCTTCCTTTCCTTGTCATGCCTCCCTCAACAACCAGCCTCCTCCTCCTTGCTTGATCCAATCCTATTTATCGTAATCTCACCTTTTCTTTCAAGGGGAAACCTACAATAAAAATCCCCCATAAATGGCTGTCACCCTGGAAATAAAGAGGAATTTCAAAACACAAAAATTTCCATACATTAAACCCTGCTCCTTTCCTTCCATGGAGCTGACTTGGGTAGGAAATGAAAATAAAATAACAAAAGTGAAATGAGTTAAAATTAGGCTTTAGAAGCATTTTAGGGTTATCTTGGTTAACTCAGGTCTTGTGGCTAGGATTATTTTAATCCAAGGGCCACTAATTGACCCTCATACTTTAGATTTTTGGTGGGAATTAGTGTGGTAGGGAATAAAAATAAATTTGTTAGAAACCTTATGGATTGGATAACAATTAATGTATACGTTTATAATTGCAAGATGTAATTGAGTGGGAATGTGGTTCATTTGGATGGCCCGAATAGAATCCCATGACCCTCTCACTAACAAGCGTTTGATAAAAATATAATAATAATAATAACATAAAATTTGGTTAATAAATCAAATAAATAAATTTTAGTAAATTTTATAGTCATAGCTAGGATACCTTAGCGAAGGTAACCTGACCCCACCATTGCTTACCGTTGTGACCTCCTAGTGTTACCTTTGAAAAATGGGGAAATAGGCTTGGAATTTTCACAAATTATTTAATGGAAAAATTTACAACCCATGGATATTATTATACCCGAACCGTTGACCACGGATTTTAGAAACCTCGGTTACATTAAAAATTTAATAACGCCTTTAAATTTTTTCCTTAAGGGCTTAACGAAGAGATTACTGATTAATGAATCTTTTAACAACACATGAGACTAAAAAAATCCGCATTTAGGACTCCATTATGTCCCATTATCATGATTTTTATTGGGTTAAATTTTAGTGCATTACAGTTGGTATCAGAGCCCAGGTTTCAACACTGGACGCTCTAGGGATTAGTAAAACCAATTTAATCATGATGAAATCAACAACTTAATCTTTTTAACCATTTCTGCTACTACACGTAAAATTTAAAACTTCCCCCTTTCCTTCACTCGCAGGATGTCTCCACATGGTACAAGACGTCGATTCGTCAAGACTTTGGGACATAGGTCACCTATGCCAAAGCTGCGTGATGTAGAGTTTGGACCAAAAATATTGGAGGAATTACACTAGATGATGTGAGATTTACAACAACGTATTCCTACACAACAAGAGATAATAGATGAGGTTTCTCATCCACGAGAGGGTACACAACCAGTCGAGGGTGCACACTCAGTGACACATCAACAGGAAACACAGAGATGGAAAAGGTCTTGTATTTTGTTGGTTCATTTTGAGAGAGTGGCCACTCTTCATTAGAGCCAATCTTATAGCATTAAGGGACCACCTAGTTTAGGACAACCACACTAACCAAATATGGAGATGGTTGAGCACTGTTGGCATGATCGTGACATGAGAAGTGTTATTAGAGACCTTCTTCGATTGCAACCAACCACTTACGAAGGAACTACTAATGGGTTTGGAGCCAAATCATGGCTCCTAAGTCTTGATAGTTTTTTGGGATTCACCCTTATGAAATCAATGTCAAGGCTATCTGGCTATTCACCTCCTCTGAGACGTAACAAGTATTTGGTGGAGGAATGAGAAGAGGAAGCTCCATCTAACTCAAGATTTAGTGACATGGGAGATGTTCAAGGAGTATTTCAGAGTCTGATATGTATCTGAGAATTTTTTCAGAAGAGAATAGATGACTTTCAAGGACTTCGTTAGGGCTCAGGCATAGTATGAGTCACATTTTTTTTATTTTTTGCAGTATGTTGACTACCTTCAGGATGAGAAGCTATATGTGAACAGGTTCATTAGGGGCTTGAATGCAGATGTAGATGATGTAGTTAGGATGTTGTCTCCTCTAACTCTGGAAAAGGCATTGGAGAAGGCTTGCTTGGTAGAAGAGAACAAGGGAAAGGACCAAGAGTACTGAGATATGACTAGGAGTAGGATATAAGTGCAGGTACAATATTTCTAGGAGTAGAGGACATGAGGTGTAGCTCCACCACCAAAAGGAGGATTTAGGCCTCCACTGTCAGCTTTGAGACCTCCACCACACACTTAGTAGCATTTGCAACACCATGAACATCAATACCAGAAGGCTAGACCCACACAAAATATGCAGAAAGGAAGAGGCCAAGGAGGATTTGGATTTTATAGGTTTTGGAGGTAGGGTAGTCAGTAGGTACATCCAACTCATACATAACATTCTTCTAGATCTGGGCCAATAGGTTCAATACACAAGAGTACAGGTGGGACTCCCACGTAGAGAGAGTCACCAAGTGGTTATATTTGTGGGGTACATGACCATTACTCTTTCCATTGTTTGCACATTTAACCAAACTTCACTTATAAGAAGATATACCTTATCTCAAAGTAGATAGTAGCAGATGTGGGATGTCTGGTCACTGGGTCTATACAATAGTGGATAACTATCAAGTCAAGAATAAGGTTTTTGGTTATCGAGGCTACATGTAGTATTAGAGGTATTTCTATCTTAGTATTATTTGAATCTAGAGCATATGATTCCTTTATATCACTATCTATAGTGGACCAGTATGGGCTTAATTGCATGTCTAAGTAGCCATATCATTTGGAAGGTTGTGTTGGCCTCTAGGGCCAAGCTTAAATTGGACACTTACATAGAGACTTAAGTAATTTATTAGGGTGTGTTCTCCACTCCCTTAGACATTAGTATGCGTACCCCTTAGGATCACTATTAGATTATATTAAGCATGGATTCGACTTGAGTGTCATCTGGCCCAATGTGGACATGTAGGAGTAAGATCATTGAGTTTCATGATGACCTTGGGAGTTCAGTTATAAGTAATTACTATTTGAATATCCCTATCTCTCTTGCATAGGATATTTGTTAATATAACTCAATCAGGAGCATGCACATAAGGGTTTTAATATGTTTTCATATCATGATTTATTAATTGAATCGAAGGAAAATTTCATTTTTGTTCAACAGTTGTATGATAATCTATGTGTTGAGATGGATTTATAGATCTATGCATTTACGAAGTGAGCTGTCATTGATTTACCACCATCTAGAGAGTTGTATTTCACAATAGACTTTGTACTAGTGATATCACCAGTTTCTTACGAACGTAATTGGATGAATGAGTCTAGAGATCCATGAGATTATGATTTAGTTACAAGAGTTATTTGAAGAAGGGTCTTATCCGGGCTAGTGTGACTCCATGAGGGTCAAGCGGGAGAACTGAAGAATTTAATGAATAAGAAGGACAGGAGTCCCTACAAATTTGTGTAGATTGTAGAAAAATGAGTATCTTAATTGTTAAGAACCATGTATCCTCTTATGAGTATTTATTACTTATTTGATTATATAAATGGGATCTAAAGTATTTTCCAAGATTGATCTTAAATCAAGATACCACTACTTATACATTGGAGATGAAAACATTCACAAAACAAGGTTTTCTACACTTGAAATGGGCACTATCAGTTTACCTTAACTTCCTTTTATTTTTTCCAATGCTCCATCAAAATTTCACGAGACTCATCAATGGGGTTTATCAGGGAAATTATCATGGATAAATTTGTCTTAGGGTTTATTTATGACATATTAATTTACTCTCGTTCAGAGGAGGAACATGAGCAATATTCGAGATAAGTACTACATAGTTTTGAGAGAGAAGAGACTTTTTGGGAACCTAAAGAATTGTAGTTTATTTCATTCTCATATTCATTACTTCAGGAACATCATTTCGAGTGACGGTATCTCAGTAGACCCCTCAAATATATGTGTCATTTTCAATTGACCAGTACCCAATTCATTTACAGAGGTGAGGAGTTTCCTAGATTAGTAGGTTATTACTGCATGTTCATTCATGGCTTATCTATGATTGTCCAACCTATTACTTCTTTTCAGTGCAAATGGAAGAAATTTGTGTGGTCAAAAAATGTGAGCATGATCCTCAATTACTCAAGGAGTGATTGACAATAACACTTATTTTAGGAGTTTCTGATCTAACTAGAAAGTTTATAGTTTGTACCAATGCTTTCTTAGAGGGACTTAGAGCAGTAATGATGTAGGAACAATGTGTCATTACATTTGAGTTAGGTAATATCAATGACTATGAGATTAAATACCCTACCCATGACCTTGACCTTGCAGTAGTGGTTTAAACCCTAGTTCAGTGGATGCACTTTCTTCTGGGTAGGACATTTTTCTTGAGGACCAATCATCGGAGCTTACAAACCTCTTTTCACAGCCGAACCTCAACTCCCATCAATGATGTTGGATGGAGTTCATGTGTGAGTATGACATGGATATTCAATATATTAAAGGGAAGGAGAATGTTGTCACATATTCCTTGAGTAGATGATGACATATGGTTTCTGCTATGACTCTACAATCAGCTCTTTAGGGCAAGATACTTCAATAACTTTTGAGGGACATGTTTTATGAGGGTACTAAACAAACATTTGAGTTTCAGGGTTCTTTAGAGAGAAGGTATGCATGATACATCTTAGAGGCAGATGGTCTTCTATGTTTTTAGAAGCACATCTATGTTCCTAAGGAAGGAGATATTCAAAATTTTATTATTTTTGAGGCTCATTGAGCCCCATATGTAGTCATCCTAGAGTAAAGAAGATGCATGTTGACCTTAGGAAATTATACTATTGTCCAGGACTACGCCGGGATATAGAAGACTTTGTAGCTTGTTACCTTGACTTCCAAAGGGTCGAGGAAAAACATTCTCATCCCACATGACATTTTGTATCCCCAAAATATTTTTGAGTGGAAATGGGATGTCATGTCTATGGATTTCAATGTTGATCTTCCCATGTCATCATATCATCATGATGTTATCATGGTCACAATGGAAAATTTGACCAAGGTTCCTCATTTTTCACAAATCAAGGTCACTTAGAATGTATTTTCCATTTCCAGTGTATTTCTTGAAGATAGTGTGAGGATTCACGGGATTTTGAAGACTATCATTAATGACTAGGATACTATTTATAGTTCATATTTTTGGACTTCTTTTCAGAACACTCTGGGAACTCAGATTAATTTCAGTTCAAATTACCACCAACACATAGATGGATAGACAAAAAGGCTTAATCATGTGCTAGAGGATATGTTGAGGATGTATGTGATGGATCAACAGAAGAAGCAAGAGAATTGTTTTTATCTTGTTGATTTTTCCTATGAAAATAGTTATCACAACTACATTCGTATGGATCCTTATCAGGCCTTGTATGGGTGACCTTGCAGGACACCATTGATTTATAATAGATTAGACAACAAGTTTGTTCTCGGGCCAAATTTCCTTCAGGATATAGAACAAAATTTCATTTATATTAGGCAACATCTTGAGTAGTAACGAGCACACGAGAAGGCACATGCAAACACTAAGAGGACCGAGCATCACTTTACAATTGGTGACAAGGTATTCTTAAGATTACAACCGAACAAGATCCCAATCTATTATGGAAAGGGTTCTAATATTTCACCTCACATCTTAGGGCCATTTGAGATCTTGGAGGTTATTGGTCCTATTGCCCACCATTTATCCTTTCCACCACACCTAACGTGGGCCCATGATGTATTTTAGGTTTCAATTTTGTGTTTCTATGTATTATATGTTTCTCATATATTAGATCGGTCAGTCTTACAGGTGGAGGATGAATGAAAGTGGAGACTGGAGCCTATGCATATCCTAGAGCATAAGAGATTGAACCTTCAGGGGCGAGAGCTGGAGCAAATTAGAGTACAATGGGACTGATATGATGGGAAAACAATCAATTAGGAGGATGTGATTCCATTATGAGCTATATACCCCTACCTCTTACAGTGACTTCCCAAAGGAAGTCTAATTATAGGGGAGGGGGATGTAGTACACACTAGATTTCTATTTCTTCTTATGTCCTATTGACTCATCTAAGTAGTTTGATTCTTTTATATGAGACATTGTTATTTGATTATGGTATATTTTTATTTGCACTTTCTATGATTATCATCCTATGGTATATGGAATTCTTATTTGAAATGACACATGGGACACTATATGATATTAATGACATTGGTTATTTTATTCTGATTATAGATGATGATATTATGATGTTTTTAGATTTGATAGATTTTTTGGCTATATGGTATTCACTGATGATCATGGCTTTGAGTTATATATTGTGGATATTAGATCATGATTATACATATCATTGGTAGATTAGATGTGGTGAAATTTTATTTAGTTGATATTGTATAGTCATATTTCATTATGATTTATATGGATATTTTATCATGTCGAGCAAATTTGAGGTTTACTTTGAGTGTGTAAGAATTGCAGGTTACACAACTTGGCGAACATGGGACTCAGTGGTAGATCTACAAAATATTTCTAAGCCATCTTTTCGAACCCTTTCTCTCACATTTTTTCATTGTTGCCATTCAATATAATTAGGAAAATTTGGTTGTGTCTTGCATGTGAATTTTATTTATTCATATTATTATTTTTCTTAAACTTGAGCACCATGGTAAAATTTATTTTACTTCATTTCTCACCTAATTTGTATTTCTTTGTTCTAACGAGGTCATTTGGGATGATATTTGTTATGGGGTGTTTTAATGTCTTTAAATTGTTTAGGGATCTCTTTGAAGTCACTAAGAAAGTTTTTGGGGCCTATGCCTTACCTTGATTATCTCATTCAACCCCAAATCCCAAATATAACCTTTAAGTGCATTATTAAATGTTATATTAAAAGGTAAGGGTCTCCTTTACCTTAAAAAATGGTCCATGTGACCTAACCTATGGGTGGGGGACTATTTTTTTGAATAATCCTCTTTCTCACTCCACTCTCGCTCAAGTCACCATCTAAACCTTTCTCCTCTTTTCTCACATGGGTGACCTTGGGATTGTGTTGTGAGCTTTGGGGGATAGTTTGGATTTTTGTCCCCTTCGCGTTTATTACTGGAGGGAACTTAAAAAGTGACATGGGTGACTTGGATGGATTGCTTAGTTTGAAATCTAACACATTTCACCCACCCATGGGTTTGTGAGATGGAGAGTTTTCCTATTATTTTCTTGATTTTTAATGTTTGGGATTTTTTCGTGGAGTACTTTAGAGAGGACCCTTGGGAGCTTGTAGAGTCAAATATCTAAGAGCTTGTGGTATTATACTTGGAGTTTGAGGTGGTATCACTCCTTATTTAATTTTAGAATAGAAATTTTCTTTATATGTGTGTGGATGTTGTGTGCTGATAATAGTTTAGATTGTGGGTTGGTTTTTTGGATTTTGTGGGTTCTTGAGATATTACCTTGTTTTGAATGTTATTTTGTGATTTCTTGGATCTTCCACGCCTAATAGGGTGTGGATTTGGAGTGGGTTTTTGGAATGGGATTGGACCCTCATTCTCATGGATTATTGAGGAAGTCATGAATGTTTTTCATGATGCTCCCTTCCTTAGAGGAAGTAGCATGCATTCCCATTTGGTTTGGGAATCCCCTTGTATCCTTCCCAAGGAATCTTGCAAGGATTAAAAATCCTTGGCAAGGAGGAGAAAATGGTGGTATAAGTTATGGAATTTTTGACAATTCTTGTAAATACTACTTAAAGGATGTTTTAGTACTCTTGATATTGTATATATTAGCATTTTGGTGATCCATCTCCCCTCTTCCCATTTCAATTGTTTCTTGGCTCCTTCGTGGATTTGGTCTTTGTGATTAAGTTGTCTTTTGTTCTCTTGATCATATTTTTTTGGGTGCTTTGAATTTTTGTTCCACTTGGAAACTTCGTGTAGCATATTACCCCCTCTTTCCCATGGGCTTGAGGGAAGCTAGCATGCTCTTTCTTTAGAAATAAGGCATGTACTGATGCTTGTAGGTTGGGAGGAAAATGGGGTCTTCGTTTGTGGTGTTTGGAGCTTGAATAAAGTGAAGATTAGATTTGTTTTTTGGACATTATTGGAGGATTGAATTAGTTGGAGAAATTCCCAAATTATGACCATGTTTTTCCCACACTTTTGGGATGCTTTTCATACTTGCATTTTAGTATTTGATGTTATTTTTTAGTGGGAGTTGTGGGAATGTATTTTTATCTTGAAATGAATGTTGTAAAGTTTTGATTATTGGATTCGGAGGTCAATTTTTTATTTTTATTGTAATGAAACTTGAAGGGATGTATGTATGTTGAGTTACAATAAAAATTTTAACCATATTTTATGTTAGTAGCTTCTTGTACTAAGAGAAACGAGTTTTACTCATTATTTAATTTCTTTATCCAATGATTTTTCCTATGTTTATGAGTTTTGAAAACAAGAAAAAGGTGTTTTTTTGTTGCATTTCTTTAAATATCGTAGCATTAAAAATTTAAAGTGATAATGGAAAATTTAGTTTTGTAATAACATCTAGAAAAGTTATTTTTTTACAATGATGTTTTCACGATGATAAAATTTAAGAAAGGAATAGATTTAAAATGTTGCAAATTTATCTTATTACCCCACCAATGTGTCTTAATAAATTTAGTGACATGAAAGAATCAAGTAAATTTATAGTTGGAAATGTGCTCATAGATTAAATCTCTTACATCTTTGTTCTGTGAAAAATTGTGAATAATTTTACTCTATCTCTTACTCTTTGAAGTGTATTCTACCATTATTTCATATTTGGATTTATTTTTTAAAATTTTACATATAAGAAAAGGGATTTTATTAATTCTATATTTTTATTGTTTTTTCCATACACCCAGATATTTTGATCTTTTATTAGAGGCATACACACGAGTGCGCGCTCATACACACACACATACATATATATGCATACATACATATATATACATATCTATGTATATGTATATATGTGTATGTATATGTGTATATATATATATATATAATATATATATATATACACATATACATACACATATATACATATACATAGATATGTATATATATGTATGTATGCATATATATGTATGTGTGTGTGTGTAGACACACACACACACACATACATATATATACCTTCACGGTGGGTTTACATATATAAAGATAATGAAAAAAAAAATCTTAAAATAAATCAAACTTTCCATTGTTGAGGATTATGAAAGTTTCCCTTGCATATTGGTCATCAACCAATGTGTGTACATATAATTTTTGGAAGAAAAATTTCATATTAAAAAAAGAAGTGGGTGGAGGGGTTGCGTTCTCACCGTGTAACTCTCCCCTAAACCATTATCTCAACACCTTTGGTGGCATGGGTACATCCCACACCACTATCGTCATCCCTACTATGGCCAGCTTGGCCTCCACCTCCACGCTTCACCCCTGCCATAGCTATGGTGTGGCCATTTATGTCTAACCATGTTCTCTTCCCCAACCACAATCCTCCCCTCTCCTCCAAATCACCCTGCCTATTCTCACCTATAATCTTCCCACATTATTCCCTTAGAAATCATCCTTCCTCTCCCTCAAACACATTCATTATGCCTTTTTGTGGTCGTCTCCCTTCATGTAAACAATAAAAAACTAATATCCTATTCCTTTACAATTTAGATAACTGTCAAGACACAATTAATGAAGGCCTAATTGATAGTTAGGAGAGAGGTTTTGGAATAATTTTTACAAAATAAGTCATATTGAAACATTATATTCAAATACTAGATCCATTAGCATATTCTCTATTATGTCTAGTTTGTGGAGGAAGGAACACAATTAATGAAGGCCTAATTGATAGTTAGGAGAGAGGTTTTGGAATAATTTTTACAAAATAAGTCATATTGAAACATTATATTCAAATACTAGATCCATTAGCATATTCTCTATTATGTCTAGTTTGTGGAGGAAGGAATTAGAACAAAATTTAAGAGTGAAAAACCATAAAGGCAGAGCTAGTAGAGTCTTAAGAAGTTAGAGAAGAAAAAAGGTTGAAAATGAAAAATGTCTAAGGACTAAAATTTTGAAATCCACAATACACCATCAAGCGATAAAAGGGTACTGAGAAATGTTTTCAATTTGTCTTTGGTATTTATAGATTATTCCAACCATGGAATCACCAATAGCATTTGCTTGAGAAGCTTGGACAGGGCATTCTTGGAAAAGGTAAGAAAATTGAGTCTTTTGATTTATTTTCCTTCAATTGATGGTGGAATTGACTTGGTATGTGTTCTAGTAACATGATCCAATTATTGTATAAGTGTGATCGGGTGATGAATTAAACATTTTCTTTAATTTTGAGATTATTGAATTGAAGGAAATGATCTAATTTGATACCTTAAAGTACTCTTTGGGGTTTTTGTGTTAATTCAAACATTATGAGTTGATTATAAGTGTTTAGGCTCTGCATCACAACCTTTATCCTTGTTAGGAACATTCCAAGTTTATTCTTAAGTGTTGGTTGTTATGCACAATTACTATTATTCTTTTTTGGATGCTTCCAAATTTTCTCATGAAAAATTAGAGAGAAATTGAGGTATTTTTTATGGGACAAATTTGAAGGGAAAAAAGGTTTTTAGAGATTACCTTAGGAATTTTTTCCAAACGTGGGAGGTATTTTCCACATCAACATCAAGATTTAAGGTCATGCCCTAAGTGTGAAATGGATTATAGAATGTTTGGAGGGATTGAATTCATGGAAAATCCCATCGATAAATTGCATCTCTCAAAATATCTCTTGCTAGCATAAAGGCTTGGAATGGTCTTGAGTTACAATCTCTCCTAATCACCCATGTACTACTTAAAAGTGTTTGTACATTATTTTCAAAAAATTATAAAGACCCTTGTTCACTTATAGACTAAACATACATGTGTTGGATTTTTTTTTTTCAAACACTAAGCCATACATCATTTTTCTAGCTTCATATTAACACACTAATCATACATATATATATATATATATATACATATGTACATATATATATATGTATATATATACATATGTACATATATATATATATATATATATATATATATATATATATATATATATATGTATATATACATATGTACATATATATATATGTATATATATATATACATATATATATATATATATATATATATATGTATATATGTACATATATATATACATATATATATATGTATATATATACATATGTACATATATATATATGTACATATGTATATATATACATATGTATATATATACATATGTATATATATACATATATATATACATATATAACACACTAATCGATATATATATATATATATATATATATATATATATATATATATATATATATATATATATATATATATATATATCTTAAATATACTTTCGCATCCCCTAAATCATTCTTATATTTACACACACTTAAAAAAATCATAAAATTTCCTTCACAAATCAATCTCATATACCTTGAATAATGGATCAAACACTTTTCTCACATTTTGTAGTACACAATAATATCAATAAAATATTCATATTGCTAGAAACAATAATTTATATTACCTTTTTGAATGGTAGATGAGAATTTCAAGCTCTACTTTTTTTTCTGGCACACAAGCATTAAAATAATATATAACTTATAAATAACCACATCGAAGAACTGCCACTCACAAAATCATAAAATTTCCTCCAAAAATAAACCTCACATAGTTCATACATTTCAGCAAACACTTTTATCGCATTCTTTAACACACATAATCAAACCAATTAAACCTTTATATGGATAGAAATAATAATTTGTATAAACATTACCCTTTTGGATGGTAAAAGAGTATTTCTAGATCTATGAAGTTTATGGCATACATACATTAGAAATATACAAGCCATAATTAACCACATCAAATAATTTCCACTCACAAACTCAAAAAAAAAATTCGTTCACAAAGAAATCTCACATAGTTTAGATGTTTTGTCAAACACTTTACTTGCATCCTTTAACACACAAAATTAAACCAAGGAAACCTTCATGTGGATGGGGAAAACAATTTACACTACCTTTTGAATGGTAAATTTGCATTTCCAACTCTATGAAATTTATGGCATACATACATAAGAAAACATAAAACCCATAATTAGCCACATCAAATAATTTCCACTTACAAACTGATAAAATTTCTTTCACAAAGCTATCGCACATAGTCTAGAAATTTAGCCAAAAACTTTCCTTACATTATTTAATGCACACACAATCAAACCAAGGAAACCTTCATACGACTAGGAAAAAATTTACACAACCTTTTTGAATGGTAAATGAGCATTTCTAGCTCTATCATAAATACAAAACATATAAAAAAATAAAAAGAGGTTCCCAATCCTAGGAATCTCTTCATAAAATAAAATGATAAAACCTAAAAAAATTATAACTTGTTTTCATTCAAAAATAATATAAAAAGTGTGAGACTAATATAGGGAATAAATTACTATGTCTAAGGTTGAGGAGAACAATGTACATTTTAGCTCATAAATATTGTTTCATTAAGTGCTCACATGCCCTCCTCATCTATTTTCCATGCATTTCTAATGCATACTAGGTTTACATACCCTATTTGTAGTTCTCATTTTGGCATGGGTCTTCAAACACCTTTAAAACAAAAGATGCATGAATTTCAAGGGCTATTGGTCATGTTTTCTGGTTTTATTATGTTAATGAAATAATTTGTTACAATATAAATTATTGACTTTCACTAAAGATCATGGGGTTAAGCCCCTCCTTTTTGTGTATGGGGATGCTCACATTATTGAATGTAATCTAATTGAAGTTGTGGGGTGGTCATTTGGTAGGGGATGAGACATGAATACTCCACTAAACCTATGGAAAAGTGTTTTTACAGAGTACAACGGAGGAATTTTTTGTGAAGGGAGGTAAAGGGGAGTTTGAGAAATAAGGAGAGAGGGTTAATGTTATGAGTAGACTTACATAATTCACATACATTAACCAGAGTAGGTCCACTTTCAATTATAAGAACAAAACGATGTAAGTAATCAACAATACCAAAAAAATAGAGACACACAATTATTTAGATTCATTAATCAAGGACATAACACCATTCCATTCTCCCGAAAAAAAAACACTCCCAGTGTTCTAAAATGGAGTTGGCATGATGACATCAATATATAAAAAAGAAATGATTTCACTTTGGATCATGTTGTGTCCCCTTAGATTGTCCCCAATGTGAAAAGGTACATGGGGGAAACAATAGTGTTCTCCTCTTCCTTTTTCAAGTTTTCGTCACTTAAAAACATTAACTTCAAGTGTTGCGAGTATTAGAGGTACAAGCTCAAGTCTAGTCAAATTTAGATCCCTTCTCATGTTACCAGGACCCCATAACAAACTTTGGAGATTTTTTTGTCTCCTTGGATTGTCTCCAAGTTTAAAACAAATATAAGGGACACAAAAATGTGCTCCTCTTCCTTCCATCTAGCCCCTGGACATATCAAGGACCAGTTTGTAGCCCCCGACAACCATTTTCAGCGCCCCACATCTCCCTCACACTACACCACAAGCTAACACTTGGCATCAACTAGTGAAAATCACACTTCCTTTCCCCTCTTTTCCCTTTGCACCCTTTTCCCCTATGTTTCATGGTGCAACCACATGCTAACCCCTATTCAACTCCAGTTTAGCATAGTAGGTCAAATTTGAGTTAAAACTTACAAGTGAATGAATAAAATGCTCAACTCAAACATTTTTAAAACATTCCATTTTCAAAGTTGTTCCTTTTACGAAAAAAATTCCATTGTTACACATGGATGAATTGGTTCTCTTGGAACATCAAGCTCAAAAATTGAATTTTTCTCATATCTCCAAAACCTTGCACTCGATCTTTGTGACAATTTTCCCAAATGCTCCTCTTGTAAAATCCTTTCACATGATCTAACACTTGGAGGATGACATGTAATTATTTAATTTAAATTTGAGAAATAATTATCCAGCCATGAACTCTATTGTTTCCTAGAACAGTTGAAAATAAACGTGCATTTTCTTGGTGACTCGGTGAGCCAAATTGCCTGAATTTTGGAGTATATGATCCTTGTAAAATTAACTTTCATCATATCCCTTTAATTCATGATGAAGTGGAGGATTTTTTATGGATTTTGAGGACTTATTTTTTTCTCATAATTCTTCCCTCTTTATCGAAAATTACATTTTCCTGGTGATATAATGAGACAAATTGCCTAAAATTTGGAACAAATGTTCTTCGTAAACTTAGATTTTGTTCAACCTAGTTCTTCCATGATGAGATGAAGTATTTTTTAAAATATGGAGGAATTATTTTTATCTCTTTGATGAAATTCTCACTTTCTCACTAATCCAGACAAGAGAATCATCTAAAATTCAGAGCAGAGCATCCTTGAAAAAAAAAAAACCTTTTGAGAACATTTTCATCTCATTTCGACACCTAGAAGACCCACTTTTAAAAATAGTAAATCTTGCCATGCTTTAGAGTCTATAAATATTAAGTGTTGTGATGTTTCATTCTCTTAGTTACCATTGTTGTTCACATATCAAGAACACTCAAAAGTGCTAAATTGAGACACTTACTAAAAATAAACATCCTAGAATTGGAATTACTAAAATTATCAAACATTGGGACTGTGGTAAAAATTTACACACTCAGTCGTCTTTATTTCATCTCACTGAATTTTGTCACCATGTAGCTCAAACACTCATATTTGGAGCCAATGTCAAATTCAAACATTGATTATCCTAACAAAGAATGACAATGATATACCTGAAAATTGTGACTAAATTTTTTTTGTTACAAGATAAAGGTAAGAGGATAAAACAAGTTACAAGGATGTTAATCCCCTAGGGTACAAAAACTGATCTACACCACTAACCTCCACTTCTCGATTAAGGAACTGGGTCTAGATAAAAGGTTAACATAATCTCAATTTATCTCTAAGGTCCATAAATCAATTATTCATTAGGAAGGTACCATAGATTAATTTACATAGTTAGGTGTTTTCTTCTCTTTAGTTAATGTTCAATCCTGGAAAGGTTAACCTTATGTTAATTTAATTAAATTCATTATCTTATTAACTTAGAGGCCTTTCTAATAACTACCTAAAGCTTGCTAAGAACTAACCATGGCTTAGCACTCTATGGCAATTAAATGGCCCCATTCCCCAATTACACATACCCTTAAAGATTTAATTTAAACATTTAAAACAACATTTATACATTCTCACCTAACAAAAGTAGGGTGAAACCTCCACCCTTAGATCAAGTCAATCTTGGCCACTAGATCCTAGGGTTCCAAACTAGCCCTAAATTTCCTTATGAGTTTTTATTAAAGCCTTTCCTTTGTTCATTTCCCCTCATTTGGTCTATTTGTTTTGTTAAAAATTGCAGGTTGGAGAAGAGGAAGCCATGGGAGCAAAGGAGGAAGAACTATGGAGGATCATACATGGAGATCTAGTTTAGATTAGTTTAGTGGTAGTTTTATCAATGTAATCTATTTCATTTAAGGATTGGGAGGGGTTTCCTCTACCAATCTAATTTTATTTCAAGCTTTTTGTATTTGGGTTTTCAAATTTGGGGCAAACCCTACCCCCATGAATAGAAATGAGAAGGAATGTTTTAGATCCACCATTTGTAGGTTTAATTATTTATACAACAATGGGATTGGAACATTATTTGATTGCTGGTAGTTTCCTTGTTAAATTTAGAACTTAAATTTAGTATAAACAGTTGAAAAAACTTGTATAGGAGTGGATCCGAAGAGTTTTTTCGTAAGTGACAGAACCACCACCCAGACTAGACTAGTGGTCCTAGGACTTCTGCCCTACCTGGGTGACAAACCATGGACCGCCGCCCTACTGAGCGGTGGTTTTGAGACCGCCACCTTAGCCTGAGCAGTGGTTACGGGACTGCCACTCTGCACAGGGCGGCGGTCATGTTTCTGAAAAATAGAACCTAAAAACCTGAGATTTTCACAAAAAGTAAAAGTTACTAAAAGGTGCTAAAATGCAATTCTGAGCTTAATTTTGTACATCTAGAGTTTCCAGTTTTGAATTTCATTCCTTTGTTCATTTCTTAGTTAAAATTACTCATTTAAAGCATTTTCTAATCCAAAAAAAGTACATAACTACAAAGTCATTCCATTATGTTCAACTAAATTTTCTTTCCATTTCAAGAGTTAAAAAGGGATCTAAATCTACTTTTACATTGTTATTTTCTTGCTACAAAAAAGGCAACATATTCAATACAAATTATACTTCAAATTTGTTGTTTCTTTCAATTCAATACAATTTATATGATTCAAAAAATACTACAATAACTTTATTTTCCATTCAAGTTTACTATGCATACATTTTCAACATCTTCACTTTCATATTTCTTCATTCTCTTATACAATAATACAATGCCACGGTGAAAGTAACTTTCCTCTTTTTTTTTAACATACATAAATTTCAACTAAACTCTTACATAATATTTTCATTTTGATTCTTTCTCTTTCCCTATTACATTCTAATGAGAAGGAAATTTCTTTCTTTACAATTCTACAATGAACTTCTTCAAATATTAATACAACTTGTATTTCAACATTTCCTTTAAAACATAAACAAATTTACAATCTTCCACTTTGAGTGGGAAACAAAAAGGCTTCTCTCAAGAAGGGATTTCTTCAAGGACTCCAACAAACTTCCAAGCTCCTCAACACCAACAAGAAGGATCCATCATGATTTATTTGATTCACAAAAAAATGGGGGGAGAGGCAATGCTCTCCACCCAACCAAGATATCCAATGAAGAGGAGAAGCCATCCTCTCCATTAGCCCCTGAGCCCCAACCACATTACAATGGGAGATAATTCCAACACATGGCAAAAACAAGCTTCCACAACACAAAAAAATATTTCACAACCATTTTAACCACATTCAAATCAACAACAAACACAAGAAAGAAGAACAACAAAACAACAAAAACAAGGCTTAAAGTGAAAGCCAAAGGAGCAAGACCTATGGGGAGGCCACTTATGCCTCCCAATGGGAATGGGTGCCCACCTTAAAGCCTCCAATGCATATCTCAAATCCCCTACATACTCTTATGCCTCCCTCAAGTACCCCTTATACCTCCCACATACTCTTATGCCTCCCTCAATCTCTTATGCCTCCCTCATAAAAGAAACAAGAAAGAAATGCAAGCATTCCTTATACAAGGTGGGGCACCCAACCCAAACTCCCTCCAAACAAAAAGGTAAAATCTTATGCCTCCCTACATGAAATCTCCCCATAGTCTCCTCCTACTCCAAACTTAGGCAATCTACCCACACCCAACAAGCATTCCAAAGAAAACAATACTCAACACAAGCACATAAACACAAAATAAAGCATAACATAAGCAAGGTAAAGCTCCTACCTTTCCATAGTAGAGCTTGTTCCAAGAGTAAGTCTCCAAGCTCCTCAAAACCAAGAAAGCATCCACAAGCTCCAAAAATCCACAAGCACTCCCAAAAATCCTCTAACTCTCCAAAAATACAAGAGCACAAAATAATGAAGTAACCCCCAAACAAGCAAAAGAACTTCAATAAATAGAAAAGGGAGAGAGGAGGATGAGGTGGCTCCATGTAGGATGCCACATCACTCATCCTCAACTCCACCTAAGAAGTCAAACCTCAACCCCAATGCACCATAAATTGGTGGGTGAGAGGAATGACAAGTTACTTACACACACAATCTAAGCCCACACCCCCTAAGGACAAAATTAATTACTTGAAAGAAAGTGCAATAAACATTTCACCTTTTTATCTTCCCAAAACACCTAATGGGGTCTAATTTTGACCCCCAACCCATAGGTAGGGTTGGTATAGCAATTTAAGAGGTGTGGGACAAGTTTAACTTGTCCCACAAGCCTTCAAAATTGGCCCTTAAGGCCAAATTCGAGTTTCCCATGAAGGGTAGAGTGTACAACACTCAAGATCTCAAGCATTCAACACACAACACAAAATCTAAGAGAAAATCAAGTCTAATAAATGAACTTCTTTTGGTCACATCTTTAATTAGTTTAGGAAAATATTTATTAACTTTAATAAGACACTTAGACCCACTAAGATAAAGGGGAAAAACATACATCAAAATCTAAATAATTAAAACAAGTAAATTACATCACTCAAAAGAAACACATACTAACATTAATAAAAAGGAAACTAAAACAAAAGACAACACATGACCCCTTGGTCACAATTTTCCCCTAACCAAATAATTCTAACACACACACAATTACATGTTTCCATGGTGACCCTTGTTGAATTCATCTAGAATTCCAATATGGCTGGTCTCCAATCCCTCTAATGTTTGATGTGAATAAATTTACCTGTAAAACACAAAAATACCTCCTTCGGCCTCGTGGCCACATTAAAACATCCATGCCAAAATATGCAATATAAATCTAAAATCATCTATATACGAATTAATATCATCTAGGAAATTACGAATCATTTACAAATTTCTAGCAACATTTCTATCCAACGTTTCATCCATGTCAAAATGATCACAACATTAATTCAATTATCAAAGCCTACTCATGGTGACGAAAGTATATCGCATGTCAGAAATATATATATAAATAACCATGTCCACAACATATCAACATCAATATAAAATGTTCTCTAACAATCCACATGCATCATATATGAATCGAAATCAACAACAATCCAGTATCTCTAACATCTAGTATCATGCTAAATAAAAAAGCTACAACAATGTCCATAAGTGTAGTCAACAGTATCGAAATCAAAGAAAAAGGTGTCGAAGGGAAGTGGGCACTACATCCCCCTCCCCTTAGACTCAACTTCCTCCTGGAAGTCACTGGAACAAGTGTGGGAACTGAACTCGTAGTAATGTAGCATCCTCTCATGTAGACGCAGTCTCATCATATTTGTCCCACTAGACTTGAACATGGTCAATCTCTCTATCGCAAAGGCCTAGGGTCCTGCGCTCTATAATTCGGATGGCTCCACCATCACCTACCCCTAATCCTGCACCTACAATGTGGTCCAATTTAGCATGTGAGAAGGATCAGAAATATATCTCCTAAGCACAGAAACATGAAACACATCATGGATGCGAGACAAGCTAGGTGGCAATGCTAGACGATAGGCCAAGGGACCGATGCGCTCCAAGATCTCAAAGGGACCCACAAACCTAGGAGCAAGCTTAGAACCTTTTCCATAACGGATAGGGCTCTTATGCATTCTGACACAAAGGAACACCTTTGTGCCCACCTCATAACTACAATTTGTCCTATGCTGGTCCGCAGACTTCTTCTGCTTGTCTTGCACCTCCTGCAATCTCTGTCTGATCAAAACAACATGCTGCTCCATGTCCTGCAATAAGGCTAGCCCAAGAGAAACCCTGTCCTCTAACCTGTCCTAACTAAGAGGTGTCCTGCACTCTCTGCCATATAATGCCTGAAAAGGAGCCATGCCTATCAAACTCTGGAAACTATTATTGTAGGAAAACTCAACCAAGTATAGATACTCCTCCCATCTTGACTGATCCATAACGTACATCCTAAGCATGTCCTCTAGGATCTGATTCACCTGCTCAGTCTATCCATCTGTCTTAGGGTGATATGCCATGCTGAAATTGATCCTTGTCCCGAGAGCATGCTGTAAGGTGGTCCAGAAATGGGAAGTGTACAAAGGATCGCGGTCACAAATGATCTTCCATGGAATCCTGTGTAATCTGATAATCTCATCAAGATATACCATGCCACTACACTAGCTGTGTAGGTGGTCTTCACCAGAGAAAAATGAGCCACTTTCGTCAATTTATCCACTGTGACCATGATGGCATCATGGTGGTATCTCGACATCGGTAACCCCACAATGAAGTCCATGGAAATGGTGTCCCACTTCCACTTTGGTATGGCATGAGGAAAGAGAAGGCCAGCTGGATGTTGATGCTCGATCTTCACCCTCTGACACTCTAAATAGTGTGACACAAATTGAGCCACGTCTCTCCAAATTCCTCTCCAATGGTACAACTGTCTCAAAGTGGTGTGCATCTTCTTCACCCCGGGATGGAATGAATAAGGTGCATGATGAGCCTCTCATCAAAATGTCTTGTCTCAAGCCTCCATCTCTAAGAACATATATCCAACCTCTGTGTCTGAGAAGACCATCTACCTCTAATGAAAATCCATCAAATCTCCCCTCAAGGGGCCTCTGAGACTCAATCTTTTCTCTGGCTGCAAGGTAGAAGATGTCATGAGGAAGCTGCTGTAAAATCCTACTCCGCAAATCTATAACTACTAAAGTAGCCATAGCCACATGTCTCTATCTACTCAAAGTGTCTGCAACCACATTCTCCTTCCCCTTCACATGCTCTATCTCCATATCATACTCACAAAGTAACTCCATCCAACGCCGCTGATGAGCATTGAGATTGGGCTGCATGAAGAGGTGGCGAAGACTCAAGTGATCAGTCCTGAGTGTAAATCTCCAGCCAAGAAGGAAATATCTCCACTGCACTAAGGCATGCACAACTGCTGCAAGCTCAAGATCATGAGTCAGATAATTGAGCTCATAATCCTTGAGTTTGCGAGACTCAAAAGTAACTACTCTTCCCTCCTGCATCAACACACCTCCAAGTCCTACCAAAGAAGCATCTATGCAAACATAGAACTCACCCTGAGGATCTGGCACTACTAGAATAGGCGCTGTCATGAGGCATTCCTTCAATGTCCTTAAGGCCTGCTCACATCTATCTGATCAAACAAACTTCTTCCCTTTCCGCTTAAGGGACGTGATGGGGTGCGCAATATGAGAAAATTCCTAAACAAATCTCCTATAATATCTTGCCAAAACCATGAAGTTGTGTACCTCGGTCACACTGGTGGGTGCTGGCCAATCCATAGTAGCTCGAATATTGGAAGGATCGACTATGATACCTTCCCCAAAAATGATGTGGCCCAAATACTACACCTCTATCTAAAAGAACGCACACTTTTCCAGGTTCCCATAAAGATGTTCCTCACGAAGACACTGAAGAACCTGGTGAAGGTGCTCCTCATGCTCCTTACATGTACGTGAGTAAATCAAAATGTCATCAAGGAAATATGAGCACAAAGTGATCTAGAAAAGTCTTGAATACCCCATTCATCAAGCTCATGAACACTGCGGGGGAATTTGTTAGACCAAAAGGTACCATTGTGAACTCGTAGTGGCCATATCTCATATGGAAGGTGGTCTTATGAATATCTGTCTCCATGTAATCCTTCAATGATGATACCCTGACTTAAGATCTATCTTGGGGAAATTGTGGCCCCCTTCATCTAATCAAACAAGTCATCAATGCGTGGAAGGGGGTAATGATTCTTGATCGTTACTTTGTTCAAATGGCAGTAATCAATACACAACCATAGAGATCCATCCTTCTTCTTCACAAAGATCACTAGTGCACCCCAAGGGGATACACTAGGATGGATTAGGCATTTCTCCAGAAGGCCCTCAAGCTACAACTTGAGCTCACATAGCTCAGGAGTAGTCATCTGATAAGGTGCTCGTGAGATAGGCTCTGCGCCTGGAACCAGATCTATGTGAAAATATATCTCACGTGGGGGAGGTAACCCCAGTAGCTCCCCTAGAAAAACATCAGCAAACTCTCTCAAAATGTGATGGTCATCAAGGGATGGTCTACTAGACTCATCCTCAGATTTGTCACTAAGCATAACAACATACATCTGACAACCCTCGTCGCACACACACTTAAGCTGCATAGCAGAGATGGTGTGAATAGAAATGGGCCTCCTAACCCCTGCTATCACTGACTCCACTCCTAGATCATCTGTACAAGTAATAGTATTATGGTAACAGTCCACTCTAGCTCTGTGTGTAGACAACCAGTCCATGCCCAAGATGAAGCCATAGGAACCCAATGGAAGGATTCAAAGATTTGTAGTAGTGGTGAAGGGTCCCAAATCTACTACACACTCCTTAACTAAGGAGTCTACAAAAAACTTTTGGCTCCCGAAGCCATCTCAATGTCCCAACTACGACCTTGCCTAACTGCCACTAGCCTAAAATGCTCTACTAAGGATGGTGCAATAAAAGAATCAGAAGAACTAGAATCAAACAATATAGAGGCAGAAATACCACCAATACTACCTTTTGTCTCTATCACGGTACTCTAGTGCTTAGCCTGGCGGTTCTCAACCGTTACGTAGATCCGATGACTCCATGCCATATCTCCAACAATAGGCTCTGAGATCTTCATCTTACCCTTGTTGCTAGGGTTCTGTTGGAACTCTCTCCAATGATGTCTAATAATGCCACAACCATAACAGCTACCTAGTCCTCTCCAGTGAGATGCGGCTCCAGCCAGTACTCTATAGGTCTGTGTTGTGGATCCTGATGACCCGGCTATGGACTGTTGAGGTCTCTACTGATGAGCTCCTACTGACTGAGCTCTCTGTGCACCCTGTGTCCTGATGGGACCCCTAGGAGGAGGCCCCATACTCTGCCTGTGCATCGAAATCTCTAAGGAGGTCTATAAGGTGGGCGGGTCTGGTGCTGCTGCTGAGGTGGCTGCTGAGGTGGCCTGAAGGAAGACTATCCCAAACTCTGTCCACCACGAGGAGGAGGAACTGACCCCCTCGATCTGTTATCCTACATCTACTAGATGTGGCTCCAAACTCTGTCTCTAGCCTGTTGTGTCTTCCCCCATGTCTCCTCTACAATATAGGCCTTCTCCATGGCCTCTGCTAATGTCTATGGGTAGTGAATGCACACCACACCACCCAAATCCAAATTCAGGCCCCAGATGAACCTGTGAATCTGTACCTGCTCATCATCCATGTAGTCGACATACTAGAGCAGGTCCAAAAATCAACTATCATACTCAGCTACGGTCATAGATACCTGACGGAGGTCATGAAACTCATCTATCTGCTGCTGAATAAACCTCTTAGGAAAATACTTGCTCCTGAAATGCTCCTCAAAAATCTCCTAGGTAACTGTCTCCGAGTCAACATGGAGCTTCTACTCCTTGGTCCTCCACCAGACTCCTGCTCCATCCCTCAGAAGATGGATCACAACACGAGATTTCATGTTGCTAGTATAAGGGTAGAGCTTGAAGCATCCGCTCAAGCTCACCAACCAGGCCTCTACCTGAAAACCTCCTATATCTCTAGAATAATGAGATGGCCGTAGCTTCAGGATCTCCCTGATATGGTCTGCAGCTGATGATTGACGAGCCCTAGGTCTCTCTACATGTGCCTCCCTCTGTCTAGGGCTCTGAGATCTATCCCTATGTCCTAAAATCATGTCTCCATGCCCTCTCTATGGTGACTCTACCCTGGCTGACTCCACGCATAATTTCTTTTCCCCGTCCTCCTCTTTGTATCAAGGAGATTCCCAGCCTCAACTGATGGCTCCATATCTTGTCTAGCAATTCATCCTCCTAGGGACCCTCCGCGTATAGTGGAATTGACGTCCTGAAGCATTTGTAAAATCTGAGGAAGGATGGCCGCTACAGCCTGATCTGGCGGTGGTATACCTAGGTCTATATGAAAAGACCCCTCGTCTGGTCCACGCCTCCTGCACAGACCAAGGTGAGAGTTAGTTCATCATTTTGGTTTTGTTTCAGTTTTCTATGTTTTCTAAAATTATCTTAATATCAGCTAGTGTGGTTTTCTAGATTTAAAAGGAATAATTTTGCACTAGGTTAAAAAGTTCATGTCTCATGTTTTCTAGTGTGCCCAAGGGTCCAAGCTTTGAACCCATGGCTCTGATACCAAATGTAACGCCCGTAAAAATGATGTTCTAGGAACACGCTAACACCTAACACTTATCCCGACAATTGTGACTAAATTTTTTATTTTTTACAAGAACAAGGTAAGAGGATAAAACAGGTTACAAGGATGTTAATCCCCTAGGGTACAAAAACTAACTTACACCACTAACCTCCACTTCTCGATTAAAGAACCAGGTCTAGATAAAAGGTTAACATAATCTCAATTTATCTCTAAGGTCCATAAATCAATTATTCATTAGGAAGGTACCATAGATTAATTTACATAGTAATGTTTTTTCTTCTCTTTAGTTAATGTTCAATCCTAGAAAGGTTAACCTTATGCTAATTTAATTAAATTCATTATCTTATTAACTTAGAGGCATTTCTAGTAACTATGTAAAGCTCGCTAATAACTAACCATGGCTTAGCACTATGTGGAAATTAAATGGCCCCATTCCCGAATTACACATACCCTTAAAGATTAAATTTAAACATTTAAATTACATTTCTACCAAACAAAAGTAGGGTGAAACCTCCACCCTTAGATCAAATCAATCTTGGCCACTAGATCCTAGGGTTCCAAACTAGCCCTAAATTTCCTTATGAGTTTTTATTAAAGCCTTTCCTTTGTTCATTTCCCCTCATTTGGTCTATTTGTTTTGTTAAAAATTGCAGGTTGGAGAAGAGGAAGCCATGGGAGAAAAGGAGGAAGAACTATGGAGGATCATACATAGAGATCTAGTTTAGATTAGTTTAGTGGTAGTTTTATCAATGTAATCTATTTCATTTAAGGATTGGGAGGGGTTTCCTCTACCAATCTGATTTTATTTCAAGCTATTTGTATTTGGGGTCCTCTATTTGGGGCAAACCCTACCCCCATGAATAAAAATGAGAAGGAATGTTTTAGATCCACCATTTGTAGCTTTAATTACTTTATACAACAAGATTGGAAAATTATTTGATTATTGGTAGTTTCCTTAGTTAAATTTACAGTTTGAAATTTAGAATAAACGAGTGAAAAACTTACATAGGTGCGGATCCGAGGAATTCTATCGTAAGTGACAGAATCACCGCCCAGAGTAGACCGACCCTAGAACCGTCGCCTTGCCTGGGTGACAAACCATGGACCACTACCCTATTGAGTGGCAGTTTTGAGACCGCTACCTTAGCCTAAGTGGTGGTTACGGGACCACCACTCTACATAGGAAGGCGGTCATGTTTCTAAAAAATAGAACCTAAAAACCTGAGATTTCTCAAAAGCTAAAAGTTACTAATCGGTGCTAAAATGCAAATGTCTGAGCTTAATTTTGTACTTCTAGAGTTCCAGTTTTGGGATTTAATTCTAATTGTTCATTCCTTAATTAAATCTACACATTTTAAAGTATTTTCTAATCCAACCAAAAAAACTACATCTACTTTACAAAGTCATTCCATTATGTTCAACTAGTCTTCTTTCCATTTCAAAAGAAGAAAGGGATCTAAATCTATTGATTTACATTGTCATTTCCTTGCTACAAAAAAGGCAACATATTAACACAACATTATACTTCAAGTTTGTTGTTTCTTTCAATTCAATACAATTTATAGATTCCAAATACTACAATAACTTCATTATACATTCAAGTTTACTATACATTCATCTTAACATTTTTCACTTCCATATTTCTTCATTCTCTTATACAATAATACAATGCCACAATGAAAGTAACTTTCCTTTATTTTTTAAACATACAATTTCAACTAAACTCTTACATAATATTTTCATTTTGATTATTTCTCTTTCCCTATTACATTCTAATGAGAAGGAAATTTCATTTTTTACAATTCTACAATGAACTTCTTCAAATATTAATACAACTTGTATTTCAACATTTCCTTTAAAACATAAAAAATTTACAATCTTCCACTTTGAGTGGGAAACAAAAAGGATTCTCTCAAGAAGGGATTTCTTCAAGGACTCCAAAAAACTTCCAAGCTCCTTAACACCAACAAGAAGGCTCCATCATGATTTATTTGATTCACAACAAAATGGGGGGAGAGGCAACGCTCTCCACCCAACCATAGATATCCAATGAAGAGGAGAAGCCATCCTCTCCATTGGCCCCCAAGCCCCAACCACATTACAATGGGAGATAATTCCAACACATGGAAACAACAAGCTTCCACAACACAAAGAAATATTTCACAACCATTTTAACCACATTCAACTCAACAACAACACAAGAAAAAAGAACAACAAAACAAAAAAAACAAGGCTTAAAGTGAAAGCCAAAGGAGCAAGACCTATGGGGAGGCCACATATGGCACCAAATGGGAATGAGTACCCACCTTAAAGCCTCCAATGAATATCCCAAATACCCTACTTACTCTTATGCCTCCCTCAAGTACCCGTTATGCCTCCCACATACTCTTATGCCTCCCTCAATCTCTTATGCCTCCCTCATAAAAGAAACAAGTAAGAAATGCAAGCATTCCTTATCCAAGGTGGGGCACCTAACCCAAACTCCCTCCAAACAAGAAAGTAAACTCGTATGCCTCCCTACAAGAAATCTCCCCATAGTCTCCTCCTACTCCAAACTTAGGCAATCTACCCACACCCAACAAGCATTCCAAAGAAAACAATACTCAACAAAAGCACATAAACACAAAATAAAGCATAACATAAGCAAGGTAAAGCTCCTACCTTTCCATAGTAGATCTTTGTTCCAAGAGTAAGTCTCCAAGATCCTCAAAACCAAGCAAGCATCCACAAGCTCCAAAAATCCACAAGCACTCCCAAAAATCCTCTAACTCTCAAAAAATACAAGAGCACAAAATAATGAAGTAACCCCCAAACAAGCAAAAGAACTTCAATAAATAGAAAAGGGAGAGAGGAGGATGAGGTGGCTCCATGTAGGATGCCACATCACTCATCCTCAACTCCACCTAAGAAGTCAAACCTCAACCCCATTTCACCATAAATTGGTAGGTGAGAGGAATGACAAGTTACTTACACACACAAACTAAGCCCACACCCCCCCAAGAAAAAAATTAATTACTTGAAAGAAAGTGCAATAAACATTTCACCTTTTTCTCTTCCCAAAATACCTAATGGGGTCTAATTTTGACCCCCCAACCCATAGGTAGGCTTGGTATATCAATTTAAGAGGTGTGGCACAAGTTTAACTTGTCCCATAAGCCTTCAAAATTTTCCCTTAAGGTCAAATTAGAGTTTCCCATGAAAGGTAGAGTGTACAACACTCAAAATCTCAAGCATTCAACACACAACACAAAATCCAAGAGCAAATCAAGTCTAATAAATGAACTTCTTTTGGTCACATCTTTCATTAGTTTAGGATAAGATTTATTAACTTTAATATGACAGTTAGACCCACTAACATAAAGGGGAAAACATACATCAAAATCTAAATAATTAAAACAAGTAATTGCTAGAGCAAAATCATAGCACCCCCAAATGAGTTCTAAAAATATACTTTTCTAAGGCATACTAATTTGGTGTGATTGCATAACATTGGGCTTTCCCCAAGGTGTGGGACCTTGCAAAATGGGAAAACTCTCTAGATTAAAGGTTGGTTCCTTATTCCTTTGTTTAGATAAATACGTGAGAATTTGCAGAGAATCTATCTCTATACCTAATCTAAAACTTGCCAAGGAGACAACGATAAGAAATGGGTACAAGAAATAAACAATAGCTAAACTACAAGGTGATGCCTGAAGTAATGATGAACACTAGTTCTGTTGATAGACACAAACCAACAAATACATGCAATAATCAAACACAAATAACCAAATTTATAACGAAAGACCAGATGCGAGCAAAAGACAGAAAGGATCTAGAATCGATCACAAACATGTTTTATTGCTCTGCAGATTGATACAATACAGTACAAAATAGATAAGAGGCAAGAAATATATTGCAACTTTGATGGAAGGCCTGAAATTCCACAAATTCCTTTGCTAGAAGAAAAAGGGGGCCTGTAAAACAAGGAATGTCCAAACCTTTACATTGAATCCTACCCCCGTATTTATAGATTCGATCAAAGAGGAGAAAGAGAGGGGGAAGTGGGAAAATAGGTTGAAGATCAACTACTATTTTTAATGACCCTGATAAAATCTTCCCCTAAATCCGTCTTTACTGCATCAATCTTTTGTTCGGTGCCTTGAAGGGAGAGGAAATGGTAGAACAGATCAAATCTAATTTGGTTGTTGAGGAAAGAAGATCCTACATTGAAATCCCAAAGATGTTTCCTCCATTTTCCTTTACCTAACCCACTCAAAATTAAATTTTCAGACATCCATGGAGTAGGCGAGGCCAAGATCTTTCCAATGGTGTCAGATTCACAATATTTTGAGCCCTGAGTCGAAAGATATGCCCCTTCGAAGTTTGTATCAAGTCCGTAAAAATGGGTGGGAAAACAATTTGAAAAATGGGTCACCTTTTTTATATGGGACATGTGGCAGCCAGATTTGAGCAAAAATTGGCCTCACGGGTCCACAATTTATCTTTTTTCCCTTTTGCACAAAAAACGCAAAAATCAAAAACTCCTGTAGCATCGAAGCTCCACCTGGACACATGGCACCCTTTGGTTGGCTAGGGGATGTGCTTCCATCTTTATCTTTGTGCCTTTTGACAAAAGGAAAACTTTCACCTTTTCCTCTGATTCCCCGCTTTGTCTTTGACTCGGGCTCGAACGCTAACTTTTTCCTTTGGGCGGAGTTGCGGCCCATTTTACAAATTTTACCCCTTTTAGAAAAAAAAGGGGTGAAAGACCAACTTTCCCCTTGACGGCCCACTTTGATCTGGGGCACGTGGAGGTGTGGGGCTTGTTTGAGCCTCCCTTTATGGATTCATCTTTGGAGAAGCAACACTAGGACACGTGTCTCTCTCTGTTGGCTCTTCCATACGTAGTCGATTCTGGATTCTTTCCTGAACGGTTTTGATCCCGAAGACCTTGAAACTTCACCACTTCTTTTCCTTCTTGTTCCTGGATTCTCTGCACCACTTCTCCTTCATTTCCAAGCCCACCTATAACCTGCTTGATGAATTTAAGGCATGGGTTCACTTAACATAGTTGTTTCTTCTCTTTCTTACTGCACAGGTTCATTTGATCCTTCGTAGGCCCACCACTCCATTGTAGAGTCTCCCTGCAACCTTGTTTGGCATCCTGGAATGTGAGCTCACAGGTTTAAGTCATTTCCTTCATAATTTGCTTATGTGCAGGAGTTGTCTTGACCAAATTTTCTGGGAGGGGGTGAATTTGGGATAACAATTTGGTGACTCACGGGGACATCTTCCTGCTAGATGAAGAGACTAGTGACCTTGGAGCATCCATTGGACATGGAGTCTACCTGATAAACATGAAACTGATCTGAACTTTTGAAGATCTGATCCCTGAGCCACTGCGAGCCTGACAATATGCCTTTTCTATATTTTGTCTGACCCTGAGTCTGCACTCTTAATTTTCATAAGGAAATCTTGGAAATGGAATTTCTGAGAGTAGAAAATTGTTTTAAATCTAGGGATTTCATCTGTCCCTAAAATGGACTATTTTGAAATGAATTTAGTTGCTCTACATTTTTTTTCTTTGAAGATGGCAACTATTATAGGTTACTATGAGTTTCCTTACTATGAATACTGAAGAGCCTGGCTTTATGTACCTTTGGAGCAATGTGAACAAAACTTATATATAAAGACCAAATCATACATGCCTCAAATGAGGCATACAGAGTGTGCATAAGCACTTCTTCTGCTGAAAGAAAAATCTACTCCTACTCCTAAACAAACCAGAGAGAAATAATGTTAAACAAATCCTACTATAAGCAGGGAGAAGTAGATTCCCTTTCTCAAGAGAGGCAGCCATGCAAATGATTTGACACTAAATATAGCTGCTTGTATGAGTGAAAACTAACAATAAGATGTCCCTCCACCCAAATCATCAAGGTATCAACATTAATGGAAAATACCTCCTCAAGCTGACTTACATTCAACTCCTAGAGGTATTGATGATGACCCTTGGTGCTTTGGTATTCATCCTCATGCCCTGAAGTAGGCATGAATGGTTCTGAATTCTCCTTTGGTTCCAATGAAGCCAAGTACCTGATTGGGCATGGTCTGATCCTTTAGATGTGCCCATTTCTCTTAAATTCAACTCCAAAAATGGAGTCTTCTTGTGGACCTTCTTGGGTGGATGGTGTGAGAGAGATGATGACATCCTTCTACCTTTTCTCTTCCTCCTCCTTTGAAGAACATTGAAGATTAAGATCTTCCAACATTGGTTCTAGAGGGCCATTATGGAATGCAGGTTGTTACACTTGGATGTTCTCCTTCATGGAAGTAGGTTTGTGCGCTTGGAAGGTTGAAGATGGAGGAAAAAATGATGTTATCGTGGATATGTATAGTGATTTTGAATCTGCTCATAATGTTGATTTGGAGGAGTTGTGAAAATCATTGGAGGTGGAACGTACTGCTGTTACTGCAAGTGTGAGTTCCATGAAGGGAATGAAGTCATGATTGCACAACCTCATGGAATGGGAGAAAATGAAAGAGATGGAAGAAGAAAATGGATGAAAATGAGTGGAAATGGATGGAAAAGGTCTGCAACTCAGAGAATGGGTTTTTGACCAGATGGAGTCATCAGATGTGCTTGCATGTGCCTCAAAAGGCTGAATCCCACCAAGAACACATCAACTTGATGAAATAAAGTGAATACCTCTGGTCCCACCGGGCGTGCCAAAACTGTTAGTGGTGCACGGTGGTGTAAGTTTTGTTGTTTTTTGTTGAGACACTAAGATAAGATGAAATATCTAACCCCAGTGTCCCACTGGGTGTGCCAAAATTGTTAGTGGCACACGGTGGTGTAAGTTTTGTTGTTTTTGCTGAGACACTAAGAGAAGATGAAATATCTAACCCCAGTGTCCCATCGGGCGTGCCAAAATTGTTAGTGCAAAATCACAGCACCCCCAAGTGAGTTCTAAAAATCTACTTTTCTAAGGCAGACTCATTTGGTGTGATTGCATAACATTGAACTTTCCCCAAGGTGTGGGAACTTACAAAATGGGAAAGCTCTCCAGATTAAAGGTTGGTTCCTTATTCCTCTGTTTAGATGCATATGTGAGAATTTGCAGAGGATCTATCTCTATACCTAATCTAAAACTTGCTAAGGAGACAGGGATAAGAAAGGGGTACACAAAATAAATAATAGCTAAACTACAAGGTGATGAACACTAGTTCTATTGATAGTCACAAACCAAAAAATACATACAATAATCAAACACAGATAACCAGATTTATAACAAAATCCCAGATGCGAGAAAAAGAGACATAAAGGATCTAGAATAGATCACAAACGTGTTTTATTGCTATGCAAATTGATACAATACATTACAAAACAACCAGGAGGTAAGAAATATATTGTAACTTTGATGGAAGGCCTGAAATTTCATAAATTCCTTTGCTAAAAGAAAAAGGGAGCCTGTAAAACAAGGAATGTCTAACCCTTTACAATGAATCCTACCCTCGTATTTATAGATTCGATCAGAGAGGAGAAAGAGAGGGGAAGCGGTAAAACAAGTTGAAGCTCAACTACTGCTGTTAATGCCCCTGATAAAATCTTCCCCAAATCTGTCTTTACTGCATCAATCTTTGGTTTAGTGCCTTGAAGGGAGAGGAAGCGACGGAACAGATCAAATCTGATTTGGTTGTTGAGGCAAGAAGATCCTGCATTAAAAGCCCAAAGACATTTCCTCCATTTTCCTTTACCTAACCCCCTCAAAATTAAAGTTTCAGACCTTGATGGCGTAGGCGAGGCCGAGATCTTTCTAATGATGTCATATTCAAAATGTTTCGAGGCCTGAGTCGAAAGATATGCCCCTTCAAAGTTTGTATTGAGTCTGTACAAATGGGCAGGAAAATAATTTGAAAAATGGGTCCCCTTTTTAATATTAGACAGGTGGCAGCCAAATTAGAGAAAAAATTGGGCTTGAGGGTCCACAATTTATCTTTTTTCCCTTTTGCGTAAAAATGCAAAACTCAAAAACTCCCGCAACCCCGAAGCTCCACCTGGACACGTGGCACCCTTTGGTTGGCTAGGGGATGCACTTCCATCTTTATCTTTGTGCCTTTTGACAAAAGGAAAACTTTCACCTTTTCCTCCGATTCCCCGCTTTGGCTTTGACTCAGGCTAAAACACTGAATTTTTCGTTTAAGAGGAGTTGCGGCCCATTTTGTAACTTTTACCCCTTTTAGAAAAACAAGGGGAGAAAGACTAACTTCCCCCCCGACGGCCCACTTTTACCTGGGACACGTGAAGGTGCGGGGCTTGTTTGAGCCTCCCTTTATGGATTCATCTTTGGAGAAGCACCGCTAGGACACGTGGCTCTCTCTGCTGGCTCTTCCATTCTTAGTTGATTCTGGATTCTTTCCTAAACGGTTTTAAGCCTGAAGACCTTGAAACTTCACCGCTTCTTTTCCTTCTTGCTCCTGGCTTCTCTGCAACACTGCTCCTTCATTTCCGAGCCCACCTGTAACCTGTTTGATGAATTTAAGGCATGGGGTTGCTTGACAGAGCCGTTTATTCTCTTTCTTATTGCACAGGGTCGTTTGATCCTTCGCAGGCCCTGCCACTCCGTTATAGAGTCTCCCTACAACATTGTTTTTCATCCTGGAATGTGATCTGCGGGTCTGAGTCATTTCCTTCATAATTTCCTTATGTGCAGGATTTGTCTTGACCAAATTTGCTGGGGGGTGAATTTGGGATAACAGTAACTTACATCACTAAAAGAAACACATACTAACATTAATAAAAGGGAAACTAAAATAAAAACAACACATGACCCCTTGGTCACAATTTTCCCCTAACCAAATAATTCTAACACACACACAATTACATGTTGCCATGGTGACCCTAGTTGAATTCATCTAGAATTCCAATGTGGTTGGTATCCAATCCCTCCAATGTTTTTTGTGAATAAATTTACCTGCAAAACACAAAAATACCTCCTTCGGCCTCGTGGCCGCATTAAAACATCCATGCCAAAATATGCAATATAAATCTAAAATCATCTATATTCGAATTAATATCATCTAGACAATTACGAATCATTTACAAATTTCTAGCAACATTTCTATCCAACGTTTCATCCATGTCAAAATGATTAAAAAATTAATTCAAGGGATGAATATGCCTATTTTCATTGTGACGAAAGGGTATCGCATGTCTAACAATGGTAATGGGTGTAGTTGACCATGTCCATGACATATCAGTAGTGATGGATTTGAAGATGATTCTTTGAAACTGAGCCCACATTTTTCAAGAGGATTTCTCAAGTATGCAAAGGGTAAATCGTGGAGACCTTGTTCATACCTACCAAGACCAAAAGCTACAACATCTGTGCATAACGGTGAAGTCGTAAGTTTCGAGAATCAAATGCAAACGGATTTTCTAAGTGAAGTGGGTACAACACATATCATGGAAGGAGGAAGTTTTGATCTCAATAGTTCAAGTAAATAGGAGGTCAGAGGAAAAGAATCTCATTCATGAAGCATTTCCTCAAAGATCCATCAGAAAAAGATTCTTCGTCAATAAGGAGCTTCCCATCTCCATATTCTCACATCTCTATCTCTACTGCTCTCTCCCCTTCCCTCTCTCTCTCTCTAACATCTTATTTCTTCATTGGGAATGTATGTTTTCACTCTTTCATCTTATTAACTTAAGTGACTTAATTTGACATTGTAAAAGTCCCCTTTTGAAAATAAAAAAAGGAATTAACTTCATTCATAGATGTGAATATGAAAGGTCACAAGTGATGACAAGATGAAAATTCACATAGGGGGGAGGAAGATATATTTTTTAAGCTATAAATTGGGATATCATCACCATTCCAAAGGGTTAGCATTGATTGATTGTTGTTATTCGTTGTCATTTGTATCACTACTACTATAAGAAATAAAGCTACATTTATTCTATCTCTTTTCCTATGTTCTTCTACTCTCTCTACTTTCCAACTTTGCAAGCATTATAATCTTGTACAACTAAGAAGGAAGTTTGTGTCTTTGATTAATGAATCCGTAGAACTTTGTGTCTCTGATTTATTAGTCTTTCTATTTCTTACACAATTCATTTATTTATATTGAATGTGGACGTACTATGGCTAATGTGTGTGAAATATGTAAGTCTATTCACAATATTAACCTCCTCTCTCCATTTCCTCTCCTCCTCTTTATCTCTCTTGAAATAAAATTCCTCCCTTATACACTATACAAGAAATTTTCCACAGGTTTAGTGGAATATTTCTGTGTGATCCCCATCCTAATGGATACCCCATAATTTTATTTAGTTTACATTAAATAAATGGGAGCCTCCCCATACCCAAGAAGGAGGAGTTTAGCTCTGTGACCATTGGTGGAAACCAATAATCTGTCATGCGACAAATTATTTCACCAACATTTTGAAAACAATAAGTTGAAAAGGAAAGAATGATAGATTGGATGAACCCATAATGAACTTCTTTTTAAACTATTTGAGCACAGCTAAAATATATTTTCCCTTTCTTAGAATTTTAATTAATCAACAATAAGCAGAATGATTTACAAGTAATACAAGTTTAAAAATGAGTTTTCCACAATCAATTTTATTAGAAAATTCATATTTTGACAAGTATTTCAATAAGCTCAATAAACCAAACCAGAACCAAATTTTTTTATTTTATCAATTTCAATATTTTCTTTGCAAAAAATGGTATAGGGTAGAATTTCCATTTGTACAAGTTAACCAATTGATTCATTTTACAAATACAATAGTTACATCTTGTTTAAATAAAATCTCTGAAACAAGAATAAATCAAATTAATCTCTTTCTTCACTTGGAATTACAAGATTTCAATAACTTAAAATGCAAATATACAATTTTATTCAAATAATTTCCTAAAAAAGAGTGAAACCAAGTAATATACATCTATTCATTCAAACTTTCAAGGTTTACAACCACTCTAAAATTCAAGTATAAAATCCTCCCACAAAGTGGGATCAACATGCCAAAAATTTCTTTGAATCTATATTTAACAAACAAAAATACAAGCTCCCAAAGATCATATCTTCTCCAAGATCCATCTTCACCTAACAATCCCCCAAAGCCACAAGAGAAGGTGCGGTCTACCAACCAACTAAATTGCATCATTACATTCCACAATCCAACAATGAAGAGGATATTATCCTCCCTCCAATCCCACGGGAGAGAGGATAATGTAATCCTCTGTGTGAGCACAAGATAAGGGAAATATCCAAAAGAAACATCCAACCAAAACACCAAAAGGATTGTTCAACAACAACACCAAAAACACTTCAATAAGTTCCATACTTAATTCTAATGGGGAAGAGAGGGATATAAAATTTAAATTTGAACCATATCCAAGTAACCATATAGGTTTCCAATTAACCCAAATTTTCTCCATAACTCCATATCCCACCAAAATCCTTATACTTGCTTGCCTCCTCCTTGAAAAGGATTTTCAAACCTAGGAGGTTTCATTAACAAGGAAGGGAGATGGTTCCCAAACCATATGGGAAGAAATCTTCCACTTCAAACTATATGAAGGGAGTAAAATAAAAATCCCAATAATGATTTCCCATCAAGCCTTGGGGGGAAAAAGAGAGGATACTTCCATCTTCCCATACAAATCCAAAATCCACTCCCCAAAAGGGGTGGAAATAAAAAATAAAAAATATATAACTCATTTGAAAATACTAAACCAATTAAAACACCAAAAAACCTCAATAAGAGGCATACAAATTCCATTCTAAATAAATAAACAAGAAATAAAGGATGTGAGGCCTACCTCAAAAAATCAATATGATTCCCAAGCTTATGAATCTAAGAACAAGCTCTCCATACCAAATATCCAAGTTTTCCAAGCCCAAAAATAAGCTCTCCTTCAACCAAGCTCCTTCTCTCTAAAAAATATCCAAAACCAAGCCAAGCAAAGAGCCTAAAAAATCTCCAAGTTTGAGGTTAATAAAGGAGAAATAACTCTAAGCCAAAACCCAATAAAATGGTGACATGTGTCACTCCTCCACCCAAGTCTCCAAGTCATCCAAGTACTTCTTATATGCTCTTACAAATTCAATAAATGAAAAAATAATTTAAAAAAAGCATCCCATAATTCTGCATGGAACAACTTGCACACAAAATACAAAGCATACACAAGGTGTAAAAATAATAAATTTGGGTGGTTGAAAATGGGTCAAAAGGGGGAAAATATACATTATGAGCCTTGCAAATGGATCACCCACCCATAGGTATGGTACTTGGGGATCTTTTCAAAGAAAAAGTAGCCTCTAAGTTGTTCCAAACTCCAAAAAGTCACTTTTTACCCAAATTCAAGTTTTTTTGGAAGAGGTGGCCTTTAAGATGGGTGTTGGATCCACCTAATCCATGATTAGGTGATTCTAAACCCATTTAATCAATAAGACTTGACAAGCTAAGTCAACCCTTGCAAGTGGGAAGTGACTAACTAAATAAAACAACCAATTAACTAGCAAAAAATAACGGGTTAAACCAAATTAATAAAAGTAGGATTAAATTAAGATTAAAATGACTATATAAAACAATAATCATATTCCAAGGGGTTGTTTCTATTTTCCAACATTAATCAACTAAATAGTAATATAAAGGGGGCCAAAATCAAGCAAGGGGTAAACTCGGCCTATACGACATGTTGTGCCACATGAAGGAATATCTCTTGAAACCCATGTTCTCATGTATTGTGAACCTATCACTTACACACTCAATTTCAAACATCATACCCACTCGATAAAAAATGATAAATAAATCAATAATCCACATATCAAATAATCAAGCTAAATATACACTAAATAACCAAATAGTTATGAAACCATAATCCAATATATAAGAGATTAGAAACCATGAAATCATCCATGACATATTTCTCAATTCACACATGATACAAACTAACCTCAAAATCAACAAGATCCATAAACATCATACGAAATTTAGATAATAATGATAATTATTGATAATTGGCCTTGTGTTTCAAATATAACCATCATGTCACAATAAGTTAGTATATAAAGAAAATGTGCTGATAGAATAACATATATCCTAGTCAAATAACCATAATAAAAATGTTTCCAATTTGTCTAAACATGAATAAGAAAAATAAGTTTGTATACTCATAATAGAGGGAGAAACTGGTGGGCACTACACTTCTCTCTCTATGTCAACTCAAATTTATGCACATGATATATTGCATCCTCCAAACCTCTATACTCAGGAAATTTCAAATTCACTAGATAAAACAAATTATTGTGGTGTATTTGATGCATTCTATCCACTTTTCCATGTTGGATACCCAAGTATAGTTTTAAAACATGATCTTAGATTGACATAACCATAATTGTTCATGTAACTTACACACCTTACCCACTTGAACAAGAACTCCCTATATAACGGGTGCATGATTCATCCTCTACAACACACTAAAAAATTGTGTTAGATTGTTAAATCATAAAACCCCTAAAAATATATCTCCAACATTACTTTAATGTTGCATCATTACATTTTATGTCAACACCATATGTAGACACTCCAATTTCACATCTATCCTAAATCAATTAATTCCCCTTCCTCATTTCCCACAAAAATACACTTCGAATTAATCAAATATAATTTGATTAATTATCCATTTCAAAATCTAAAAATAATCTAATCCTCACCACATGTCATTATTCTCCATGTTTTTCCACTATTGAATTAAAAATTCAAATTCAAATCCTCACCCACCATTCGTGGTCCCCACTCACCTAAAATCCTCCACTTACGAATTAAAAATATAATTCAAATCCTCACCCATTCTTCATGGTCCACACTCACCTAATCTTGCCCACATTTTCAAACCACTCACCTAATCTTGCCCACATTTTCAAACCACCCACTTAATCTTGCCCACATTTTCAAACCATGATTACTTAAATTAATCTAAGCTAATCACTCCCTCAGGCTATAAATACAACCTTACCCCTCCCCTCTAAACACACGGAGAATAAGCTTTCATGCCATATCTAAGTTCTTGCATCCTTTGAGCAAAGAACATCCTTTTGCCTCGTCCTAATGCCAAAATAGCCTCATAATCCTTTTTCCCATCTAGTGCAAAGTAAGAGGATCGTTGTTGCAGGAAGGTCTTGCTCCATCTTGAAGAAAAGCACCTACATATCACAAAATCAGGGCTCAATCCAAGTTTCCTAGCCCATTCTGAGGTTTGCTACGGAACGCGAAGGAGGAGGTACGATTATTGGTATTTTACTTCCTTGTTAGTAGTGTATTTTTCATAGCTTACATTCTGGCATGCCCGGTTACTTTCGATCTGTTACCATTAATTTCTCAATTAGTGGTTTTATCTGTTCTTTGTTTATTATTGTTCATTATTATTTCCTTTTCTGTTCCTTATGGTCTTCTTTGGTTAACCTTCATGCTTTGGGTAGTGTTTTTGTTGTGTGGTGTCTTGTGGTGTATCTGCAGGTTATAGCAACAATGAAACTTTGAAGCTCATTCTGTCTTTGATCTCCTCGGTGCTTGGTGTTTAGTTCCCAGTTCTGATTTTTTCTATTCACTCGTAATCTATAGAAACACATGAACTAGCCATTAGTTTATCATCTTACTATCATGGGACAACCAATCCGGAAAATACATTTATTTATTTACTTTTGCTTAAATAACTGCTTTGTAGGAAGTTAATCATTTTTTTTCTTTTATTTTAGTCAATCATTTTGTGATCTAACTCTTTCTTTCTGTTTATTGTTTTTTTTAACCTTGTTGTCAAAATTTTAGCTTCTCAGGTAAAGTACAGAAGTCAGAAAATTAAAAAAACCAACTCCCAAGACGTTTTTCTCACGTTTAAAATTTTCATTCAGAGTGTTCTCGTAGCCCATCTTCTGGAAGCCATAAATTTTGCTCCTGAACTCGGAATGACTTCATTTTTTTTTTAACGGAAAGGTATTGAAATGATCTATGCAATGAAAAAATAATTTTTAGATTTAGACTTACAAAAAAAATTTGGTTTCATTTCTTCTAACACCTATCTTTTTAACAAAAAAACAACAAAATTATAGTTTTATTTTTATTTTTTTTATTTTTTTTATTATTTCACGTAACAACCTCACACATATGCTCTTTCCTCACACTTCAAAAGTGATCTTGGAAATCAGAAACGTGAGGCCACTCGGGCTCTGCACAACAATTTTTTTTTAATTTTTAATTTTTTGCCTTACATTTCAATTTTCCACGACAACACTTCTAGATAACATTTTCACCCTCTTCTTTCATCGTTTTTCTTTTTTGTGAAAATAATTATTATCGCTATTTCGCAATCATGATTAATTGAAATAATTATTAATATTCAAAAAAAAAAAACTGTTTCAATTGTATCCGCGTATGCTCTTTTCTTGCGCCTTCAAGCGATCTAGAAAATCAGAAACGGTCACAATTTTTTATTTTCTTGTTCTAACATTACAGGATCCTCTAGCTTTGTTTTCTAACTGTCATTTTAATAATTAATTTCCTTTGTCATATTCTTAATATTTGTTTGGTCGTTGGTTGTGTATGCTCTTTTCCTGCGCCTTTGAGCGATCTAGCAAATCAAAAATAACCACGATCACTTTTCTAACATTTCATTTGCAGGATAACTACTAATTTGTTTTCTGTAGAACCGCGTTGCTGGAATATTGTCAAAAACAAAAACAAAAACAAAAACAAAAATCCCACAAAAATACCACCATTCAAAGACAATTGCTGAAACCAAAAAAAAAAAAGTACGCTCAGGTACGCAATTATTTTCTGCTAGTGATTTATTTCAAGTTGGAAAGAACCCTGCATTTAATCACTTTATCATATTGTTTTTACACGTAGACGAGGTGGATTTCATCACCACCAAAGCTACACCGGTGATGTGGACTTGACTACCACGCACCAACAACATTTGCATCTGCATTGCACTTTGAGACCTAGTCTCATCACAGCGTTCGGTATTTACCTCGCCGCTACTCTTCACTTACAGGTAATGCTGTCGTGCAGCGCATGCGAGTCACACCTAAATAGCTGTAACAACGAAGCCTGGGCATCATCCCTATAAATCTTTGGGGAGTTATAAGGACACCATACACATTCATCCCTCCATCACCTTCCACCTTTTCACAAAACCTGTTCTAGACGTGGTGATTCACTCCGAAACAGGCAAGTAAGAATTGGTGAGTCTCCTCCAGTGCTCTAAGGGTTCCCCGTACCAATTCTTTCCCCATACAAAATTAGGTATATCAGGACTAGGGTATATCGGAGGACGCATCTTCTTGGAGTAATAAGAGCTTGCATCCACCATTTCACAGCATACTTGTATGATTTCATGAAACAATGATCATTCCCGAAGGATCTACCTCTTCAGCCAAAACAATTTGATACACATGACTGCTTGCTGTTTGTAAACAAAATAGTTTAGCATTGTTTTTATCATAAAACTTGGCTAATATCAATGTGTTTATTGTAAAATTCAAATCCTAATCGTGTTCCACAACACCATTTCTCGACCGATTCAATACCAAGCAAAACATTCAAGCAATCCCATAATGAAGATCAAAACGTCACACTGATTTCATTAGCCTACTTCAGCCAACAACAACTCCACTATAGCTTGTTTTTAGCTATATCCAATAGATATTGAGTGACTTGCGTTCACTCCTTATCTCATCAATTGTCAGAACATCCTTTATAGCTTGTTTCAAGCTATATCAAAATGACATTGGGTGACTTGTTTGAGTTCACTCATTATTTCATCAGCTGACAAGTTTAACAAAATCCCATCCGACACAAATCCCTTCAAATCTCATTTTGAGTTCACAACTGTGTTGAGTCACTTGTTTGAGTTACTCTTCCTATCAAAAATCTAGAGCTTGTTTAAGTCAAACCAATCAACATATTCATCATAGCTTGTTTGAGCTATATCTCACTTGTATTGAGTACCTTGTTTGAGTGTACTCCTTACATTTTCGTCTACTAAGCTTGTTTAATCCAAACCAATCAAGATATTCATCATAGCTTGTTTGAGTTATATCCCACTTGTATCCCGAGTAGCTTTTTTTTTTTTAAAGCTTTCTCCTTATAGCCTTACTTGTTAAAACTTGATTGAGCCAAAACAAAGATCACAATCAATAGGTTGATTTCTTCATCGCACCTTTCTTCGTTCTCCCTCTCTTTCAAACATGATGAATTCACGAAAAACATCACACAATGAGCTATTAGAACAAATTAATAAGATGACAACACAACTCTTTCATATGGCTACCCAAATCAGTGAGCAATCACCCAAAAATCCGATCATACAACCTCACGAAGAAATCAGTTCACGTAAAGTCCAACGTCAGTTTACCCCCCTTGGAGAAAGTCTCTCTAGTGTTTTTCATCAACTAAAAGAGGCTAAACTGATAAGATATCCAATTACAAAACCCTTTGTCAAAGGGGAAGCTAAGCCATGTTGGTACAAACCTAACACATACTGTGACTTTCATCGCATTGATGGTCATCACATAGATAAATGTGTGCGATTTAAGAATTACGTCCAAGACTTAATTGACGACGATGTCATCTCTGTAGAACTTGATGACAATGCTCTTGAAACCAATGACACATCCAATACCACAACTTTCCATGAAGAGATGACTACTGTCGAAACTCCTATATATACTGAAATTCCACGAGATCATGACGAAAACAGTCAAGACTCTCTAATTCCAAACCAATCCATATCTTCTTCAAATTTCCTTCCATTCCATCAGCCCAAACATATATTGAGCCTGTTTTGGGTGACAACATTCTTCCAACATCTACATGAGAACTTGACCTTGATTCAAGACTCTCTTTCAACCCAAACATACATTGAACCTGTTTTGGACAACAACATTCTTCCAACATCTACTGAGCACTTGAACTTATTTCAAGACACTCTTTCAACCCAAACATACATTGAACTTGTTTTGGACAACAACATTCTTCCCACATCTACTGAGCACTTGAACTTATTTCAAGACTCTCTTTCAGCCCAAACATATATTGAACCTGTTTTGGGTGACAACATTCTTCTACCATCTAACGAGACCTTGATCTCGTTTCAAGACTCCCTTTCAAACCTTGATATTACTATAGACACTACAGACGAGGTTCCATCAACAGGTACCATTAAGTTTGATTCTATTCTTCCAATATTGGCTCTTATGCCTAACATCTCTAGCCTTTTTGTCGAAACACAACCACATCGAGTTTGGACACTTGCGACAATGCAACCTATCGTGTCCATCATGTTTTCAACTATCGATCTTGCAGGCATCTCATCACTAATTAGTCTCACCTGTCAAGACTTCTACGTGCATCCATTCTATGAGGTACTTATACCCAGGAATATCTTTACACAACCTTTTCCATCTTTAATTGTGAATCTATCCTCAAAACAATCAATTAATGGACAAATAGAAGCAAAAAACTAAATAACACAAACCATCATTGTCAACACACATGGAAGCTATTGGCTTAACCAAATCTATCCCACTCTTTGGGCTTACCGCACATCTTATCCCTTCTATTTTATTTATGGTTGGGAAGTTATTTTATATGTCAAGGTTGAATTTTCATCCTTCATAATATCCTTCAAAGATGTAATCAATAAATATTATTATCAACAATCACGCCTTAATGAACTCGAGCTTCTTGATGAAAAATGACTTAATGCCCTAGATCATCTTCAAGAATATCAAAATCGGCTACGACATAACTACCATAAAAAATTCAAACCTAGAAAATTTCAGGTCAATCATTTCATTCTCAAAGAAAATCGAAAGAACACACCCAAAGAACGAGACAAACAAGACAAATTTGAGCCCAATGAAATCATAGATAATTTTGGGTTTGGAGCTTATAAATTGGCCATTGACACAAGCCAAGTCCTTGAAAAACCCATGAATGCATTCCATTCAAAGAAATTTTATTCTTGAAAGCACTCTCTATTCCGGGAAACAACAACGTGTACATTGTTCATTTTGTCTTGCTTATCTCTGAATAATTTAAATTTATTCATTTCTATTGGCAGATATTTTCTTTATCAAAATCACATCTTCATATTTATCATCATGAGACAAGTGCTAGTATAAATCCTATTAAGTTTGTGAGCATCATACTTCTTCCATTTTCAGTTGCTTTCCTCTATGGTCATACCTAGAAGCTTACTGATGGTAATATATTCCCCTTCAAATACATCCTCTCTTTCATAACAAAGCTCTAAACTTCGTTACCCAGTTCATTTGGTCATCCATCTCAGTCTTCGGTGTTGAACCCTCGCGTCCTACTAGTCGTGTGGGGCTGAGATTGGGGGCAGACGTTTCTTCCCAAATACAAAGCACTATTGTAAAAAAATCCATCAATTCAATAACTTATGAATAATTCATTGTCACATCTGTCGTCCTTCATATTCTTTGGTGTTGAGCCCACACTTCTTACTGGTAGTGTGAGACTGGGAATGGAGGAAGGTGCCCTTACTCGTCTACGTCTTGTCTTCGGTGATAAACCCTTGCCTCTTACAAGTGGCATGGGGCAAAGCGTAGAGGGTCATTCTCGTACAAGCATAAAAACATTGCAAAATATTCCAAAAAAATAAAAACAAAACAAAACAAAACAAAAAAAAGATAAAAAGGAAATTCACTCGCCTATATTTTGCCTTTGGTGATGAGCCCTTGCTTCTGACTAGTAGCATGGGGCAAGGCATAGGGAGTCATTTCAAAAATACAAAATCTTATAGTGCTTACAAATTATAGAATCCCCAAACACGTAATTTAGATGCCTAAGTGAAGAGAGAACTATCCCTTAACCTCATATCTTATCAATCAGTAGGCCACATAACTGTCTAAGTCTAGCATGTGACTCATAAAGTGAAAGCTATTTTTGAAACTGGTTCAGTACCATTATGAAGAATGGAGTCACAATTTCCCAAAGGGATTGTTGTTAGCATTTGTCTCTATATTCATTATCTACCTCATGCGTCCTTCTTGATTCTTGGTGATGAGCCCACACATCTTACTAGTTGTGTGGAGTCAAGAATGGAGCTGGAATTATTTTCATCATATCATCACCACCTAATCCTGCCAATGGCAAGAGAATTTGTGTTATTCTTAGCATAAGTTACCACACTGAACACTCTACATACGAATAATATCCTGGTTTATTGCCTCTCAAAAATAAGTCTGCACTCTGGGCCATAAATTGCCACTCACAGTGTAAAAAAATCTACCAACCTTTGAAAATTGTCAAAAATCTAAAAACAGTGTAAAAATCTCAAAATCCAAAAACATTTGTATAAAAATCCCTCCAAAAAAAAAAACATTAAAAAATCTCCAAAAAATCCAAAAAATTTATAAAATTCAAAAATCCAAAAACAAAAACATTAGAAAATATCCAAAATACAAAAACATTTGCAAAATTTTCAAAAGACCAAAAACATCCACAAAATCGTAAAAACTCAATAAGCAACACAGTTCATCCTTTGAACTATTATCCCAAACGAATGGTCCAACCACCTTATGACTACCAATTTCAAATCACTTCTCCTCGCGTGAATCCTCGCTTGGGGAAAATCCGGCTCTTATTGTTTCCTTGTTTGAGGAGACTGACCCAATCCCTTGTACCCCTACTTGGGGGCAAATCTAATCAATCATCACTGTTGAATATGTTAGGGACATGTTTACTGGTTCTTGTGTTGCATTATTAGTGGAAAATTATTAATTGTTTTCTTGTATCTTGATATATTACAGGGGGCATCTTGATTTTATGTATCCTGGTGTTCTCTGTAATATTCTTATGTTATCTGATTGCATGTTGTACTGGGGCATCATACTTTCTTGATGGCCTCTGTCTATGCTCTCTTCCATTTGCATATCGTACTGGGGCATCAAACCTTTTTGATGGCCCCTGTCTATGCTATCACGCATATTACAGTCTAGTCATCCTGATCTTTTATATCACGATGCATCTTGTTATGTGCTATATTAAAATTAAGATGCTTTTTGTCACGTGAGTATCTTCCTGCATGATCCACATCTTACTTTGCACCTCTTCCATTCACCCATACTAATGCATTCTCCAGTTTGCGAATCCTACTTGATCACCATTGCAGTTTGCGAATCCTACTTGACGATCTTTCTCAAGTAGCATTCACTATCCAACAGCTCCTTCTCCCCCACCATGATCACCATGTATTTGATCCATTCATTCTCTCTCCTCATTTTTACTCCTCCGCCGCTTATACCCATATAACCCTTCTCACCATTCATGTCCCCTCTCACCCATTGGTATTCTTTCCTTTCACACTTTTGCTTCCCGCTTGACAATCTTACTTACTAACCCCTTCTATATGGAATCCTCAGTGGAGGTTTACCCTCTCCCTAAGATCTTCCCACTGTAGAAGCTTCTTCACCACCTGCCCTCTCATCAAACAACCATCACCACCAAACAGATCTTCCCACTCCACCTCTTCTACTTCTCATTCTCCCATCATTACTCTCACCACGCGGGCATCCCAATTAAGGATTCTCCTCACACTCTCTGCCCTCCACTACATATATTCCTTCATCCATTCATGTTACACTCCTTTGTGTCCTTTCTTTCTTATTATCACCTCATCTCATATCATATACCACTTAGGCATACCTCACTCACTCTTTTCTCATCCTTCCCCAAATCCACCTTATGCCTGGTCATCCTACTTACATGCTCTCGTAGTATTGCAAATTCACTTGAGGGTTCCCCTTCAGTCCATTTTGTCATACCCTATTCCCACCAACTCTAACATCATCCTTTTTCCTCAACTTGGCGATCTTACTTAACCATTCCAGTTGCATGGCAATCTTACTTAAGACTTCCACTTAAGGTTGATCTGCCTTGTGGCCTTCCCCCATCCCATCATATTTCCCCCACCTTATTTCTCCCACCTCTCATCGCGATCATCTTCTTCACCCTACCATTCCACCCCTATCCCCAATATCATTTTGTCTTTCTCTTTGCATATCATCCCTGTCGGTTGGGTGACCCTACGAAACCTCTCCAACAGTATGACGATCTTACTTAAGAGATTCTCTTAAGCATGACATGTCATCTTACACTCACCTATCACTCTCTAATCTCACCATCCATATTTCCTCTTCATTCCCCATCATCACATCTTTTTACCACCACTATCGCCCTCCTCTGCTTGGCAATCTTACTTAACCACTCACCCAGCATGGCGATCTCACTTAAGAGTCCCTCTTAAGGATGATCTGTCTCCTTGCCTTTCCCCATCACTACACACCCTTCACCCTTCATTTTTTCTCGGCATTCCCCATTATCACATCCTTTCACCTCCTTTTCGATTCTCGCAAACACCACTTCTCACTTGACCATTTGTCATCTCCAGTTTTACTCACATGGCAATCTTACTTAACCACTTCCGTCACTTGACAATCTTATGTCAGGGTCCTCCCTACACTTAACTTGTCATCGTGAACTTCTCCCCTGCCTCATTCTTAGTTCACTTTGTTGATCGCTTCTTCCACCTGGTATCTCCTATTACCCACTTTTTCCTCCTACTATTATCCTTTCTCCACATATCCTCTTGCAACATATAACTCATCTCTTCCACCTACAATCACATTCTTTTCCCCCATTTTCCCCTTCTTGATCCATCACCCTTCATACCGTTTCTTCCCATTATTTTCATGTCTTCGTTCTTCATCCTCACCTCGTTCATCCTCATCACCCACATCCTCTCCTCGCTTCCACTTAGTCCCAACTCATCCCTCCCATATTCTTCACTCTTTCCACTTCCTCTTCTTAAATTACCCCCACATTTCTACCCACACACACGTTCGCCCTTATTGTTAACACTCCTATATCATTCTTTCATCATCATCTTCTCTTCCTGCGCTAATAATTGTCAATGGGTTTTCCCTAAAAATTATCAATCCTCATTCTACACGACCTCATTCACTCCCTTGGACCTTCTAGATTTTCCCTTCATTCCTTCCCTCCTCTAAGCCCACCACTCATTGTCAAAGGGTTTTCCCCAACGTCCCTTTGTTAGCGTTACCCTTTCCAGTCCTCATTAGTTTTCTCCTTTTCTTCATTTTTTCTCTCATCCTTCCCCACCACTCATTGTCAAGGGGATTTCCCTAATGTCCCCTCATTGGCATTGCCTCTTCTATTCCCTATTCTCTTTTCTCTCCTATTCTTTTCCCTCACTCCTACCCTTTCTTGTCGCTTCTTACCCATCTCTCCATCTCCTCTTTTCCCTCTTCAATATCTTTACTATCTTCATCATACATCCTTTTCCTATTTTCTCGTCATCCTAGTATCCTCATTTCATGCATCTCCACATCTTTTCCAATCGATGTCATTCCTCCCCTCTTTCTTCTTTGAACATTCCTTATACCGTTCCCTTTCCACTTATTACCCCCTTTCTGTATTCCTTTCCTTCTACATCATTTTCTTTGTTATCCTCTTCTCTCTCCCACCCCTCGTCTTATTTCCCTTCCCTTGTATCATCTTTTTCCCCTTTTTCCATCACGTTTCCTCCTTACTTCTCTATCGATAACCTGGTTGTTCAGCGTTGTCCTATATTTTTTATCATACCACCCTCCACATGCATCTCCATACGGTCTGTTCTATATTCTTGGCCTTGGTCTTCCTTGCAATGACACGATTCCTTCAATCTTCTCCTTGTATTCGTTCTATCTTCCTTTCCTCTCCCCTAATTTTCACGTTTCTTCTGACCACTTCTCCTTTTCTCTACCACCCCTACCTTTTCGTTCATTCTGTATCTATTTCTCTTCCTTTCTCTCCTCTTTTTCACACTTTCCTCGCCCCTCATAGTTTCTTTTTTTTCTCCGTCTACTTCTTCTTTTGTCCTCTTTTTATTTCCCTCCATTTCACCCCCTACTCCCACCTCGTTTTCTCCTTCTTATTTATCCTTTCCCATTTCCTGCTTTTCTTCGCTCTCTCATTTATTTCACTTCCACGTATCCCTCTTTACTATCTCTGTTGTTTCCTTCATTTTGCACACCTCTCTATTTCATGCCTTCACCCTCTACTATGTCATTTTCCTCTTTTTGCCTTGTTTGTCCTTCATCATTCCCTTCTTCCCCTATCATCCCTCTCTCTTATTTCTACCTCTTTCATTCCTTTTTTTTTCCCCCTCCCCTATCTCCCTTACTCTTCTCATAATCAACCCCCAATCCTATCCATTCCCTTTTCTCTTTCCCACACACCCTCACACCTAGCATTTAAGGTCGATTGAATCCTTTCTCCATTTGCGTTGTGCGGTCATTCCAGTCTCTTCCACTCCATTATCATCCTCTTCTCCGCCAAATCCATTTCCTTTCTTTTCGAGAGTTCTGTCGTATATTTCATTCTCGTCAGTCCTCTCGAGGGGGCATCACCACATATATCCATAATCACATCTTCTCATGACATTTTTGTCTTGGAGGATACTATAACATCTGTCACTCACCACTTTCCATTCTCCCCAAAAAACATTTGCTCTACCTTTTAAAAAGTAGATTGAATTCTTCCCCCATACCGTCTACTTTATTTGAAAGGACACTACTTTCATAGTAACCTTCCAAAGAGGGGCAAATGTAGACACCCCAATTTCACATCTATCCGAAATCAATTAATTCCCCTTCCTCATTTCCCACAAAAATACACTTCAAATTAATCAAATATAATTTGAATAATTATCCATTTCAAAATCTAAAAATAATCTAATCCTCACCACATGTCATTATTCTCCATGTTTTTCCACTATTGAATTAAAAATTCAAATTCAAATCCTCACCCACCATTCGTGGTCCCCACTCACCTAAAATCCTCCACTTATGAATTAAAAAATAATTCAAATCCTCACCCATTCTTCGTGGTCCCCACTCACCTAATCTTGCCCACATTTTCAAACCACTCACCTAATCTTGCCCACATTTTCAAACCACTCACCTAATCTTGCCCACATTTTCAAACCACCCACTTAATCTTGCCCACATTTTCAAACCATGATTACTTAAATTAATCTAAGCTAATCACTCCCTCAGGCTATAAATACAACCTTACCCCTCCCCTCTAAACACACGGAGAATAAGCTTTCATGCCATATCTAAGTTCTTGCATCCTTTGAGCAAAGAACATCCTTTTGCCTAGTCCTAGTGCCAAAATAGTCTCATAATCCTTTTTCCCATCTAGTGCAAAGTAAGAGGATCGTTGTTGCAGGAAGGCCTTGCTCCGTCTTGAAGAAAAGCACCTACATATCACAAAATCAGGGCTCAATCCAAGTTTCCTAGCCCATTCTGAGGTTTGCTATGAAACGCGAAGGAGGAGGTACAATTATTGGTATTTTACTTCCTTGTTAGTAGTGTATTTTTCATAGCTTACATCATACTCCCAACTAATGTATGAAGACTACTACCTACTATAAGCATAGAAATTTCTTCATTAGTTGTGAAACCTAATATCTATTCCAATACAAACTTTGACTACTATATAAATCATTATCACTCCCACTCACATCAAAAAATATTTTTTTTTCTTCCTTTAGTATAACAATACTATGTACATACATCAATTAGTTATTGGATTTGTATAGGTTCATCCTACAAATATTCATACTCATATTTTACAATAACTTCATCGCCACATCAGTCTTCCACATCTTCTGACTTAAAGAGGTTTTGGTTATGCAATATATCATCTATCATGGAGTGTTCCTCCCAATTCAAGCCATCTTTGTTCCCTCTCTAACCAATATAAGTTCCAAAAAAATTCATGTAGTCTAACATCCTCGTACTTCTAGTGTCCTTCAACTATGTTTTTATCTATTAAATTTTTACATATCTTTACAAACATCAATTATATTTTTGTTGTAGTCTCCATTCCTCTTCTGCTCCAATTTCACGTGTCAAAAATACTAACATTCACCTTCAAATACCTAACCACTACAGAATACTAACTTATCCTTCTATGTGCACTTTTTCAAACCCTAAGTCGACAATCCTATCATCTTTATCTAATTCAAAATATTCGAAAGAAAAAATCCTCTAGAACCTTGTAAAATATTGAAATTTTCTTTCTCAGGACATGAATAGGTCATAATCATAAACTCCAACACATAACTATTTAACACACCTCTCCACCAAACATAAATTATTTAATTTTAGAAATTTTTCATTTGTCTCAACCTCTTCATCCATGCATCCATTTAGCCTTATAATACTACAATGCATGACTTTTACTACCAACAATATATGGAAATAAAAGAATATAAATGTTTTTAAAACTATATTGAGAACATTTTTTACAAATAACTAAGTCATTCATTCTCCATACATACTCTAGGTCTACGATTTTCACATCTCTTCAATTTCACCATAAATTCAACATATTTCCTTCAAACCAAGCCTTAAACCTCTCTAATGTGATCCAGTCTATAGATTTACATTAAATACATCCATCCAATATTCATGTCACAATGGAATGATATCCAAAAAATGAAACCAATATGTATTCAATTTATTATTCAACCATTTTTGCACTCAAGATAGTAGTGTAAATCAATCCCTAATAAAGACTACATAACAAACAAATCAATATGTATGATCATTTTCAATAACACTTGTCTCAACTCAAGTGTAGTAAAATAGTATGAGATTACTCATTATAGGATATAAACATGAAAACTTGGATACAGTTTGCATCAATATGTGAGCATTGCACGAAAAATCTTAGAAATAGTAGTGATTTAGAACATTAGATATGTGAACTCTACATCCTAACATCCACGAAACCCTCATATTGTATAGACTATCTCTCATAACCTAATTTATAAATTGTTATTACAAAAAAATAAACACTATAATATTATAGAAAATTTACTATTTTTTTACAAGTAAATTAAAGGGTGTATTTATAGAAATAATATTACAACCTAGTCTACCCTACTATCATGTGGACATTCTTTTGATTATCTCCTAGATTTATCAAGGTTTCCCATTGTTTCTTAGTTGGAACACACATTTTAGTCTCTAGAACCTACCATTCAACCTTTAGTTGATTGTAAAATCCCATATCATCCTTGTATTGGCTCCTTTCCCACGTAATATGCATCCTTTCATGCGTAGTGCATTATTCCCATACATGTGGAATATTATATGCATATTCTTGCATAATTATCTTAAACTCTCACTTGAAGCCATGTGATCACACATGTATCACTTGTATGGATAATTTACTTAACCGCAAGAAGTTAACTTTCTCATGTCAATAATAGTATTGAAATTAATACAAACACATTTCGGTAATAGCTTTGATTCACATACCATCATGTATAGTTGTTTTGGCTTTTTAAAAATTCAATATCTATAATAGGTTGAAAATTATTTTAGATTTTTTTTATCATGAGAATACATTGATATACACAACATTTTACTTGAAAATTTAACAAGGAGAAAATGGAAAAACCCAAACACACTTATCAACACCCAACACAGTTATATAAAGTTCCAAATTTATGTTCTTCCCTTAAAATATAATTTTTAATATTTGATCAATGTGGAGCCTATTAGCAAGGAGGAAAATGGGTATTAATTGGGCATGGTGCCGATGATAAGAGGATTCTTTTATATAACATAGAATGCAAGAGTCAGAGACTCTTTTGAATTTAAAAACACATTATCTACTTGTATAGTTCTTTCCACTAACATTATACGGTTACTTACCCAAGGAACACAAGGAAACTTGGTGATAATGGTGGCCATAATAAACTAATGGTTAACAATAGGAACCCTATTGACCATGTTATATCAAGTTTTTTTTCTAAGAATCTTAACATCCATGATTCTACCCTTCTTGATATTTTCCTTTCTTAGACAAGGGCTTAACTATAGAGTTGATATAGGTCATATGAGGACAATATCTTTTTTTTTTTGTTAGGTGACTAGAAACAAACATGAGTATTTAGAATATCTATATACATAGCTCCATGAGTGCATCCTTAAAGTATTGAGAGATTTCAAGCTCAACACAAACCCTTCTCTTTTGGTCTAGAAATATAATATTTATTTACCTTAAAACAATAAAAATTTATCCAAGGTTTTAGAATGTTTTTTAATGATATGCCACAAAGGCATCGGAAACCTATGTAAATCAACCGACATGGAGACTTAAACTATAGCTCTATTAGAGACCAAAATGTCTTTGGATCATGGGGGAAACTAAATAAGGGAGCTGTTGACATGCCAAGATCCTTTTTAAAGGATAGTTTCATAGTGAAAAAGGAGTATAAACTTAAATAGAAATAATCCTTTAGTCATATTACACACCTCTTTGACCTTAATGTAACGGGGTTGACAAGTAGTTTGACCCAGAATTTTAAGCATATATTTAAAGGGGATTCTACCCACAAAGTATTCAATATAATGGTAATGGATTTAATGATATACTAGTTACATGTATTTTCAAACAAACGAATTGGAAAAATAACATTAATAAAAAAATCCTAATGAGGGGGTACATTACCTCTTAAAATATATTCAAAATGAACTTGTACGAAATTTATTGTGTCATGGTATTTACATCCAACATGATCAACATCTAATGATGCATGCCCTTGGTGAGAGTTCATAAAATAGGAAAAATACCACACAAATGATAGAGGACTTGAAAGAGGGAAAATAAATGCTTGTAAGCAACAATGAATCTCTTGTAGAGATAAAAGAATTAGTTTAGGTGGATAGATCCACTAATTTATGTTCATCTATATTCAAGCATTGAATAAAAAACTATCCCACATTTATTGGTTGGTTTGGTCCATAGTAACATATAATTCCTATTATATTATATCCTTATTCTAATAAAATTGATGTTATGAAGAAACTTTCCCTCTTACTAAAATAATGATTGACTACTTGTACTTGGCCTCCCCATATCCTCCTCTATAGCTTCATAATCGCAACAAGAAATATCTTCATCTATCGATTATTATGTTTTGAATTTTATTTTTAACTCTCAATTAACTTAACTCATCCCTGATCATTTGATCAACCCCGTAAGTCAATACTCAATGTATAATATAAAACATAAGGTATACTTGTGTATATACTAAAATTTGGTAATTTTTCCTTCTGTAATTCCATATTTGACCTTATATCCTTGCAAAAAAATGCTCACATTCAAAATCCAATTTTTTCATCTTTCCAAGTACAACTTTTTTATATGTACACTATGATTTGTGGTCAATTACGGAAATATTATTTCATCAAAGTAGCATAAAAAATTTGATATTCATGACATGACATTTAATTTGGATGTTCCTATCTCCTATCCAAAAACCATATAGAAGGGTCAAGATGCGGGCTCTAGTCTTGGTTGACCTATATGGTCCCAAGTTTTTTCAAACATCGAATTTGATTTTAATTCTAAATCATTATTTGGGTCATTTCATCTTCCTAGGGTCAACCTTACTAGAATATATCGCCTACGAAATACCAAATAAGCAAGTCATTATCAATTTATAACTAATGTAACATTCTTACAAGATCCTATTGAAAACATCAATCCAAAATCACTCAAAGGGTTACTAAATATTCTCAAATCAGCTACACGTCATCTAGAGAAGTCCCTACTATAATTCTAAAGAACTCAACCAGGTCAAAGTGTCTAGCTTCATCCATCTACAAACATGTAAAAATCATGGAGACAAGTCTTAACAAGATAAAATTCATCTCAAGCATTACTCAATGGTTTCAATTAAAAAAGGATTAGGTCACGTAGCTTAGGCACACCACATTTCATTATTACCACTATGGGTACATTCTATACTATGTACTCTAATGAGCGATCCCTTTTGGACCTCATTAGCCTCCTTTTTCATCTGCTATACATACATCAACCATCCTACATCGACAATTCCTATTTCATTGGGGCATATAATCCTCCACTTCATAGTCTTACCATGACTATCCAAAATATCAATACTATCCCCACATTTCCTCTCTACACTCATAGTGATTCACATACTTCTTCCTCTAATAAAAAAGATATCGAATCCCTTGTGCAAAATTTACAAGCTCAAATATTACAACTAAAACAAAGTGCATATGTTTCATCTCATATTATGGATTCTACTCAATTGCTTGATAAAACCTTCTCACCCAAAGTATATTTATTTATTTTACCTACCATTTTCATTTCCCCTAAACTACCTATCTATATTGGTAAAGGTTACCTTGAAGAGAACCTTCATATGTTCCTTTTATTTAATTGGACTATTCCTCCAATGATACATTTCTTACCAAGTTTTCCCCTCGTAGTCTCAAAGACTTTGCATTGCAATGGTGTTATGACTTACCCATGCATTTGGTTAGAAAATTCACTCATCTATCTAATCATTTCCTTACATAATTTTCTATCAACATTTGTGACACACGTATCCTATGCTCAAATGGATAAAAAGAGATAAGGTTCCAATGATCCCATAAATGATTATGATTTGTGATATAAGACTACACTTTCCAAGATGATAAATCTGTTGGAAAATACCAAAGTTCAAGTTATCTTTACTTAAATTCTTCTTATTCCTTTACAAGAATACATGATGTTTAAAAATTTCCATTCATTCAATTATTTTTTTCATACTTTGAAAGAACATGAATCTAAGCTTATCCGCGTGAATAAGCTCAAGTATGTTGTTTATCCTCATAGCATCTTTACTCACGAGTTTCAATCTAAGTCCACTTTTAAAAAGAAAACTATTGATGATAAACCTAACAAAAAAACCATAGTCAATGTCGTGTCCCAAATGGATAAGATACAATTACAATACTCAAATGAAAGTTCACTCCTATTCCTTTCTTGGCTCAAAAAGTGCTTCTACAATAGCTTGATTATAACTTGGTATCCCTTCCTCCACCACTTGAGGTTGATCTAAGTGCACCTCATAATAAAATATTTTTTTGCCTCTACTTACTTTGACTACCACCGATGTATTAGTCACTCCACTAACAACTGCTTTAATATTTCTCATGGTATCCATGACTTAATGAATGTTGATACTATTGAATATGATACTACACCTCAATAGAATCCTACTAATGATGATTATAAGTTAAAAATATTTAATGAATTTATCTCAGAACATGTTGTTGGAAAATCTGCCTCGGAAGTTCACAATATTTATCATGTTTTCCCACCTACACCATTATATGATAACATGTTTGATGCAATGATTGGAAATTTTTTCATCATGACCTCCTCACTAGTTATTTCCTTTGATAACATTAATATGGCACATGGGTTTATCTTTGATACACTATACATACCCACTTCAATTGACCACCACTCTATACAAAATCTTCTAGTTGATAACACTACCCCTCATAATATTTGTAGTTTTACATTATTACACTCTCTTGGGTACATGAAGAAGGACACCATTGTTAATCCTAAAACACACATTGAGAATATTGTACTCTCCCTTACAGTTGGCCCCACTAACTTTTCTCTTACATTCTTAGTGTCCTCTTCTCTTTCATCATGGGGCATGAGTATAGGTTGTTCATAGCTTCACACCTTCACAATTATACCTTCTATACTACACCAATGTGTCGAGTTTATTTGTAATAACCAAGTGGTCAAAATTAGGGGAATACAATTCACGGCTCTTCCATCATCAAATCTTGGCTAGAAAAATCTAGATATTATCTCTAGTGTTAATACATCTACTTCTTCATCTAGTCTATCTCATTTTGTATCCTGCTCTTCCCCCACACATAGGTCTTCTCCTTAGTCACCAAGGATGCATAATACTAGTCATAATATTCTTTATTCGTTTGATACTTCTCATGATTATTCCTACCCTCACTCCGCTCTACCACATATTATGGATTCTATAGAAAATATACATGATCATCCTTCACCTATTTTATTACTTAAGGGGCTCACATCTCCTTCTCCTACCACATATGAAATTCCTCTTCACAAGGATCTTATTGGGTAACTTTTGTTGTATCCCTTATTGTACATAGTTATTCTAAAATAATTTCAAAAACATTCAAATAATCACATAATATAAAAAAATTAAATATGAGAAAAAATACAAAATCAAGACCTGTTCTAGTTTTCTTGGATAATCTTTTACTTTTTACATGATGTTTTTCACATTAATTTGATATATAGTATATATATTCTTTAAACACATGCATTCATGAGGTATATTGATCTTAATGCAAAACACTCATAGATTGGTACACGATGATGGGATTCTGATTGATTTTCTACAGTACTCACTTGGGAGAACCCCCTCACAATATATAGGTGTTTTTGTTTCATTGTATGTTACATTACACCTTCCTCATCATGCTTCCATACTTACATAATTTTTATTGTGATACTTTGGATAAATGGAACTAACAAATGTGCTTTGTGCAGTGATAACCTATTTTATATCTATTTTTACTATCACTATTTACACTTGACATTTATGTTGTTGTCACTACTTGTTTGCATGAAGATTCATTCCTTACTTTCTTATTATATGGATTCAATCGATTATCATATATTATTACGATGTTTTGATTGTTTTCTTTATGTTACTTTACACCTTCCTCATCACATTTTATTACATACATAATGTTTATTTATATCTATTGGATCAATGGGACTAGCAAGTGTTTTGTGCAGTGCTAACCTATCTTATCTCTATTTTTACTATTACTATTTACACATGACTTCTATGTTTTTGTCCCTACTTTTTTATGTAGAATCATTTCTTGCTTGCTTACTTCGTGGATTCACTCAATTATCTTATCTAATTATGATGCTATAATGATTGTTTTCTTTATATGGCCAAGTGGACTTGATTGTCTTGTGACACCATGTAAACGTCCCATGTTTATCGATTCATGCCTATTTTATGTGTATGAACTTGTTTCTCTGAGTGTGGCATATCATGCATTCTATTGTGATTGTCTTGTGACACCGTGGGTTTCCCATGTTCATGGATCTATACATACATATGATTGTGTTTGTAAATGTTACTACTCACTTGAAAATACAATTATATTTCTATTACACTAATATTTCTATAGATCACACTACTTTTTTTTTCTATGGATTTTGACATAATTGCTATGTCGATTCTATATTTATTTTACTATGGATTAGGATGTAATTGTTATTATTCTTTTTTGGTACTATTTTCTTTACACATATATTCTTGCATATGTTTCTTTATCTTTGTATCATGGTTACCACCATGTGCAACTCCTTGACATGTATACGTTCTCAAAGGTGGCCATCATTACTACCCACTACATGATCCTACTAGATTATTAGACATATAGTATATGGGTACACACCTATTAATATTATGCATGCACTCAAATGTTGTATCACACATGCCTCAAAAGAGGGGGCTTTTCATAGGGTATTTCAACAGCTACATATAGATTACAAGATACATGAGCATATTTTCATAGGACTCAGATCCTTAGAAAAGTTCACAGATACTGATATGTGGCAAATTTCAAACAAATTAAAAGTTATACAGTATATTTAGGACCATGGTACAATCTTGACCATTTCATATGTTCCCTAACAAAGGGAAGTTTCACTCAAATTTTCCGTTTCTACAAATTATATCACTTGTTTACAAAAATTGTACCCTTTTACAAATACAAATGAAAAAATTCATGGTAGATTATAATGGACCTAAGTGATTCATTCCTTCTTCATAATGATATTTCATATGTAGTTACATAATGGTTCTGGGGGCATGAGTCTCCTCCCCTTCAAAATTTCAAAATTCTAAGTAATCAATTCAGACACAGTAGCACCTTATGGGGGCATGACGATGTCCATTCTTTATATGATTTTTTCTTCAAGTTGGGGAAAATTGGGCCTAGATCCATATACAATGGTGTGATCTATGGTTTTAGTAGAAAGAATCAAAGAAATATTGTGATCTTCATAAACTAATATTTCCTCTTCTCTCACTATATTTCATAAAGCATCGAAGTAAAATTGCAAGTTTAGTAGACTGATCTTTCTCTCTCTCTCTCTCATTAAATTATCAAATGGGGAAGGCATCAAAGCACATGGGTTCTTCGTAGTTCACTCCTTCCTCCTCTCTAATATCTCCTATGGAACAACATTGGGGATTGATTACCCCTAATCCTCCAACACCTCTGATGAAAATTCCAACTCTACAACATGCAAAATCGTAATGGAATATCCTCCCTCCGCAAAACTAACATGTTATTTCTTCCATGTTTTACATCGGATTTTGCATACTATTTGTAATTTTCTAAGTTACAAATACATTATCAATATTTTGAGTTAAAGTTTAGTTTCTATTATATTCATTTACTACACTCTATGTTGTAGGTTTCATCATGGAGCATGCCAACACCGACACATTACAAAGTCATTTAGAGTGAAGGAAAAGTTTGTGTTCACAATCAAACTTATATTTTTCCTTTAAGCATGCAATTTTAAATTATACACTTAAAGGGAGGTAAATGTAGACACTAAAACTTAGTAACTCTTTCTTTTGCAATGCCAGGTTTGAGCTTTTATCCTTACTAAGAAAAATTCTCACATTTAGATTCCAATCTCCTCATCTCTCTAGTAATTCTACAAATTGTTTATTTTTACACTATGCTCTGTCATCAATTCTAGAAATTTTAGTATTGATTTTTCTCTCTCCTATCCAAAATTGTACATAAGGGCCAGGATGTGGGGTTTGGTCTTGGTCAAACTGTACAATCTTTCCCCTTCTCTATCACCGAATATACCTTCAAATATAAATCATTCTTTGGGTCATTTCATCTTTCTAAGGTTGGCATTATTAGAATATCTCACCTACAACAGACTTTATAAGAAAGTCATTGTCACTTTCTAATTCACATAGCATTCTTACAATGTACTATTGCAAACATCATTCCAAAATCATTGAAAAGGTTCCTAAATATGCTCAAATTAGTTGCACAATATATATGTAAATCCTAATACATATCTAAAGAACTCAACCATGTCAAAGAATCTTGTTTCATCCATAGACATGCATGCAAAGATCATAGAGCCAAGTCTTAAAAAGATCAAATTCATCTCAAGCATTTCACAAGGATTTCACTCGATAAAGGGTTAGGTCACATAGATGGGGTACACCACATCTCACTCCTACTATCTTGATGTTAAGAGACACGAGGGCACCCTTAGGGGGTTGGCTAGCTATACACACTTGCACAAGCAATTAAGATAACTACATGAGGCTTGATTTCCGTGATAAGGATATGTAGTGACATTTGGATTGGTTCAACAGATGGGAGTTTGACCACCAATGGGGGTCCACCCTTAAATGTACGTGCATTTTTCTCCTTTTGTTTGCTAATGCTATGTTGAAGACTTCTATGGGATGCTAGGGTTTCTACTTTGTTTTGGGTCATTGCAAGTCACCCCGAAGTTGTGAGAGAAAGAGTCACATACAATGATCAACATTTAGAAGCAAGTGAATCACACAAAAAGTTACAAATTCAAAATGTCTCAAGATCTGAAACTGTATAACTCTTGTCCTAGATCGCACACCTCCTGCATAGACCGTACAAAATATGCACAATCCTCCAAAATATTTAGTGCAGAATCCAACATTTAGAGGCAAGCGAAGCACATAGGAAGTTACAACTTCAAATTTTCTCAAGGTCCAAAACCGTACAACTCTTGTCCTAGGCCATACACGTCCTGCCTAGACCATACAAAATTTGTACAGACCTGCACATGCTCATTTTCTAGTTCCAAAATATTTAGTGAAGAATCCAAGATTCTAGATCTTCCTATTCCACTTCCTTGTACACCCAAATCATCCTAAATAGCTAAGTTTATCTCTCCTCTTGTGTGTTCGAACTAGTTGTTTATCGTTTATCAATAGTTTCACTCATTTCAAGTTTGAATGCATCATCCTGTTCATGTGTAATTGATGTTAGAAGTTAATAAGATCATAATAGACTACATATTACTAACCCTTATATCCTTCCTAGTTATACGATAACATTCTAAAGTCTAACTAGGGTGTAGACTCCTTGAGAAAAAAGAGTTAAATTAGTATAAAAACAACTCTTTAACATTCTTTTAAGATAATTATCTTGAACACATTCTTTAAAATAAATAGCACTCTAAAGGAAAATAATAAATCGTACTAATAAAGTTTCTTTTTTCAAGTTATCTATAATGCAGATGGGGTTAAGTTATAATCTTCCAAGTCCAACAAATCAAATCGGCATGAAATAAAGCTTATGAAAAACCAATGCTCAAATTGGAAGGATTTCGGAAGCTTTATTTCAATTTTATAATGTAGACGATGTTTCTATTTTTATAGCAATTCAATATGTGATCAGAAAGACCATATCAAACTAAATTCTAAAGGAGGGTCATAATTCAAGACTCGATTAAGAAGAACACTGGGAAAATGCCATTTTAAATTCCAATTGATTCAGACAAAAATGATTAATATAAACCTTAATAAACAGAACAAATTAATGTCATCCTGCATGGATTAGAGGGAGAACAATTTACGAATGTTTACAGGGAATGCATCGTTAGGACCTCCATTAAGAAATCTGGCAGCAAATATAAGGTTTGCAGCCTCTGAGGGATGATATGAATCAAAAAACAAATACTTGTGTCTATCTTCCCCACAATATGGAGAATGAGGGAGGCATGAAACTCTCCCCTTAAATCTTCCTCCACTTCCACAGCAAGCAGTATTAATATTAATCAAACCTGCAAATAAATAAATAATCCTGTCATCAATTTTTTTTTGCATTGAAATAAAAATTATTCAACCCAAATGGGTATTAAATTCTCACCATAATTCTGATAATTCTGTATGATTTCTGAAACCACATTGTAAGTATTGAGGTAAACAATGGTAGCCATCGGAAGTTTTGAGTTTAGATTGTTGATGAGATCCTTCAAACGAGTGTTAAAACTCAGAACAAGTTTATTTGTTGAGGCAATGCATTCACCATCCACACTTCCAGCATTAGATAGCTGGTAAGGGATGCACCCAAGTGGGCCTATTCCACTTACAATATACTTTCTAGCCCCAAGATTGTACAGTCTCTGCAAATGCATCAGATTTATTATGGGACAATTTTTGAAAAATTTGGAACGCGTCAATATATTAACCAAAATTCAATACAAGATGGTTACGATACCAAAATTTTATATGAGATGGTTACGACAAAAAGATGGCCGGACAAATTTACAGCCTGATATCCATGTCAAGAAAAACACACGGCTCAACACAAATCAAAACGTCATAAATGACAACCAAAAAACTACAATTATATCAAAGACACAGAAGTAAAACAGCGATTATAAGACATTTTTCTTATAAAACAATCATGAAAAAATAATGTTTGAAAGAATAAATTCCAGAAAAGAATCAAGAAATTGATATATAAAGTTCAAGATCTCACATTAAGCTGTTCGCCAAAGCGCGAGATGAGGAGATCTTCGTAATCCTGAGGGGAATACTGGGCTTTAGTCACTGAGAAAGGAAGCAAATAGTTGTCCAAATAATCATTTGAGCCAAACACGATGGAAAACAGTGATCTGCTCAAAAACTGCATTGCCATGTCCTCTCCCAACATACTGACGAGTTCCCGCTTGGTGTTCTCAAAATAATTGATCTGGGTATCAAAACTGAGACGAGCAAGCTGCACAATATTGAAGGAATAAATCATATATATACTTAGAGCTGCTGTATGAAACTGATCAGACTACCAAGTTTGGACTATACAATTCTATATATATTGAAGGGAAGGAAGTCCACAAGTCTAGAACCCCTAACATAAGTGTTGTATGTGGAGGAATAAAATAGTATATTCTTGCTGATTTTTAACGAGTTAACATAAAGTAACACCAAAAAATGGAGGAATAAAATAGTATCTTCCTTTTGATTTTATACGAGTTGCATATAATAACACCAAAAAATGGAGGAATAAAATAGTATATTCTTGTTGATTTTCTACATATAGTAATATCAAAAAATGTTAAATATATAAGATATTTAACTTGACTAAGCCAACATACATGGATAGAATGTTAATTCACAAACAACTCAACAAAATTACTCTTAGAAATACAAAACTAAAGGATTAGGCCATGCGCAAACCCCTAACAGAACTATGTACTGGGAGTTATTTTTCTTGTTATTTTTGTGTGAACTTATGTGTGCAAACTAATTGATCTAAGTACCTCACCAAAATTACTCTTAGAAAGACAAAACTAAAGGATTAAGCCAGGTGCAAACCCCTAACATAATTATATTCTCAGAATTTTTTTTCTTGTTAATTTGGTATGAACTTATATCACACTTATGTTTACAAATTAAGTGATTTAAGTTCAAATCCCATTTGACATGTCTATATCTAACAAACTTTTAAAAATTGTAAACAAAACTCATAAAAATCATACAAAATCAATAATTGTAAGTGCCAAGTGGCAAGCACGCTAAGTGATCTGAGCTCTATTTATTTATTGTCCAAAGAAGAGGGTAAAGTCTATAAATAACTTAGGAATGAATTAATAACGAAGGAAATAAGTTCAGATCAACAAATAATTCAGTTTTTCATACTATACCTACTTAAAATTTCTTTAATCTTTTTTCTGCAACCGTGAAATCAGTCTTTATTTACAACTATATTAAGCCTTCTATTGCCCTTAGTCATCCTTACCTATTGTAACATTATTTTAGTCTTTTTTTTTTTTTTAATGTTAAAACCTGGCTCAACTAGTAGATCTCTCTTTCCACATCCAGTTATATTCTAAATGTGAAAGGACTACATTATAATGACCAAAGTACATCAATGGGGCTGGAAAAGAGTGATGATCATGAAAAGCCATCAAAATGTTTCCAGCTACAATAAAAATGAGTGAAAATGAAAAGATAGAAAGATCATTTTGTATTTACGTCCTACCTATCAACATGAATGATATCTCCAAAAAAAAACTGAAGATATTTCATAAATGAGCATCAGCACCTTTTAGTGTCATTGTAAGTAAAGAAACCATAGATACAAACTTTTCTTTATTTTAACTCTCTCCAATAGATTGTACCAATAGATGTTATATTACCTATTGGCCATATATCTGGGATCATCTTGTATTTATGTCCTACCTATCAACATGAAGATATTCATAAATTAGCATCAGCACCTTTCAGTGTAATTGTAAGTTAAAAACCCGTAGATACAAACTTTTCTTTATTTTACTCTCTTCAATAAATCGCACCAATAAATTCTGTAAACATTACCTATTGGTCATACCATGAGCAACCTGTAACTAATAGCAGTTCCAGGTTTTTTACTCATTTTTAATTTTTTGTTTTTGGTACCAAATAGATTGAATATCTATCAATATTAACATACTAACCTATGTGATAGATAGAATCTTCCGATTTAATATGTATATTGTTTTCTAACGGGGTTTCATTCAACACCAATCGATGTGAATGCACTAGAATTTAGATTGAGCTCAGTGTTCAAGGTTTCTTGTATTCATTTGTCTATGGACATGCAAATAAGAGAGGAATGACCGTAAGTTGCCGGCAAATTCATTCCATCCGGCTGCAAAAGAATTGAACCCGGTCGTTTACAAGCATTTAGTCTTACCATTCACCATTGCACACGCAAATGTTAAATATATACCTAGACTGCATATATCTTAACTACTGTCGAAATCTCGAAATCTTGAACGTGCCTGCTAGATAAGGCCTTCCATAAATGAAGGTTAACTCATGGGTTGTTTAGTACTTATTGGTGTTTTTGAATGTTAAAACCTTTAAGATTCAACGCCATTCAACATGAACGCACTAAAAATCTGCAACCAAAATAAAATTGCGCTGAATTTACTTACGAAAATAGCTCCACTGCTGTCGAGGATTCCTCCCGCACCAGAAGCATAGTTGACGCCATTGAGCAGAACTTGTCCATGAGTTCCTGGGGCTAAATATGGCTGAGGAAGAGTATCCTGCCCAAGCTCCTGCCCTGCCCAAAACAGGAAAAAAAAAGGCCATAATTAGCATGTCAGCAGCAGAATATCTTAATCCCAGATCCTAAACCATCATTAAACTGATATATAACTTGCCTATTATATCAGAAAGAGTTCGACCATTGGTAAATCGACCAGTAGGTCGAAACCCAGAGGGTGCAAAATCCACCCCATATGGGCTCCAGTCAGCCCTGGATATGGAAGCAATGTATCTGTTGTTTCCTGGATCTACTAACGAATCTCCAAATATAAAGGCAGCAGGTTTCGACAGATCCGCGCTTCCCCCTTGTGCTTCAACCCTGCCATGGCCATTACTTACTAATAGCCATGATACTGCAACTATCAAAGCCATGACAGATGTTTTAGACATTTTTTTTCCGAATCCCACAACCTGCAAATTGTTATGCCAGAGTAAAAGTAGCTTAAATACAAATGGGGGACCATTTTTTTAATAGTTAAACCTCTGTTGGATCCAAGGTCGCCATTAATACTCATGCAGCGAGATCCAGCATTTACCTTTCAAAAAATCTGTCATCATAAATTCTCAGACCTCACCTTGAACCACGTACTCTCACTTCCCCATGCAACAACCAACCTTCTCCATTAAAATCTCATCAACTGACGTGTAATTTGCTGAAGTGTGGCACTTAATGAGAATGGCTGTTCATGGACTCTGCACAATTTCTTAATTCTCACCGCCCAGTTTATTATATTGCACGGGGGAAGGCCTTCATGATTGGAAGGGTTTCTCGTGAGCTTGTAGTGCAATGAATACGTAGAACATTTAAGGTTTCTTGGTTAGATTTTGAATTTCCTATACATAAGAAAGTTTACATGGGAGATGGCAGAATAAAATAAAATAAAAACCACTTATTAATAAACAACAAATATAATAATAAGTTGAGACGGGTATTTGTAAGTAGTTTTTATTTTTATTCTAATAAATTTATAAGGGGTTGATTGGTTAACAGGTGGAATCAGCAATTACATGACTGGTAGGGCAATTCCCTACTCCACAGGGCTAATAAATGGAGAATTGAGAAACCTGAATTTCTAAGATTTTTTATATGAATACTTTAAAATTTTAATTGATGAGTGAAATGCCTACTAACTTGAGGTTGGTGGTCAGGATGTAATTCATTTTTCATAGATTTTTTCTATCCTTGTGTAAACGTTAATTATAGAATAGTAAGATGTTGGCTCCAATGTAGGGTTTGGGACAAATTAGTTAATGAAATTTTATTAGAGAATGTGATGGAGTTATTAATTAATATGGTATGGGGAAAATTTAACATATGAATTTTGAAATTGATATCTTTAGAGATATATTTAAGATTTTGAATTTGAATTTGACATTCATTTAAACTCATTTTCCCACAAAATATTTTTATTTAGACAAACACAATAACATACTTAGATTGATATCGTTTATCACTAAACAATAAAATCTTCACAAATATATAATAGAATTATTAATAGATATGGTATTAAAAAAAAATTAATATAATTTTTTTGAAATTGATATCTAGTAACATATTTCAAATAGATATATTGAATATACCTATTTGTGTGTATCACTTTGTTGTCAGAAATATTTTAAAATGTGATTAATAAATACAAAATTTAAAAATATTTTTAAAACTAAAAAAATGAGGTAAATTACCAAGGCACTACATCATGGTATATTTAAGCTTTAAAAATAAATATTTAATCATTTTATATGGGTTTTTGTCAAGTTTTGATTGTGGACCATATTTTGTTGAAAGTACAAAAAAGTGGAACATGATTCTATACTTTGACTACATTATTAACATAATCTATTATCAAATAAAAGATTAATTTAGAGAATTGCCTTTATACGAAAACAAGTGTTTTATTAAAGTTCCACAACATTTATATATTTTATATAGATTTAAAAAGTTTAATTATAAAAACTTAATAATAAAATGTTTTCAGACGAAACTGTTAAATATATGCACTTCAAAATTATTGATAATTGCAAACTTTAAACATCATTCCTAAAGTGAAAAATAAGGAACTTTAAATATATGTGAGGTTGTGATTTAGTAGTTGAAAATGAGGTATATGTGATAAAATATTATTGAGTTTGGGGATTATATGCTAGAGCAAAACGACTTGGATTTGGATGCCAAGAATGAAATTGCCACAAGAAGATGATTCACTTTTAAGCTTTCCCTCTTCATCAATATTCTTAATGAAATTATCTTCCAATTAATTGTAACCTCTCGGTACCATCTATATTTTTTAGGGACAACAAGACCTTTGATTTTAATATGAAGGAAGACATCGTTGGTCTTGAAGTTGAAATACATACAATTAATGACGCTATCAAAGAGGCGAATCAAAAACGAGGTGGTTACATATAAATGTAAACTAAATATAAATGTGGAAAGTGGTTTTGCACTATTAAATCAACAAATTATATTTATACATTTAAAATATAGATAAATATAAATATTTTATATATTTATTAAAAAAAAGTGATATAGATTTTGTAACAATTCAAGAAAGTCATTAAGAACATACAGTGTAGAACACACTTCAAAAGTATGATGAAAAAATTGAAGTAAATCAACATAAATTAAAACTTCGATTAGAATTCAATTTTTTTAATTTTTTTGAGGCAAGAGCAGAGCTATAATAGTAGAGTTCTGGTAATTATCAAATAGGTAAAATAATTTGTATGCATGTTTTTGTTAACTTTAGGGTCCTAAAAATTTTGATTGCTTTTCTAAAATTCACAATATGATAATGTGGAACTACTCTCATTTTTAAAATTTTTAATGTAACCACCTTTATCTTGCAAATTTGTAAAAGCTATAAGAGGTAGTTAATGGGACTATGTGTTCATGCTCTGTTATTATGAGGCCCATAGGATTTTGAATACTTTGAAAACCAACAAACCAAGTATAATGCAATTCAAGAGGAAGTCGAATGTAATGCAAGTGTCTCAATCATTATCACTTACAATGATTGAATCAATGTAGCAAATAAATGCTAATTTTGTTTTATAAATGCTTGAAATATGATTTTAGCATAGGGATGTTTCTCTAATAAATTAATTCCTTTTTTTACAACTTCAATGATTCTTCTATTGTGTATGCTTAGAATTTTGTTCTAAATGCATAATGCACTTGTGTATTTATAGATTACTTCAATTTAAATAATAACCATATTAGTGAGTATTTTGTTACACAATGTTGGTTCCCAATCTAACACCTTGTATAGACTTGAAGAGAAAAGTACATGAAATAAGGTGCGATAAAGAATGACGGATTTGTTAATTTTTCGTTCATAGCCATGGATGGATCCATATTCCTCTCATGGCCTAGTATATGCAGATGACAAGAAGGCACCTGACTAAGGATGTGGTTGTTCACCTGCTACTTTATGGCTCTGCCTAAACCAAGGTGAGAGGACCTAAGGGGTGGCTTGAAAGGGGGCAGGGGGTGATATTAGGTTTCAAACCCTCAAACTTCTTAGAATCTCAATCTGAAATCAAATTCAACCACAAAATGCAATGCTTATTCAAAATAATGGTCACACAAGCATTACAGACACTTGATACATCAAACACAAGTGACTAAAGACATATTTAGGCTGATAATGAACACCATTTTGAAGGAATCTATTGACAGTTCTTGGAATGAAATGATGCTAGGGATGCTAAGATTTACAAATCATGACAATCCCACTCAAAGTATGCACATGATGTTGAGTTTGTAGGAAGATATCATGTTGAATTTGTAAATAAATGATGAAATATGTAGGGGTAGGGCAAAGGGTAGTGTAAAATGAGGTGAAATGGGATGGAAATGAAGGTAATTGGGACTAGTGAGAGGATGTAGCAGCATTAACCATTTTATCTTGATAATTTTTCATGCATTCATACTTGGAATCAAAGGGAGACCACCCTCCACAGGTTATCTACCCTCATGGTCACCCAAGAAAAGAAAAAAAAAAACAAAATATCTCTTGAAGCCCCATCACATACACCTGAGAATAAAGTATTAGGCACTCATCACACCAAATTTCCAATACCAAAGGACACCCTTTAAGGAAAACAGATATGCATTTTGAGAAATTACATAAAGAAAGTTTATAACTGAAGCCAAGTATGCAAGGTAATACTACAATGCAACAAAACATCAATGTCCAATTAAAAAACAATAATAAAATGCTTCTTTGTAGTTATTTGGCATGATCAACACAAAATCACAGAGGAGAATGAAAATTTATTGATTTCAGTTTTGTTTACAAGAAGGAATATCAAAAATGAAAATGTACATGGAAGAAAGGTGTTGTGTGTCTATTTTCAAAGGAGGTAAGAACATGTAAGAATGAATCTCAAAGACTGCTCATGGCTATATAACAATAACCACCTTAGCAATAAGTGCATGGAAATGGGGGACCAAAAGGGGTCAAAAAGGGACACTTTTTCCTGAAATCAGTGAAACCTAAACTTCATCGAATAATTTGGCATGCCTATGCTCAAAATTTGACAAAGTGATAAGAATAAGTACAGTAGAGCTCAGAATCTAGTTTCTAAACTAATTTTTTTTAAATGGTTGAGATTAAGAGGGTCAAATGTGGTGTTGCACACAAAGTATGTCTATTTTTGTGTCAAAAAGATAAGAACCTATTGTGTGTGCTCCCCCCCCTTTTTTGAGTTCTATAAAAAATTTCTCAAATCCCTTTAATAGAAAGTTAGCTAAGACCATGTACGAGGTCCCACTAATTTTCATAATTTTTGGATGAATATATAATTTTTTAATTAATTTTCAAAGTGCACATATCCCGAAAATGAAATATTTGTGTGTTCACCCCCATAACTTTGAGAAAAAAAGTCATTTTTTTTTTTTTTTAGTGCGTGTAGAATGGAGTTTAGAAAAAGCCACTTTTTTTAAAATTTGGATGAAAAAATCATAAATTGTGCACCAAAACATATGCATAGGTTTTTGTAAGAAAACAAGGCACTGGTAAAAGAAATTATGGATGAAAGCCTTAAACTAATTGAATTTTAAAAAGAATTATATTGTCATCAAGGTAAAACTGAGATTGACATCCTAATATAATTCATTTTTGAATATTATGTTATAATGCACGAGTTTCTGGGGTGAACACGTGAAATTTTGATGTTTTTCTATCAAACACGGTTTTAATCACGTAGAAACAATCCAAACCTTTGGTTTGGAAATCCAAGGAAAATCCAAGCCTTTGGATTGGGAGTTTCAAACCCAAAAAAGGTGAAACGTGAGCGCGTTATAACGCGCTCGCATTCTAATGTGTTATGTGGTATATGTGTTTGTGGCATGCTTTTATTTACAAAAATAAATATTTTAGTATAAGAAATAGTAATAAAAGAAAAACTTATACTTAAATTTACTTTAAATTTATTTTAGTAAATATAAGATGTTAGGGTCACTCTGCACCTTATGGAACTAGTCTCACAGTTCCATCTGTCATGGTTTAGAAGATAGTTTTTCATATTCTAATATGGTCAGTACATAGGTATTTTTTAGGATTTCAACATTCAGCCTGGAAGATAACTTCCTCCGGAGGCCTAAAAAGACCATTATGAGCTAATCAAACACCCTCTAGATAGTTCAAGAAATATATTAAGAATTTGAAGGTGATGTCAGAGAATCTTGGAAGTGTTGGAGGAAATTTAGGAAGATTTAGGAATATTTTTTAGGGCTTACAACTTAGGGGTTAGGGTTTAGGGCTCAGGGTTTCAGGTTTAGGTTTAGGGTAGGTTTAGGGTTTAGGGATCATTGTTTAGGGTTTAGGGCTTGGAGTTTAGGGTTTAGGATTTGGGGTTTAGGGTTTAGGTTTAGGGTTCAATGGGTTTAGGGTTTAGGGATTTATTTTATATGGTTAGGGTTTAGGTAAAAATAGGGTTTAGGGTTTAGGGTTTTGGATTTAGAGCTCAGGGTTTAGGGCTTAGGGTTTAGAGTTAAGGGTTTAGGGTTTACTGGTTGAGGGTTTAAAGTTTAGGGTTTAGGGTTTACAATGTTTAGTTTAGGGCTCATGGTTTAGGGTTTAGGGGTAGGGTTTAAGTGGTAAAAATAGGGTTTAGTATTTATGGTTTATGGTTTTGGGGTTAGGGTTTAGGGTTCAAAGTGGTAAAAATAGGATTTAGTATTTAGGGTTTAGGTTTTGAGGTTCAGGGTTTAAGATTCAGGGTTTAGGGATTATAACTTAGGGCTTAGGTGTATGGCTAAGAAAAAAAGGGGTTATCAATCACCTAGTAAATATTTCTTGTTTAGTTATAAACAATATGCCTTGATTACTCCCATATTTGAAGCTAAAATTTGAGAGGATTTCTTCAATTTTATTTTCTAATATGCATTACTCTGATGTTTGAAAATGTTTCTCTAATGAACATTCTGATTCAGACACTCGATGATTCCTAAATGTCCAATCCTGTTATAGACCCTAGTAGTCCTCGATCCTTGGATATAGGGAGACACCATTACTGAGACAAACCAGGAACTTTCAAGGAAGAAGAGGTTCTTGTGAATATGAATATGTATCAAAGTGAATCATGAATGTGAATATGAGCATGTGGTTATTTTTTATAGCTTCCAATGGGTCATCCAGGCTTGCATAATACCATACATGGAAATATGAGAAATGTGAAATTTGTTTCAGAGTGTGAAGAAATTGACATTCAAGAGCGCAAGTATATGTGGGGAAAAATAGGTTTGACAGAGATGTGTAATATGCATTGCAAGGCACATGGTAGATGCCATATCCATTTAGTTACTTGTCCCACCCCTCATAAACAAGGTAGTTGTACAAACAGACTCAATTTATAGTTGTACAATCAGACTCAAGGTAGATGCCATTTTTTGCATATTTGATCCTATAGAGCTTGTTGCATATTTGATCCTATAGAGAATGATCAAAATTGGTACAAAATTTTTGAAGGAGGGAAATGCTAGATATCTAAGAAAAATTCGGTATAAAGAAATTCTAAGCAACCCCTTCCCTGCTATAAGCTTGCACAAAGAAATTTAGCCCAATAGTGTTATAAATCTTCTTTTTCCCATCACATGGGAACTATTTCACTCACTGTAATGGTTTTGTGTCTTACCCATTCTTATTAGTAATTTGATCAGAGAGTATTCAACTTTTGAAAAGGGTTCATTTTTTCGTAGGCTCCAATGTTGAACATTCAAAGAGAGTCATCAACAATTTGATGCCTTTCATCTGCTGATATTTTTGAAGGAGGGAAATGCCAGATATCCAAGATTAATTCGGTACAAAGAAATGTTACCCAATACAGCTAAGAGGTTTTTGTATAGCTTGTGAAATATTTAGCTCCAAGAGTGTTATAAATTGAGAATAACAAGTCCAGTGGTATTTTTGGGTCTTCCAATTAGGATACCACTTCAAATTTGATCGTTAGAAATATGCTCTTTGTGAATAATTGTTTCAGAGTTAAGTTTGGATTCAATAGCAACATATATGTGGCGAACAACCATGTTTTTCAAAGAAATGTGAATTTATGGAGATATTGTTAATCCTTACCGAGTTAGTGAGACAAATCAAGAGCTTTCAAGGAATAAGAGGTTCTTGTAGAATAAAGAACATGTATCAAAGAATCATGAATGTGAATATGAGAATGTGGTTATTTTTTCCAGCTTCCAATGGGTCATAAACTGGCTTGCATAATACCATACATGGAAATATGAGAAATGTGAAATTTGTTTCAGAGTGTGAAGAAATTAGACATTCAATAGCGGTGCAAGTCATATGCAGTGGGGAGTTTTTCCTTCACATGTTTATTAGAGATGTGTAATATCTTATAGGTTTCCTTCATATCTTGTAGTGCATTGAAGTATCTTAGATTGCATTGCTTTTTTATTTATAATGCATTGCTTTTGTATCTTAAGATTGCATTACTTTTATATCTTAGATTGCTTTTTACTTGACAAAGATCTTAATTGCCTTTGTATCTTATATTGCTCTAAACCCTAAACCCTAAACATTAATCCCTTAACCGTAAACCCTAAACCTAAACCTTAAACCCTAGGTTTTGAACCCTAAACTGTAAACCGTAAACCCTAAACATTGAGCCCTTAACCCTAAACCATGAACACTAAACACTAAACCATAAACCCTAAACACTAAAGCATGAATCCTAAACCTTGAACATTGATCCCTAAGTTCCCTAAACGATAAACGATAAACCCTAAACCCTCAAACCATTAACCGTGTAGCATTACCAATAAAGGAGTTCATACTGGTATTATGGTTAGATGAGGGTCGACTCTCAAGGATCATATTCATATTTAGTGAATTACCATCAAAGAGGGAAACTCCCCTGTCAAATTAGTTATTCAGTATGATGTGGAAGATGAGAAAAGAAAATGAAAGCTGGAGAATTATATTTCATGGGTAATTAGTACTAAGTATCAACAAGACTAATATGGCTTCCGACTACTCGACTAGGAGGGCATGACAATATTAGGACCATATTTCCTAGTCTCGTGCCTAGAACCATCATTGAGTCTGCTTGTACAAAATAAGCATAACAACATGGGAATGACTAATAAAAAACATGGGTTATCAATCGCCTAGTAAATATTTCTTGTTTAGTTTTGAATGGAAGTTAGCTAGCCTATGGCTTAGTGACCTTCTATTCATTGATAATTCCTTCTATGATAAACCCATGGATGTTTTCAAAAGCGCCTTCAAAAAGATAGGGGTAGTCATCAATCCTAGTGAAGGGAGTGATGTGATTTCCAAACAACTTGAAATGCATACAGATTTAGAGGTCATAACACGAATTTACAAATATCTCTATCATTATAAATGGAAGCCAAGTAACGGTGTCTCCATGTATCCAAAGATCGAGGACTACTGGGGTCTGTGGCAGGAGTGGACATTCAAGAATCATCGAGTGTCTAAATCAAAATGTCGTTGCATCTAGAGAAACATTATCAAACATTGGATTAATGCATCTTGGAAAATAAAATTGAAGCTTAGAAATCCTCTCAAATTGTCAGTATAGGTCCTAGTATAGGTTGTGTTCCTGGTCCTGTTTTTGTTTCGAGTTTTGGTTCTGGTCATGGTCATCGAATATGGAAGTTTTAGGAAAGAATCCACACTTGAAGAATTATTCCCATTTAGATTGTTGGCAATGCCAATGGCAGTGGCAGTGCCTATGGAATTCGGTTGGTGGAAGGTGGGGTTGTGCCCTTGTTGGTTTTTTCTCATGACATCATAGGTAGCCTTTTTGGTATTATTGGAGAGAACTCCCCATGCTCGTGTGATAAGTTTAAAAGCTCCCTCGGCTCTTGGGAACTTGTTTTTATCAGGATGCAATAACAAGGCTAGTTTTAGTGGGTATTAACAGAAAAAATTAAACAAATTTGATTGGAATTACTTATTAAATACATTCCTTCGCTTCAAGCTTATCTTTATAAATGCAATTCGGCTTTCCAAGTTCTCCATATTTGCCAAATTTGGGTCGAATTGACATTCTGGACCTCTAAAAGCGTGAAGAAAATGGTGAGTTCATTTCCCCCAACCTTTCTTGAAGCGAATTTAAATGAAATGAAATTTGGAATTTGGAGGTGGCACGTGGTAGACATTGATTGTCCTACCACATATTTACTTATTGATGATTAATTGTTATTAGTTGGATTTATTTTCCATTATTATGATAAGTACATTTTTGAGATTTCCAAATCACCATCAGGTTTATTCATGAGAATACAATTATTATTGTGGCATGGTGGATGCAACTCCTTAAAGCCTCCCATAATTAGAAATACCTCTCCTACGAAACCTCATACAAGTAGATATATGTTAACCAAACTTGTCATACCTCCTTGAGATTGAGAAGGGTGTTTAGGGATGATTTTAGCTTACATGAAGAGTTTGCAGAGTAGACAAACCAATAAGTGACCAGTGAACCTTGCTCTTGTGCAATGTAAGGGAAATTTTGGTAAAGGCAAGTGAGAGGAGTCTTTGGATGAATGTTGAGCAACTAGATGAGTGAAATAGGTGGTTTAGTTGTCTAAGAACATGATGGAATGATAAGAATATCTCAGAAGAGAGGAATAGATTCAAAGGTGCCTAGATTTGAAGCTTCTTATTTGAGGAAACAAACCCAATTGAACTAGTCAGGGCAGAGTTGGACCAAAACATAGCACTAGAGGAAATTCTTGGGATAGGGATAACACTGAGAGAATGAAGGAAGCCTTGAGAAAGACCTCATGATTTTTCTAATTGAATCTATTGTCCTCATGATGTTTCAGATCCTTCACAGACCTCATGATGACCATTCCCTTGATTATTTGAATCGAGAAAAACTTATATATGTATTTTCATTTATTATGTGTTATAAGAAATTGCATGAGTCCATATACTTGAGACATTGTTGCTACCTTTGGGACTTGCGAGATTTATAAAATATAGTTTTGACACATACAAAACTCCTACAAATGTCAATAACCAATCAAGAAGACCCCAAAACCTAAACAATGCCTATATTCTTTCACAAAAGAAATGTCGATTGTATAATTTAAACCCTAAAAGCTTGAAGGATGAATGTTGAAATCCTAAAAAATACCTATGTATTGCCTAGATTAGAATCTGAAAAAGTATCTTCTAAACCATGACAAATGGAGTTGTGAGACTAGTTCAATAAGGTGCAGAGTGACCCTAACATCTTATATTTACTAAAATAAATTTAAAGTATAAGTTTTTATTTTATTATTATTTATGTTTATTATTAAACATAAATAATAATAAAAGAAAAAATTATACTTAAACATTTATTTTTGTAAATAAAAGCATTCCTCAAGCACATATACCACATAACACATAGGAATGCGAGCACATTATAACACATTCATGTTTCAGGCTTGGTAAAAATCAAACCAAATAATTCATAATGCGCTCGTGATTTAACAAAACACGCTCGTGTTTTGATCAAAATCGGATTTGTGTCCAGTTTTTGGGCCCCCATATTTGTGCATAAGCCTTCTAACCTATTTAAGAGGCCCTTCTAACCTCCTCGAAGTGAGGATAGATAATCACTTTTATAAAAATATATCCCAAACCTAAAATAATATCCCACTGCTAATTTGAGGATAACAAGCATGCTAATTGGTGATTCGTGTGCTCAAGGAACAAATCAATGGAAAATCATAGAATCAAGAAGAAGGATAAAGACAACATTGCCAAAAGTCCATTCCACATTACTTTGATCAACAAACTTCAATTTGGTGGCAAAAATAGAGGAATATTCTCCTCTCGAAGTATCTCATGGTGGAGGGGGATCAATCATGGAATCTATAATTGCAAATGGAATCAAATGATTCTCAAAAATGATGTTTGACAGCCAAATTTTATGTAATTACACTTTTGCAAAATACTCCACGATCCCCTTCAAAATTTATCATTTTGGAAAGGTTTCCCCAAGACATTCCTAATGCACTTGCTTTGATGTGAAACAGGTGCCTTAGTTGAAAGTTATGGGAAAAAATGTAAATCCAATTATCTTGTGAAAAATTATGGGGGTTCACTTAGTGAAATTATGGTATAGCAAGTTTTTTCAAAGGGCATTAAATAATACCCGTAATGTTAGTTTTTACCTCCAATTATTCAATTAATAATACCCCCTCCCATTATATTACTAGAATAAAAATACCCCCTATTTTTTCGATGTACCTTACTTACCCATTTTTCCATTACAATTTCTTTTACCCCTTTTTATTTCTACCCTAATATATCAAACACAAAATGTATCATTCTTTCTACTCAATTATTATTATCTTAATATTCTTTTGCTCTAAAAATAGATTTTAAATCCATTCAAGACATATTACTAATTACCATCATGTTAATCTTTAATCATTTATTGATAGTTCTTAAAATAATTAAGATGGTGAAATAATAAAATTTGTGGTGAAAAACATACTCAAACCTACCAAAATGGGGGGCCAAAAGGGGGTAAAAAAGGGACACATTTTTCCTGAAATTAGTGAAACCTAAACTTCATCAAATAATTTGGCAGGCATATGCTCAAGATTTGACAAAACGATAAGATTAAGTACCATAGAGCTCAAAATCTAGTTTCTAAACTACTATTTTTTTTTTAAATGGTGGAGATTAAGAGGGTCAAATGTGGTGCACACACAAAGTATGTCTATTTTTGTGTCAAAAAGATAAGAACCTATTGTGTGTGCACCCCCCCATTTTTTGAGTTCTATAAATTCTTTTTCAAATCCCTTTTGTAGAAAGTTAGCTAATTCCATGTATGAGGTCCCACTAATTTTTCATAATTTTTGGATGAATATATGATTTTTAATTAATTTTTAAAGTGCACATATCGAAAAAAATGAAATATTTGTGTGTGCACCCGCCATAACTTTGAGAAAAAAAAATCATTTTTTTGTTTTTTAGGTGTGTGTGTAGAATGGAGTTTAGAAAAAACCACTTTTTAAATAAAAAATTGGATGAAAAAATCATAAATTGTGCACCAAAACATATGCATAACTTTTTGATAAGAAAAGAAGGCACTAGTAAAAGAAATTATGGATGAAAGCCTTAAACTAATCAGATTTTAGAAAGAATTATATTGCCATCAAGATAAAACCGAGTTTGACATATTAGTATAATTTATTTTTGGAATATTATGTTATAATGCATGAGATATTGGGATGTACACATGAGATTTTGATGTTTTTCTGTCAAACATGAGATTTATTCATGGATTACACAATCCAATCCTTTGGCTTGGATATCCAAGGAAAATCCAAGCCTATGGATTGGGTATTCCCAAACCCCAATAAGATGAAATGCGAGTGCATTATAATGTGCTCGCATTATAACGAGAGCGCGTTATAACGTTACTTAAAACTAAAATTCAAACGTACAACAAAACAAAAATAATTTGTGATATTGGCCCCACTGGTCACGGGTTGTCTACAAATTCCTACACATTTTAATTCTTGTTAACAATTTTGTATATTTTATGTTATATAGAGATTGTTTTGTGAAATATTTAAGCATTATTTGATATATTTAAGTGTGTTTCTATTGTTTATTATATGCCTAACACTTGTTAACATTTTTTGTCAATTGTTTTGTGGTGGTAAAGATATTTTTTGAGAATTATGGGGAGGAAAGCACTCGAGCAATTGGAAAAACAAAGGGAACGGATGAAAAAAGGGCATGAAAATATGAAATTGAACATGTCTTTAACAAAAATTGGAGATGTTGCCAAAAATCGTATATCGTCCAACAAAGCCAAGAAAGAAGAAATAAAAAAAAAACAAGGGAACGAGTGCAAATAATACATGAAAAAAAGAAATCAACATGTGGAGATGAAGGTATATCATCTCTTCCAAATGAAATTGATGGTGCAACATATCCTTAAACACCAATTGAGTCAATAAATAATGAATATTCAATTAATGATGATGCAATTCAAAATGTAAACATAGATGTTACACCAAATGACCAACCTATTGAAAACACACACTCTTTACCAAATTATGAAGATGAAGGAAAAATAGAAAATGAACAATGTTTAGATGATATTCAACAATCATTTCCATTGAAATCTCAGATTAAATTTTTTCTGGAAAACACCCAAACTTTTACTTGAGATTGATGAAAATAATTTAAACCTAATGACTAATAAGATTTTTCAATGCACTTGTAGAAGAAAATCTAATTAGTTCTGTAAAACATATTTTAATGACTTAAATGAAATAGGCAAATGTCAATTGTTTGTTGAAATGATAAAAAACATTAATTATAGACCTACAATGAATACCCTTGGTCTACGAACATCTTATACCAACAACGAAAAATCTATTATAAAAAATCTAATGAATGTATATCAATCAGATAGGTTTAACCTCACGTACCAAAGATAGTAATGCCACTCTGACGTATTATTACGTTGACTATAGTACGTAAAGAAACAAACACAATCTTGTTTAGTTAGAAAAATAAGTAGTACACTAAAAATCAAATAGGAAAACACTATTTAAAGCTCTCGAGCGTCATAAAAGAATTGAAGATACAAATAGTAATGAATTATGGGAATTCTCTAGTAGATTACCACAAAAATAAAAAGACATAGTTGATGAGTTAAAATCAAAAAAATTATAATTTTAGAAAAATAATACAATGGTTTCACCTAATGAAAAATATGTTTTAAAAATAACAATTGGTTCTAGAAACCGTGAATCACATTCCTAATTTTTTGTTGGATATGATACAATTTTTTTTTTTTAATAATTTTAAAGAAAATTATCCTGAAATACAAATTAGTCAAAGCTATTTTGAAATGTCAAAACATTTATATGTTAAAATAAATAAGTCACGGACTAATTGTTGTTGTAGGATCCATATTGAATTTTCTATGCATTGATGATATTTTCTAGCATATATGTGTTAATTTGCATACTGATAATATTTTGCAGGATTGTATGATAAATGTTCCACCTAAATTAGTAATAGATTTCATCTCAAAAAATTTTTTGTATAAGAAAAGAAGGATAATTTTTTTATAAGAAACCATGTTTAGAAGGAACTTGTGATATTTGTGGTGGTTTGCAAAGATGTATACACACAGAGAATACACATGTAATCAGAAATCAACTAGTTAGTTTTGGAAAATACAAATCAGCGGTTTACACTTCAAAAGATGGTAAAGAAACCAAGAGGTTTGAATTAGTGAGTAAAAAAAAAAGTGTATCAAATTTTATGACTATATTTCGAGAGTAGCTAGTGTATGAGTATGCACGACATACACACAAAGCTTAATGCTTAGATGATCAATGCAAGTTATTCAAGGACACAATTCCTCTTGGTACAATGGCTGTCAATTATTGATTTTGCAGAGAACTATATTGTACAGCCACAAAATGAAATGCAATAACACATACTAAAACTCTATTTAAGATTTCCATATCTATATCATATAGTATTCACTCATGCTCTCGAAAATACAGAGGAAGAGATAAATATTCTGAATGAGTGTCATTTCTATGTTAGTGATGATCGTGGAAATTCATTAGAGTTCATGTAAGGTTGTTTCGAGATCTTCTATGGAAATTTGAATAACATAAAGATCATATTCGATAAACACATCATATGGTCAGATAAGTGTACATCGCAAATCAAGAAAGCATAAATTTTCTATTAGTTGAGCATGATACATAAGATAAGTGGTGTTGAATGATTTTTAGAATTTTATTGAGGCCAGACATGGAAAAGGATAACATGATGGTACAAGGGCATGCGTTAAAAGAGCCCTAGCAAGAAAATAATTGAAGTACAAATATGGTTCCAAGTTGATCGATGAAAAATCCATTATAGAATTATGTAACTAAATAATGGGTTTAGGTAATAACAGTAAATCTACTAGTTCGTAGGTTTTTTTGGCCATGGTAGAAGAAGTAAATTTTGCAGAATATTAAGATTGTTATAGACTAACGTGATCTAGTGATTTGCACTCTGTTATAAGGTCAAATGCAAGTTCATGGACTATTTATACAAGGAAAATGACATGGTTTTTCTCTTCATGTACGTATTCATTTCGGGATTAATGTGAGTCAAAAGAGTGGGTTGATGTACAAGGAAACAATTATACACAAGCTATGATCCACTGGACACCTAAGAACACTAAACGAAGCCCTACAACTCTTAGTGAGTGAATCATCAAGTTCAATTTGACCATTTATCATAATCTAGATGCAAGCAAGGTATTTATTACTTTGCATGCATTAATCATGTCAATAATTTATTGAAAATCTCATGTTATGTAACTCTACTCTTATGAAATCATTTATTGAAAATTGAGGATTGTTAGATGTCTAATGTGATGTAGATCATGTTTATGTGGTTGTTGCAGAATGGAAGCTCTACATTAATGGCTAAAGAAGCCACATGGTTCCTTCTATTGTACTTGTTGTTTTAAGGAAAATATAACATATTAAAAGTAATATTAGCTCAATATTACACATGATGGAGAAGGCTCTAGAATATCCTAGCAATAATACTATAGTTATATCCTAGGGACATGGCGAAGTGTTCTTAGGAAACCCAGATGGGGGGGTCTAATCCTATTGTATAGTTGTTTGAGGACTTTCCACACTCATGGAATGATTTCGGTGTCATGTGGGACAAATGAATAAAGCAAAAAGAACTTGTAGTAAATCAAATGTTCATATTTGACTAGACTATAGAAGAGGTTAAAACATGCAATAAGGCTTTGTTAAACTAGGTTCTAGGATAATGTAATCCATGAAGCAATACTCGACATTGGGGATCAATGAGATTGTTGACCCTGAGATGGTCTCATCTGGATTGAATTTGTACAAATGATTGATTACACTAAGAACTGCCCTTAAGCCTAGCCAAGTGGTCTTACTTACTCAAGTCACTAGAAGTAGGGTCACTAGTCAATATTAGATATACTATCCACATGAAATTAACCGAATATTTACTTTAATGATTTTTTAAAAAATTGTGTAAGTACGACTAAAATTCTATGTTACTTGTTTAATAACATGTTTATGTAGGTTAGTGGTGTCAAAAAAGCTTCCACCTTCACATGTTTGGCACTGTTAGCAGAGAATTAGATTATTCTCGAAGCTAAGAGATAGCTAAGAATATTAAATATTGGAAACGATTCAAACTAACAAGTGTCTACAAGTGGGTTATTGAATCATGTTCACAACCTACTATTGTATGAACAATCTCTTCTTAACAAGTTTCCTAGTAATCAACCTCCAATCGAAGGATTTTTTGCACCATTAAGAGTGAATCCTCGCCTGAGCATTGACCATGCCATATCATGATGCAATGTGCACAAGAGGTTCAGTGCTAGGAGTATGTGTTTACAAAATATTGTGCTGGACAACCTTACACTGACTTTATCACTGTAGTATGTCAACATAGTAATGCAAACATTTTATAGGATAGTGACGAGGATCGAATGGAGATGTGAGAAAATTGAGAAAGGATTTTATAGAGGGTCCTGACATAAAGGTGTGTTGATCAGATGATACCTCTTCAGGTTCCACGAAGGACCAAGATATCACTTATCGAATTTGTAGCATTGTGTTGGTCTTCGGGAAAATAAGAAACTATGCTTGAACAAAGTAGCCCGAAAGTAACAACACCATCTGGTATCGAAACAAGACCTATCCACTAGCGTCCTTACCAGGCCACCTATATGTATTGGCCTAGTCAGTTCAGTGCCATGAACTTCCGCTTGCAAAATAATGCGTTGATACCCAACCTTACACTAACTCAAATGTGTGACTTGTTTGAGCGCTTTTGTATACTCATAGGACAACAAGAGGACCGAATAAAATTATGGATCACCTTGAGACAGGATTACATGTATAGGGTTCCAACATTGAGGTGTATGATTAGACGAGACCTCTCCAGGTGCCACAGCAGATCAAGATATCACCCATTGAAGTTATAGCCATTTTTGGTTCTCAAGGCTCTTGAGGCAATACTTGACGCCCGGACGAAGTATATCGAACCCAGAAATGGTTCACTAGATCAAATTTGTACCGAAACAAAGCATCCACTAGCATTTACCTTAAGCCATGCCGAAATGTTGGCATAGTAATTTCTCAATTCCACGGTATGCTTCCATTTGCAAAATAATGCATATGGACAGCCTTACATTGACTCAAACTAGATTATTTGGCACTTTTACAAACAATAGAACAATTAGAAGACCGAATAAAGTATGGATTAAAACCAATTTTTAATATTTTGTAGAGTGTCCCAACACAAAGGTGTAGGTTCAAAAGAGACCTCTCCAAGTGCCACAGAGACCGAGATAGCACCCGTCGAAGTTATAGCCTTTTTTGGTCTTCAGGCTCTTAAAGGACTACTCCCAGATAAAATAGCGCGGAAGAATTACGAATATTGTCCGGCACTGACAACAATAAGAAATCCACAAGTGTTTACCTGGCATACCCTGACGTGTATGACGCAATCGGTTTGGTTTCATGAGCTTGATGTGTTCTCATCCCACATTTCAAACTGAATCATGAAGGTCCATCGTCTTGCTTACACCAAGAAGGAAGAGCCTATACACTACTGTGACACATGATGTCAAAGATGAAGGTTATTTTTTGCACAGAAATCTATTGGGTCATCCTATAATTGCATAAGACCACCCCGATGTGTGGGCATGAGAAATATGAAATTTGTTTCATAGTATGAGCAAATGTGACATTCATAATCGCAAGTATATGTGGGGAGAAATTGTTAGGAAATAAGGGATAAAATATGCGGAACAATCCCACACAATATCGTAATAGTAGAAACTAATATGCGGAAAATATTACATATTTGAAACAAAAGTGTCGACAATAAAAGAACAAAATATAGAGATGGATATTTAATGTGGTTCACCCAATTTGGGCTATATGGTCCTTACGTAAGAATCACTTGCTCAGGATTTTATTATGGGTCACCTCTCTCAATACAATACCCACGGATGTTTGTAGTTAAATCACTTGGTGAACTTCTCATAGCCTTCACACTTGAAATTTCACACATCTACAGCCACTACATGTCTCACCTATCAAAAGTAGCATCAGAAGGAAATTGTATATGGCAGTTTTATAATAGTAGTGGGTACCAAAACCATGGGCCAAAACCGCCCATAAACGTGTCGGTCAAATATCCAGGACATTTGAGAAGAGCATGTTTCCCGAGATATTAGGCATGTTTTTCGAGGCTATAAAATTAGTGTACAACCTTTAACACTTCCACACATGAAAATAGGCTCCACAACATAACAGAAACGGGTTTGGCAGAGATGTGTAATATGCATTGCAAGGCACTAGGTAGATGTCATGTCCATTTAGTTACTTGTCCCACCTCTCATAAACAAGCTAGTTATCTAAGAAAACTCCCTGATGGTTCTAGGCAGGAGACTTGTACAATATGGTCCTAATGTTGATATTCCAATACATGAAATCACTCATGATACCTACTGGAAATATATGAGGTTTGTCAATCCTTGCAGTGTAGAAGATCAAAAGCATCTTTCACTTTGTAATTACTAATGTAGATCAGAGGAACATGTTAACTCCTTGGATGGAGGGATTCTTATTCAAAAATACTGAGAACTTTCTAAAAGATCCTTAGCTACAAGGAAAATTTAGAAACCCATAAACCCAACCCATTCGATGGTGGTATGAAGAATTGAGAGTAAGAGAGAGGAAGCTTTTAGAGCCAAGAAAAATACAGATAAGTCATCTGATGGTAGGTGATGTGGGAAGAAGCTACAAGTTCACCCAGAGAGGCACAAAAGTTGTATCCTACCCTCGATGGATTTTCACCTATGATAACATCATTTAGTTGCACCTTGTCTACTCATTCTAAAATCTCTTCAGGCCTGATCGACTGGTATGCCATCTTATCAAGTAACCTCTTCTTATGATCCCACTCTCATTAAGAAACACTATAGAAAACTAGCCTTGTTATTTCATCCTAATAAAAAAAAGTTCATAGGAGCCGAGGGATATTTTAAACTTATCACACAAGCATGTGGAGTTCTCTCTGATAATACCAGAAAGGCTACCCGCCATGAAAAAAAACCAATTTCCTCCAACTGAATTCCATAGGTATTGCCACTACCATTAGCATTGCTAACTATTGGGAATAATTCTTCAATTCCTTTCCTGAAACTTCCATATTCGATGACCACAACTGGGAACCAGAAACAAAAATAGCCAAGAACACGACCTCGAACAAGACCTAGACCTGGACCAGGACATCCACAGAGTGTTATAAAAGGCCTTGATTGAATAGGACAAGTCCAATGGTACTGATAATTTTGATGGAGGGAAATGTCATATATCCAAGAATAATTTGATACAAAGAAATGTTACCCAATACAACTATCTCCTTTTTTTCTATAGATTTTGATTTATATTTGGAGCTCCAAGAGTGTTATAAATTGAGAATAACAAGTTCAATGGTATTTTTGGGTTTGACAGATTAGGATACCAAGAAAAAATGATCATTTTTTATGCTCTTTTGAATAATTGTTTTAGTTGCAAGCTGTCGAGGAATGAATGTTTCATTTGAATAACAGAGCTTGATATGTCTAGTGCTTTGTGTAAGCTAGAAATTTGAGAGGATTTCTGAGGTTCAATTTTACTTTTCGAAGATGCATTACTCCAATGTTTGAGAATGTTTCTCTAGATGCAATGACATTTTAATTTAGACACTCGATGATTCTTGAATGTCCAATCCTGCCACATACCCCAGTAGTCCTCGATCCTTAGATACAAGGAGACACCATTACTTGGCTTCCATTTATAATGATAGAGATATTTGTAAATTCATGTTGTGACCTATAAATATATATGAATTTAAAGTTGTTCGGAAATCACATCACACCATTCACTAGGCTTGATGACTACCCTATATTTTTTAAGGAGCTTTTAAAAGTATCCATGGGTTTATCATAGAAGGAATTATCAATGAATGGAAGGTCACTAAGCTATAGGCCAACTGACTCCCATTCAGAACTAAACAAAAAATATTTACTAGGTGATTGATAACCCATGTGTATTCTTAGTCATTCCCCTAGTTGTTATGCTTATTTTGAACACTTCAAGAAGTTTAGTCAAATTTTCTATCCATTCTAGTATCAAAAGAGCTTTCTCTTTCTCTAGAGGAGAGGATACTATAGGAAATTCGGTTCTGATCCTACACCTCTCCGCGTTGGTATATTCTTTATGTTTCTTCCATTTCCTTTGAGACTAGTTTTTGTGTTACGATGGTGGCCATAAAATATGTATATAGGGAGATCTTGAAGGAACTATTTAATTAGGATTACTCTAACCTACCAATGATAACTAAATAGGTCATTCCACTGGTTGGTTCTTGCATTCATAACAATGTTGTGCCTTAATAGTTTAGGACCGGATAGGATGAAATGTATAGTTACAAGATGATCACATGAGACTTGAAATTTGTAAAGCCTCAAATATATGTCCAAATTTAATTAAATAGATTCTTTCCTTGTCCTATTGCAATGATCCCAAATAATTACCTCAAATAACTTCTTGATATCCTTTGAATATTTGTCCAAATTTAATTAAATAGATTCTTTCCTTGGCCAATTATAACAATCCCAAATAATTACGTGAAACATACTTGATATCCTTTGAATATTTTCTCTTCAATAAAATACAAGAATCATTTTTATAGTTTTGACTCCAATGTTGAACATCTACATGGAAATGACCATTTCTATCATGATAAATGTGAAGTTTACGGAGTATTCGTAATCCTTACCAAGTTAGTGAGACAAACTAGGAACTTTCAAGGAAGAAGAGGTTCTTGTGAATATGAACATGTATCACAACAAAATGACTTGGGAAGAGATTGTAGTGTTCTGATCCAACCTTTCAAGCTAAATCATGAATGTGAATATGAGCATGCGGTTATTTTTTCTGACTTCAAATGGGTCACCCTAGCTTGCATAATACCATACATGGAAATATGAAAGTTGTGTTGTAGTGTGGAGAAATTGACATTCAAGATTGCAAGTATATTTGGGGAGAAACATGTTTGGAAAATATGTGTAATATGCATTGCAAGGCACAAGGTAGATGCCATATCTATTTAGTTACTTATCCCATCTCTCATAAATAAGGTAGTTGTACAAGTAGGCTCAATAATGCTTCTATGTATGAGACTAGGAAATATGGTCCTAATATTGATATTCCAAAACATGAACTCACTCATGAGACCTACTATAAATATATGAGGTTTTCCGATTCTTGTAGTGCAGAAGATCGAGAACATTTTTCACTTTATAACCACTACTATAGGCTAAAGGGATTTTAAAGAATCTCCAGGTTTCCTTGTGGTTTTCGTGCCCTCCTATTTGAGTTGTCTATAAAACTTAAGCTTGTTTGATTATAGATAAATAAATATTTAGTGAGAGTGTGAGAGGAAAAGACAGTGAGAGTGAGATCTAGATTGTTAGGATGAGAGTGAGATCTAGATTGTGAAAGAGAGAGAGAGGGAGAGAGAAATAAAACATGAGAGGGAGAGAGAGTGAGAATGAGAGTGAGATATAAATAGAAAGTGAGAGCATGATAAATATAGAGTGAGAGTGAGATATAATGTGAGAGAATGAGTGAGGTAGAAAGGGAGATAAAGATAAAGATAATGACAGTGAGAGTGAGAGAGAAATTCAACGTTCAATAATGCACTAAAATTAATCATCTAACCACCAAAACACAATATCGAAGTAAATAGTCTCTAAAAGTATCTAACAAAAATAGATAGAGAACAAGAGTAGGAGGGAGAGATAAAGAGAGCATGAGAGAGAGAGAGAGAGAGAGAGAGAGAGAGAGAGAGAGAGAGAGAGAGAGAGAGAGAGTGTTTGGGATAAAAAAATAGTGACAAAGAGAGCGATTGAGTGTGTGAGAGTGAAAATGAGAAAGAGAGAAAGAGTGAGAGTGATAACGTGAGAGAGACACAAACAAAGAGAGTGATACATTATCTAATGCATTATTTAACAAATGAAAGATCTTGGAACAAAAATAAGTAAACAAACACATCTAGGTGGCTAATTAAATAATAATGGAGGCTTTTTTTTTGTGTCAGAACGGTTCCATTTCTTCAAGGCTACTTTGTCTCAAGTGTAGTGCCTTAAGATCCCTGGAGACTAGAAAAGGATAAAAGTTCAATGTAGTGATTTCTTGGTCTCCGTAGACAGCTTGGAGAGGTCTCATATGATCCTAAACCTCTACGTCACGGACCATCTACAAAATTTTGTCTTGGTTTTCTTTATTTCAATTTGGTTATCTATTTATACCTATTATTTGTAACAAGTGTAAAATAGTGTACTGTGAATCAGTGTAAGGTTGTCAAATTCACAATATTTTGCAAACCATAAGCTCTTGTTGAACAAAAAAAACTACGCCAACACATGTCTGGGTATCCTGGATAATATACTATTTGAGGCTTAATGTATTTGGTGTCGTACAGTGTCATGTTCTTACTTCAGTGATACTTCGTCTAGGCATAGTCCCTTAATAGCCTTGAGACCAAAAAAGGCTAAAAGTTTGACTTAGGTCATTTATCAGGTCTCTGTGGAAACTTGAAAGGTCTCATCAAATCCTTACACCTCCATGTTAGGGAACCTATATAAAATCCTATCTGTCAGTTTTCTCCATCTAAATGTGGTTCTCTCATTGTCATATTGTTTGAAAAAGTGCAAAATATTATTGTTTGAGTTAGTGTAAGGCTATCAAATGCAATATTTTGCAAACGGAATCTCTTAGCACTAAATCGACTGCGATAGCATATTCAGGTGACTTGGTAAATGCTTTTGGAGGCTTCATTTTGGTGCCAAATGATGTCGTTGCTTTCGGGGTACTTTGTCCAAGCATAGACCCTTAAGATCCCAGAGACCTAAAAATGCTATAACTTTGATGGTGATTTATCGGTCTCTGTGAAACCTAGAGACGTCTTGTCATATCCTACACCTCCATGTTGGGACCCCCTACAAAATCATGTCTCATTTTTCTTTAATACTAATAGAAAAATTTGAAATTATAAATTGTATAGCTTAAAATTTCAAAGAGCATTTTGTCCTAGAAAATATTAAGGAACACCATTGACTCCTTCCTACATCGTTAAGGATGATTAGAAGGTGATTTTGGATAATATGAATGCAATAACCAACCAGTGGACCGACATTTTTATTTATTACACTCTCTCTTTATTTTTGTCATTCTCTCTCACACTCTCTCTCTCACACACATTATATTTCTCTCTCTCTCTCTCTCTCTCAATCTATCTCTCTCTTGCACACTCTCTCTCTCTTTATTTTTCTCTCACTCTCGCATTATCTCATACTCAGGGCCTATGGGTATATACCCGTATCTTGTGGATACATACCCACAGATTCAATATTGCCAATAGGCTCCGAAGAGTCAAGAGAGATGAAAAAGAATTCATTTGGTTGACTTACTATTTTGGGGATTCCTTGTTGCTCTTCATGGGTCCTTTATTCTTTAGTTGATTTGGAAGGCATGGGAACAAGTGAATCACTTGGTGGTTGGGAAACCTATCTTCTCTTCATTTGACATTAGGTGTCAAGCCTACGAATAGATTTTGTCAAATCAAAAATTTAATGACAAGATCCTTTCCTTGACAAGATGCTATTCTTCCCTCCTTTGGTTTGAGAAAGGAATTAAAATATTTCATGACTTATACAGATTTGGGAAATGATGGAATGGATAGACCTTAAAGCTTTCTATAAGCTACCTCAATCTCAATTCAGAATGTATAAAATGCTCAGAAATTCTTTCACATCTCCCTCTACTAGACTATTTATGGAGGATGAGACTGAATTTTGGGATACTATAATGTGGCTTAAAGGCCTCCCTCTCCAATAGGCTACTTCCAAACTACTCTACGAAAATATTGTCTTCTCTCCAAACCTTTCCTTGGGCCTTAACAATAAGTGGAATGATTTTGAGACCATTAGTAGATGGACTCATAGATTTAATGTTTTGTGGTCTTCTTGTATTCAATCAAAGAAATCTTGGTTTAGATGGCTTCTAATTCATAATAAAATTGTTGTTGGCTTCTAATATTTTATAGGTTGTAGAGACTATAAGCTTGTTTTTTCTTTAAATTTTTATATATATTTATATTTCTTTAAAGTGGATGGCATTGAAATTGACATTATATTATTATAATTGATGGAATTGAATGATTATTGTACAATGGAAAATTTGTAAATTCCTTACACATATATTTTAATTTCTATGTTAAAAACATTAAAAAAATCAACATTAATTTAATGCATATTAACATAACATACATATGATATCATATTAACCTGGACTTAGATACATGTATAAAGCATGTTTCATCGACTATACAAGTTTTAAAACAATTTTTTTCTCATATATTATATTGATTCAAAAATCCTCGATAGCATAGAAAATTTGATCAAAATCAATGTCTTAATAAAGACATGTAGGCATATACAATGATATACATCGATAAAATATAAATCTACGCCAATATGCCACGAAGGCAGATAACAAAATTTGTATACATCTAAGCTATGGCGTGTCATCAAATAATCTAGTTATCTTCTCCCATCGGGAAGAGGACTCAGGCACATCAATGAAACTTCCCATATTACGTGCAGACCTCCTATGCTCAAAGGATGCATGTGGATCCATTTGTAAATACAAATAAAAAAACATACCCTTTAGTATACAATTAGTAGGATATAAAATGACACTACTTAAAAACAAATACTTATTGCAATCTGATGATCACTATCAATCATCCTTTACCTCTCAAGATCATCAAAAACATCAATAAGAAGTGCATGTGCTAGTGTAGTCAACTCCTCTTATGGGGAATCATGATGACAAAAATTAGAATACACATGAATGTTATTTAGCTATACTAAATGATGTTATTTAATACAATCACTTCAATATGAAAATTAATTTACAAGCGCATATTTTTGTAAGAGGTGCAAAAAAATGTTATGCCCATCGCAATTCCAATATCTAAAGAGCATCGAATCTCATCAAGAGACTGCAATGACATCATCAACTAAAATAATAATAAAATTCACATTAGTAAATTCATAGGTTAACTATAGTACATTCTCTTCATGTATATATGATGTATAAAAATAATTATAAAATGCACATTAGTGAATTCGCCAAGATGCGAGCTCGTACCAATATTCACCTATTCAACATCAAAATGTAATTTTAGGATCTAATATCTCTATACATGGAAAACAAAATTGTAGACACCTATAATTTATCTCGAGAAATTTAAATACTTAAATTGCACTAATTATACCTTTTCTAGAAAATTGATGACATATCATCAATATCACACATTTTCTCTACTGTCATCGTTAATTAATTACATTATGTTAGTTAATTAACTCTTCTATCCAACAATGATGCCAATTAATGACATTCTGTTAATCAGCTCCCCTTTCTATCTAGATTAATTAATCATTCTTAATTAATTAATTCTCTCTTTTATTTAATCAATAAATCATCATTTATTTGATTAAAATCCTCTCATAACATAAATCATACTAACTATTCCTCTAAAAAGCTTCTATAAGCTTACACACCTATTAATTAATCACTTTGGTTAATTAATAAATCCCTTCAAACTCCATGGGTCACTAAAGGACAAACTAAACTCTCCTAAGGTTGACTCAACCTTTTCTAAACCTCCCTTATCCACAACTAACCCAACCTATCCATTTATCCCACATGAAGAGGGATGTAGAGATTCTTCTATCCATTGGGCTATATAAGGAGCCCTCCTCGTACCTTTCTATTTACACCTTTACACTCCTAAATGAGCATAGAGCATACACTATAGTCATTTTATCATCTTTGAAGCATTCTTCCATTAGAAGAGCTAGCCTTCTCCATTCTTTCATTTCATCCATCCAAGATTTTGGGTCATATGGAGATAATCAAAATGGTCTTGTAGCCATACTTTGATGAGCTTCCATTCCCAAACCCTTGAAGATCAAACAATCAAATTTGATTTCCATGGATCTATCTAGGTTCATTTAGTATTTTGGTGATCTAAAGATAGAGATTCTAATTCTTAGCATATTAGTTTGATTTCTATTTCAATTTCTAATGCATGATGTTGGTATTTAGTCTTGTTTAGCTCTTAATATGATGATCTTTGTGTAGTTAGTTCATGTTTTGAAACTATTGAGGTGTTAGTTTCAATTCTTTTTGCATAGTTTCAATGCTTTTTCTCATCTAACTTACCATGTTTAGGGAATGGTTCCTTGAATATTCCCATCTTTTTGTTTGGTGTTTATTTTTCTTTGGGGTATCCACTTCTATCTCCCCATTGTCGATGAGGTCTTGGATGTAGTGATGAATTCGTAGACACTTTTCGATTTTGTGTCCCTTAACACAATGTAATTCACAATAATCATGCTCTTTGTACCATGATGGTTTTGGAACATTTTCATCAAAGGATTGTATAGTGGGATAAGTCACCATGTGAGTTGCATCCAATTGCTTCAATATGGCCAAAAAAAGATCATTGAGAGGAGTGAACATTATACATTTAGGTGGTGGTTGAATAGGTCCTTTGGTTAGTTTAAAAGGTTGATCAGTTTGAACCGTTTGTATGCGTTTTGAATATTTGATTCTGTATCCCACCACGTTCTTGTTTTTGTTGAATATTTTTAGCTTTACTGTACATTTTGTGTTTTGGTTATCCTTAGAGTGTGGTTTAATGGTTCCTTTGGAAATAAGGGCTTTCTCTATTTGAATGCCCTTTTTAATAACCTCTTCGAAGGTGCAAACGCAATGCATTTGCAGATGAAAATTGATGTCTAGGTTGAAATTGGACACAAATATACTCACCAGCTGTTTTTCAGGGAATGTACTAGGGAAGAAATTGTCTATCCCTCTCCATCTTTGTAGGAAGCTAGAAAATGTATCGTTAGGACGTTGTTTAGTGCCACACAATTCTACCATGGTTATGTCACTTTCTATGTTGTATGAGAAGTGTTATACAAATCTTTCTTCTAGTTCAAGCCATGTGAAAATAGACCCACGGGGTAAGCGAGTGAACCATTCCAAGGCTTGGACCCATAGACTCTTTGGAAAGAGTGGTATGAGGTACTTGTCATTGTAGGCCACTTCTTGGCATGCCATGTAAAAATATTTTACATGGTCTCGTGGGTCACCTTTCCCTCTATATTTGTCAAATTTTGGCATGTCAAAATTTTGAGGGAAGGACTAAAGTGTCATATTTTTGTCAAATGGATAGGGACATAGCTCTTTATATTGATATTTTTTTTATTCCCCACAGTACTCTCTTGGAGGCTTGTAATTATCACTTTCATATATTACAATTCTTGCGTGAGTAATTGTTATTTGGTAGGAGAAGTAGGGATATATATATGATTTTATTCCGTATTGTCTCCTCCTTGATTGTCCATTTGAATTTCACTAATTCTGACCTTAGGTTTTGTATTTTGTAAATTCTTATTTGTTTCTTTTTGTACATGAGATGTTAACAAAGTTATTTATCGACTAAGGTTACAAATTTTTTGTTGAATACTAACTTTGAGAGAGAGATTCCTCTTCTTCTTCATGTTGCAGAGGTTGTTCAACATTTTCGTGTTCTATTCTAACTTTACATGGTACTTTAAGGAAATGTATTCTATATCCCACCACACAATTATCATTTCCCATGTTAGAGGTAGAAGCATGTCCATGTGTTAAAATATCATCGATGTTAATAAGAGGTTGCTCCTCTTCATTAGCATCATTTATAGGTGGGAGTATTTAAAGATAAACTCTTCACATGTAGAAGGGGGATCAAGGCCAATATAAAATAGGTTCAATCATGAGGGAGAAAAGGTGCCCATAACATAAGCTAGAAAAGAAACACATGATAGAAAGGAAGTGGGTGATTGATTTATTAAAGGGGGACAAAAGTTTCTACAAACATGGCAAAGAGGACATTTGATACACATGGATGTTATAAATGATTTTCAAAGAAAATTTGATGCTATGAAAATATTTAGAAGGCGGTCGATGAAAAAGTGATTATCCCAAGGTACAAATCACGAGACAAGACATGCGCTAAAGCAAGAGTTTGAACAAGGTCCAAAAAGCAACACTTGGTAACATACTTATCCTTTTTACTCATCGAGATCCCGTGTGTGCACATGGAAATGAATTACATCTTGAAGGAAAGAGTTGATAGACAACAAGTGAAGATACTAGCCAATGTGTAGGAATGATTTAGTTTAAAAGGTAATGGATTATGGAAGGAGAGTCGTTCATTTCTCCACTGCTAGCCAGATGTCCATAGCCTCGATGGAGATGCATTTAATTCTAATCACAACATTTCTCTACTACCAGTCAGGCGTCCATAGCCCCTGTAGAGATTATTGGAAATACCCCAAGAGAGAGTTATATATCAATTTGATTTTGCTTTTAGCTTTTTCTTTTTGATTGATTGATTGATTTTCATTCTTTTTATTTCTGAAAACTTATTTCAGCTCTCTTGTTTGACAAGGAATTACGAACCATTGATGACTTGATGGAAGGGAGTGGAAGTGATTGTGATGACGACATTGGCTAGTGTCAACAAATACACCCAAAAATTCTTCCCAAGAATTTTATTATATGTAGATAGTGATAGGATCTCTAAGAGGTTTCTCATTCTTTAATTTACCAAGGTTATGAAAGACCAAGGTCAAACGGATACCATAGAGATAAATTTCACAAAATGTGTATGAAATAAGCTAACCAAAATATCATCGAAGGGATGAAAATGGTGGATGACTTGTAGAGGAATATGAAAGAAAGGGAAGAAATAACATCCATGTGTACGCAATATCTGATTATAATGTTTGATCTTTGTACCTTTGATTTTATTTTTGTAATGTTTTAATGTGTTCTCATTTTTTGTGTTTTTGAACTATTTTATGATTTTTTCGATTTTTTGATGTTTATCGGAACGAAACATGTCACTCGGTGTGATAGGATTCAACAACGATGTTCATAATTTCCTTGATAAGTAAGATTAAGTGCATTTTCTTATCAAGTGTAATATTATCCCCGATCTCGATGATCGTGGTGAGCTCACACTCAAAAAATGATTGTGATTTGTTTTGAGACATGGATTTTGTGTATGGGAGCTTGATTTCCCTATCCATAGGTTTCTGTACTTTGCACCATACTTGATGGGTACGTTGGTGTGCATTCTTGAATTGCACTTGATTTTTAATTTTTGGGTTGTTGGGAGATTTGAAACTCTTTGGTGTTTTGGTCTTAGCTTGGTTTAAAACTTGTCTGGGTTTCTTATAAGCTAATGCATGAATTGTCTGATCTCGAGAAGTGGGAGAAGAGCATGGAAATTTAGAATTGATGGGAGAAATGTGAGGATTGGTGGTGGGCTTGCCATAATCATTGATAAAAGAATAATGTGATGGTCAAAAAGGACATGGTCCGAGAACTGAAGAAGAGGGGCTACCAGAAGGTGTGCCGCGAATAGAAGATGAAGGGCTACTAGGATGTGGCCCAAGAATAGAAGAAGAAGGGCTACTAGGATGTGATCCATAGATGTAAGATGATGGGATAATAGGATGTGGCCCAAGAATAGAAGATGATGGACTACTTGGGGGTGAACCATACATAGAATACAAGGGGCTAGTTGGACGTGCCCCAAGAATAGAAGATAGTGGACTACTTGAAAATATACCACAAATAGCAGAGGGAGGGCTACTATAAGGTGACCATTCGCATCTTCAAGTTGTGGTGGCTAACATTGTGCCAAATGAGTATATCTCTTTTAATCATAAGGAGAACCCTATTGAAGATCCAACACATAATCTCCCCTTATATATTGAGGTATTCGTTACACACCGTAAGATAAGACAGGTGCTTGTGGACAATGGATCAGGGCTGAATATATGCATGTTGAAATTAATTAAGCAATTGGGACATACAGAATAAGATCTTGAGTCCCACATCATTACCATAACCACTTACGAAAACGTGGAAAGGGAATCAGCTGGCACAATCACATTACCCATGGAAGTAGGACCCACTTGTCATCAAACGAAGTTTCATGTATTAGACTTGGAACTTCCATACAATATGCATCTTGGCTGACCATGGATTCATGCCATGCAGGTCATGTCATCAACGTTCCATCAATGCATCAAATTGAAACACAAGGGACACATTGTCACAATACAAGGAGATCCAGAGCCCTTCACTCATTATAGAGCTCTCAATAGTATTGTGCATAAGGGTTCCTATACGTGTCCCTCTGCTGATATTATAGACACATGTAGTTTACTCAATATGTTATTATTTATAATGGTGCACTAACACTTCTTCCTTTTGCAAATTGATGGCACACCGCCAGTTAGGCCTATCGAACTCCCTTCCTACAACACCCTTTTGGTCATTTTTCCTCTTATAAACCATTTAAACATGCAGTAATAGCCTCATTCTAACTACATTAGCTTCTTATTCTCTTCTAGCTTGCTTCTATTAGCTCCCCAGAAGATCAATCCACTTCGTTGGATTGGTAAGCCCTTCAGAACCCTTCCAGAACCCTAATTACTCTCTAAGAGAGATTAATTAGTCTAACCTAGGTTAATTACCCTCTAACATAGTCAAATCACACTTTGACTTGCTAAAGTGTTTTTTTTGGACTTTAGCCTTTGTCCCACATTCACCCAAATCTCCATTTTCTTCCAAACCAAAAACTATAAATAGGGCTATACCCCCTCCCTCATTTCCTAAGAATTCTCTCTTCTTCCTAGCACAAATTATAGCAATTTGATTAGGCTTTAGTTTGTATTTCATCTTCTTTCATTTGAGCTAAAAGCATTTAATCTTGTATTTCATAGCATTAACATAGAGTAAAAGGGAAGATCCATTGGCCTTGAAGCCATTAATGGGGAGATATCTTTCTCTTAACACATAAAATGAATGCTTAGATCCTCTTAGGTTCATTATTTCAAGCTTTCAAAGAATAGAGATTAACTTCATTTGCTTAGTTTGCATGTTTGTTTCAAATTAATGTATGCAAAGAAGGAAACCTTGCTCATTTCTTATCACATGGTCCATTGATCAGATTGTTAAAATCCTTTGGGGTTTCTTTAGAGATTCTTACCCCAAATCCATGGCTTTTACAACTTTTCATTGAACACATTTGGCACGCCCGGTGGGACACTTATGTCCACCCTCCATTAATGGAGGTCTTTTAGGTTTTTCAAAGCTTATTTTCAAGTTTTTTTTTTTCGAATCACTTGTTATTTCCTCATTTTTATTTCTAACCCTAGGTAAATGACCATCATTTATATACATTTTGTGGGTTTGATATAGAAATAGGACACTTTGACTAACAACTAACCTGTTTGCTCTTGAAAATTTGAAAATCCGTGTTTTTTGTAGGTTTTTCACAGGGTGCGCATAGGTGTCCAACAAGGGGCGCGTACACATCGGAACCCCAGCGTACCCATCATATTAGGCACGTACCTGTCAGAAGGTCCCCATCATTTGCAAACTAAAACTTTACATAGACGTGCATGCGTCTTCATCATCTGGGGCATGTATATGTCTCTCTGGATGCGCACGCGTAAATGCCCTGACTGAGTAAAAAATTAGAAGAAAAAAAAACTCATACAGGGATGTGCACGCATCTTCATCATATGAGGTGCGTATACGTCTCTCTGGATGCGTAGGTGTAAAAGATCTAACTGTGTAAAAAATTTTACAGTTCTCTGTTTAAGGCTTAGGTGCGTACACGTCGTAACCTGAGCGTCCATGTCACTATAGGCGTCTCCATGTCATATTGTGAGCATCTATGTTTACATCATTGGGTTTTTATTAATATTATTTAACTGCAGGCGTTACTCGTTAGGTAGGGCGTGTATCCATCGGTTGGGGAGTGTTGGTGTCAATATAGGAGCGCTGTGTCAGTATAGGCACGTAGGTGTCTGTGTTAAAAACTGAAAATTTTTACAGTCTGCAAAAAACTTTTTTCTAATCCATCACTGCAGGTTTTTAGGACTAACAATTGGAAAAAAATAGGGTTCTTTCTTAAATGTTTCAGTTTGCATAAATTAAAAGTGTTTTTTTTGTTTTTGACTTAGAAGTAGTTTTTGTAGAAGTGTGTATGCTCTCTCCTCACGTCTTCCGAGACGATCTTGGAGATCAAAAACACCAATACAAAACTCATATAAATTGTGCAAAAAACACTTGTTTTATAAAAGGTTGGAGTAAAACTTTCATGTGATTTCAGTGGAATTTTTCACGTTGTGTATGCTCTTCCTTCGCCTTTTAGCAATCTTAGGAATCAAAAGCAAAGTGAAAAACTCTCTTTCTTAAACATCAACCTACGCATTGGAAAATTACTAAAACTTGTTGTCTACAGGACCTAACGATTGTCAAAGAAAGGAGGAGCTAAGACAAAACACAAAACCTTCTAATACACGTGTTCTTACAGGTTGCCAAATGGTGTGCTACTTAAAACCACATTAAGCTAAGCAAGATAAAAAAAACACACCATATTCAAAACATTGTATTGCAGGTTTCAGAAAAGGGTACGTCCCTATCCACTCAACTAGAACATAACCCCTTTGGCATAACGCCTTAAGCTACAACAATGGGGGTGGTTCTAGGAACCCTAAAGTAGTCCACCACTGTGTAACCTCATGGATGAAACAGGAAGTGCTCCGCTTACCCACTTGACTAGTATGCCTTGTGAGTTAGAGTTATAAGTTGTCTATATCATGACCTTAGTAGAAGTACATGATGGATGCATTCATTTCCCACTGTATTTGAAAGGGGATAAAGCCGAGATACTCCCAAACTAGTCATTACGAATTTTTAGGTAAATCATGCTTTGCTCTTAGACAATATTGTAACACCTAGTTAAGAGAACTTGTTAGGGAGGCCATTTTTTCAAGGAGCCCACTTTACTAGTCCTTGTTGCGTCAAGCCATCACAAAGTGACGGCTCATCTGGAATCTAAACCTTGTTTGTTGAAACAAGGCAAAGAACCCTTGTGAGTTCGAACTGAGTGTCTTTTCATCATGGACCTAAGCTACGTCCCACTTTTTCTTAGTTTTGTTCTTGTCTTCGGATGAGGTGAAGCTCTGCCTAAGTGTTGACTTAGCTTGTGTCCATCTTTTGATCAGTACCCTTGCATTCTCATCGCCCATTATTCGGGGTGAGAAAGGTGCATACATCACACATTTTTATCAGAGATAGTACTTGTCACTTTTTTATCCATTTACGCCCATCCATGTTTGTGGTTGGGTTGTTAAACGTCTAAAGTGTGCAGGTGAGCTTTTCACATCTTTGATAAAAGTCCTTTCATCTTGATTTCAAGATCATCTTCACCACTGTGTATTCAGTTCATCTTTTGTCTCTTCTTGAGTTAATAGTCTTGTTCACATCTTAGACATACAACCTCGGTACTTACATCATATTCTCCTTTTTTGGGAGGAAATGGTATAAGTCCCCTTATTATGCGGTTACACTACTCACACGATTAAAAACTCCTTGTTATACTTATTACTCGGTTTCACTCTCGACGTCATCTTAGTCTTCTTGAAGAGTGTTGATAACACTTTACATATATCATAATAAAGTTACCATGGTGCTAACACCTTGCTTGCTTGGTTAATGTATCACGGTGACGTTATTACGCTATATCTATTCGTGACTTCCATTTTTCAGAAGGTTTGGCTTTCATCGGTATTCAAACTAGTTTTAAGTATACCTTGTCAAGGGACTGCAACAACATCACGTCAGTGCTTAGACCTTGTTGGGGTTCTAACTTGGCTTACATATTGGTACATCTTTGTCGCTATCTTAGGGTATAGGTTTGGCAATAACAAATTGAGTGAATCGTAACATAGGATGTGCATATGAATGTTTCTTGGTAAAAATGATTGCATAAAATTACATCTACGATACACTGTGATATAATTCCAACATCCCCTTAAATGGCTTGCAGAAAACCATACACTTAGGGGTTATGCTAGCTACATAAAGACGTCCGCTAGTGATGCCTAAAATCATAAAAATGGCAGCCAAATCAAATGAGCAACACATGGGAGAAAACCCTTTCGACACATTCCCATTCAGTGGTCATAATTTAGGACCGCTCTTCTCTCAAGTCAAAGATACAGAGATGTTAATTGATCATAGTGGAGAAGATTCAGACTCTTCAGGAGAGCAACAAAGGTTAGACCTAAACAGATTTGACGAGCTCTTATATTATAACAAAGATCAAGTACTCACGAGAGTCTTGGTGTTAGGAGCTAAACTTCCACACGAGCGCGAAGAAGAAACAAAGGTCATTGACCCTAACTTAGGAGAGAAAAGATTCATCTTAGACACAGATAATCCTTTCGATGTGGGATATGCATCCACTTCTAGGAAACATAAGGCTATTGTCGAAGGTGAAACATCACATAAACCTCACTTTAAGGCTTCACGTAAAGTAAAAACTGAGTGGAAGGCCTCCCCTCCTCCAAAATTTGATGAAGAAGAGGATCCCCTGGTTGAGGAGGAGATCCTCCAAAAACAGATCTTGAAGTTGAGTCAGAAATTAGCAAACCTAGGCACTTCAAAAAGAAACATAGGTAAAGACAGAGACAAAAACAAACTTAACGAGTTTCAATTTGATCCGCATACAGACTATACCTTTAAAGCAACTCAGGCTCAAAGGTCAATATCACCTACTAAGGAGAAACTCATTCAGGATGAATTGAAATCTATGAAAGATACGCTCACAACATTACAACAAGGAAATGTAGGCCAAAACAGAAAATATTCATATGAAGAATTATGTCCTTACCCCTTCAATAAGGACATGCTACAACAACCTTTCCCAAAACATTTCACTATCCCCAAGTTTGATAAGTATAAGTGCAAAAGTGATCCTCGTGATCATATAAAAGACTTTTACATGGCTTGCCAAGAGGTCATGTATAGTGATAATTTCTTGATACGAATTTTTCCTCACAGCCTAGGAGCCATGGGATTGGAATGGTTTTATAGCATACCTAAGGGCTCCATTACAACATGGCCCACACTAGCAGAGAAATTTGTAAGACATTACTCCTATAATATGGAGAGTGACATCACGATGAACGATCTATGTAACACAAAACAAAAACCCAATGAGACATTTGCAAGATTTTTACAATGATGGCACGGGTTAGCTAGTCGCTTTCCTTGTGCCTTACCTGAAAAATAGTTAGTGAGTATATTCATTCCTAACTTGAACCCGAAAATAGCCTTTCACTTGCAAATGCATTGTGGCTCGAACTTTGAAGAAGTCATAGAGAAAGGTAGTCAAATTGAGAAAGCTCTCATTGCCAAGGGCACGCTTAAACCGGTTATTAAAAACAAACACGAAGCCAAATCCACAGACAAACCTAAATTCTTCAATAAGAATAAACATGTTGTTGGTGATGGCATTACAGACTCCAAGAGAGTCCAAGCCGTACAGACAAGTCCACTCTTGAAACTTTCACAAGGGCCTCATCCCAAAGTGCCTACAAAGCGTACGTTCACATCTTTGACAGAATCCTTATCTACCATCCTAAAACAATTAGATGGTGCAAAGATGGTAGAATATCCAACTGCAACAATGCCCTACCCAGAAGACGCTCCAAAACCGGTTTGGTTCAAAGACAATGAATATTGTGACTTCCACCGTGTCAAAGGACACAAAATGGATAGATGTTTGAGATTACGCCATTATATCCAAGACCTTATAGAGGAAGGGAAGATTGTTGTAGAGTCTCCCCCAGAGGCTGGTAGAAGTTCAAATGAAAAAATGGGTATTTACAAGGAACCTTTTCCTAACCATGCGGATAAAAAGAAAAAGAAAACAGATCAAGGGCAAACTTCTAACGACTATAGGACTGTTGCCTATGTGTACCCTACTAATGATAGTCCTTATGATTCCCTCATTATATGTATTAACTCATCTAATGAACAGATTAACACCATTCGGATCTTAGAAAAGAGCTACATAGTCGGGACAAGACGTGCCCCACTTAATTATACCAGATCCTGTGCCTACCCCTAAGGAAAGTCAGTATAACTTGATAGAGCAATTAGAAAAAATGTCTACTAAGATATCTATCCTCGATCTCCTAAAGATCTCCAATGCCCATAAAAACATATTGTTCAAAACTTTGCAAAATTCAGGGGTTTCCACAGAAATAGATCCCGCAAACCTTCAAGCCATGATTGCACACTTAGACACCAACAATCAGATTACTTTTGATCATACTGCAATCCCACATAATAACCCAGAGAATAACTTGCCATTATATCTCAAAGTGGTGGTTACCCATCGCAAGATCAAAAGAGTACTTGTAGATGGGGGATCTGGTCTGAATATTTGCACCTTGAAGATGGTAAAGTTGCTAGGCCGGTCAAAAACAGAGCTGGGTGCTAAAACTATCACAATCATAGCATATGACAATGAAGAAAGAGAGTCAACAAGGACTATAGTGGTCCCCATGGAGGTAGGACCAACATGTCACGACACAACGTTCCATGTCCTTGACTTGGACCTTCCATACAACATGCTCTTAGGATGCCCATGGATCCATGCCATGCAAGCTATTCCATCAATGTTTCATCAGTGCATCAAGTTATATCATGAAGGGAAGGTGGTTACTATTTTGGGTGTGACTCAGAACCTTTCACACATTGTAGGGCTTTGTACAGTTTTTCTCGTGTAGCTTATGAATTTCCTTCTGTAGATGTTGTTGTCCCTTTACAAACATAGGCCATGAAGAACCAGGTAGATTCAGAATCTCTCACACCTTTCAATCAATATTTTCCCTCACTGGTCAATCCATTTGCTTCATGGGAGGCCACATCAGAAAAATATGGCCCAAGTAGGCCATTCACTCTTGAGCAGGCTCTGTTGATATCAGACCTATCGGTATCCCCCAGGACAAGAGGTAAGCCTTATTTTTAGTTCAAGAGCACCCGCAAGCAATGTCCTAAACCTTTGGAGAAATTTGTCCATAGTGGCCTCTTGTCAGAGGAGAAAATGTTAGAAGACCCTACCAGCAGAGTACCAGAAGGCACCATGGCTTCATGCAATCAAGCGCCTCAGTATGTCAAAGGTCCTCACATGATGTTTGTCATGGGCTATGATGGGTTTGGATGTGGCGTTAATGCACAAGGCCGGTTGGAGCCTATCCCTATCCCTCATTTCAAAATGGATAAACATGGCCTTGGAATAAGGCCCCATGATGCTCTACCTTCTGAGAACAACGCTACTTCTTCTAAAAGTGAGGACGTTTCACCTCATTCTAATAGTCACATAGATTCCCAATGTAGCCTTTATGAAGATCTTGCCTCCACAAACCTATTCCCAGATTCAGTGGTCCTTACCTTATCTGAATCCATCCCCCTAGATAAATATCCCATAGCCCTTATATATCCTGAGCTTATAGATTGGGATCAACAACTTCACGTGCCATTGGATTTCTTTGAAAATGATGAGGCATTCACAGAGTTCATGGGACTCAGGGACTTTATTCCCGACTGGAGACCACAAGAAAGGATTTAAGATTCAACTAGACGTTTGTGCCTATTTTGGGGAGGAAGCAGAGATGTGTGGATGGTTGAATAAAAAGGTTGTAACTAAAGGTATACCTACCTCTGAGAAACCGAGCAAGAAGGCTCAACGGAAATCCCATAGTGACAAACTCTTTGGTGAGCTCATAGACAAACAAAATGAAGAGTCTAAAGACGAAGTGATTTATCCATTCAAAGATGATCATGAACTACCACAGGAGGTCAATCTTACTCTTCCCCCTGATCCTACATGGATGGAAGATGCTTCTAAAATGCTTATTGAGGAAACAATCAGCGTCAACATTGGCTCAGAGGAGCAACCTAGAATAGTCAAGTTGGGAGCTTCGCTCTCAGCTCAGGAACAAAAGACCTTTGCAGAACTCTTAAAATAATACATGGACATATTCACATGGACATATGCAGATATGCCAGGTTTAGACCCTGAGCTAGTTGTGCACAACCTCGTTGTGCACCCAGAGGCCAAACCAATCAAACAAAAGTTAAGAAAGATGCATCCTAAAGTGGCACTCTTGGTCAAAGAAGAATTAGAAAAGTTGTTAGCTGTTGATTTCATAAAACCTATTGACTATTCAGAATGGATCTCTAACATAGTCCCAGTATAGAAAAAACCTGTTGGAATAAGGATCTACATGGATTTCTGTGACATCAACAAAGCATGTCCTAAAGATGATTTTCCCCTACCTAACATTGACATGATAGTCGATTCAACATCTAGCTATGAAATGTTGTCCTTAATGGATGGTTTTTCAGGTTATAACGAGATACGAATTGCGGAGGAAGATCATCATAAGACAACATTCATCACCCCTTGGGGAACATTTTTCTACAAAGTCATGCCCTTTGGGCTTAAAAATGTTGGGGCTACTTATCAGCGGGCCATGACGGTTATCTTCCATGATATGATAAGTGACATCATGGAGGATTATGTTGATGATATCCTAGCAAAATCTAAGAGTAGAAAAGAACACCCTGAAGTGTTAAGGCGTATATTTCAGCGAATGAGAGACTATAAGGTCCACCTAAACCCTAAGAATGTGTCCTTAGTGTATTATCAGGAAAGCTCCTAGGGTTCATTGTCTCACAAAGAGGGATTGAAGTGGATCCTGCAAAGGTTACGGCCATCACAGAAAGGCCACCACCTACCACTCTCAAGTAGCTAAGGAGTCTACAAGGAAATATTCAGGAAATCCATCGCTTTATCTCACAACTTGTGGATAAGTGCCACCCCTTTACTCATTTTCTCAAGAAAGATGTCATATTCAATTGGGGACCTAATTGTCAAAAATCCTTCACGTTACTCAAACAACACTTGTCCAACCCACCTGTACTAATGCCACCTACCACCAGTGAACCTCTCCTCTTATACATCTCCGCTACCTAGTTTTCCATTAGCACATTACTTACCCAATATGACTTAGCCCATAAGGAGAGAGAAATTTACTATCTCAGCCACATCTTGATCGCATACGAGCTGAATTATCCCCAAATAGAAAAATCCTGCTTGGCGGTTGTATTCACATTTCAAAAGCTTCGCCATTATCTCTTGAATAATAAGACCAAGCTCATATCCAAATTCAACCCTCTCAAGTACCTTTTATCCAAACCCACCCTCACAGGCCGAATGGCTAATTGGATCATCCTCTTGAGTGAGTTTGACATTGAGTTTGTAAATTAGAAGTCTTTAAAAGGATAGGTACTGGCCGATCAGTTGGCAGAAGCTCCTCTTCCAGGGATGGAACCTTTGTGCTTAGATTTACCAGATGCATCCATCATGTATATTGAAGAGTCCGTAGAATGGCAGGTTCATTTTGATGGATCTTTTACCTTCCATGGATCTGGAGCAGGAGTGGTCCTCATCACTCCAAATGGCGATGTCATACCATGAGCATTCCGGTTGGGATTCCCATGTACAAATAACATTGCAGAGTACGAAGCACTCATCGCCGGCCTCAGGCTAGCTATTACATGGAATATCAGACAACTACGAGTCATTGGGGACTCTCAATTTATCATAAAATAGGTTAATGATGAGTATAAGGTTAAAGATGAGAAGCTTATTCCATATAAGAAGATGGTTGAAACTTTGAAGGAATATTTCACACAAGTCATATTTGAACAAAAACCAAGGTCGCATAATAGATCCGTGGATGCTATGGCTACTATTGGGTCTCTCTTACGCATAGCACCTGAAGAAAGCAAAATGCCTTTCTTCATGGAACATCTACAGGTACCTGCATATGATATGCCAGAGTCATGTTTGTCATGTGAAGTTGTTGGTCCTTTATCCCCTTGGTACGACCCTATCTTCCAATACCTACAAGATGGCACCTTTCCCCCTGACATCACCCATTCTGAAAAGAAAGCCCTTATTCACCGCATAGCCCATTATACCCTCCTGGGAGGCACCCTTTATCATCGTGGCTATGACGGGAATCTACTTCACTGTTTGGATGTCACTGATTCTATCCATGCAATTAAGGAAGTACATAGTGGTATTTGTGGAGCACATACTAGTGGCATGGTCTTAGCTAAGAAGCTATTGAGAGTAGGCTATTATTGGCCTACCATGGAATCTGATTGTTGCAACTTTGTAAAAAAGTGTGAACTATGCCAGAAGTATGGGAATTTAATACATGCGCCGGCACAAGCCTTACAGCCTATTGCAACGCCTTGGCCATTCTCTAAATGGGGCCTGGATCTCATAGGGAAGCTCCATCCTTCTTCATCAGACGGTCATACTCATATCATCACCACCACTGAATACTTTACCAAATGGGTAGAGGTTGTCCCTCTTACCTATGTCACCGGTGCACAGATTTCAAAATTCATCATGAACCATCTCATATGCCGTTACGGGATCCCCTCCGCCATTGTCACTGATAATGGTAAATATTTCAAAAATAAAATGGTTAAAACATTGTGTCAACGCTTCCATATCCAACTTAAGTGGTCTACCCCTTATTACCCTCAAGGTAATGGACAGGCGGAAGCCACCAATAAAACCCTTGTGCGGATTATGGAGAAAATGGTCAGTAAAACCGGCCGTAATTGGCATCTGCAGATACATCCCGCCCTTTGGGCCTATCGTACTTCCATCTGCACTCCTACTGGTGTGACCCCTTATTCACTTGTCTATGGCACTAAAGCCATCATACCTTTGGAAGTGGAGCTTCCCTCCCTGAGAATATCTCTCAGAGACTATCTTGATAAAGATGAAGACTACAGAGTTGCTCGCCTAACAGAGTTAGAACTATTAGATGAAAGGCGTATCAAAGCATTCAATCACCTAAAAGTTTATCAGAACAGAGTATCCAAAGGATATAACAAATGCATCATTCACCGAGAATTTGATGTGGGGGATCTAGTTCTCAAAGAAAATCAGAAGAACATTGTTAAAGACAGAGAAAAGAAAGGAAAGTTTGAGGCTAACTGGTTAGGTCCTTATGTTGTAATTGCAAAATATGGATCAGGGGCCTACAAACTTGCATATTCAGATGGTGAAGAGCTTCTAGAACCCATGAACGCCATGCACTTAAAGTGTTTCTATGCTTAGGCATGATAGGAATATCAAATAAGAACTAAAAATTGGAAAAACAAAGAAAAAACAAGCAAAAAAATGGAAAAATGAGAAAATAGTAAAGAAAAAGTAGGTCGTCCTCGTGTGAAAACCATGCAATTGTGGCATCCTTAGGGGGCAATGTCTTTGAGTGAAAACCAGTTTTTGGTGCTCAAGGATTATTCACCAGGACATAAGTTACTCTTACGGAAGGGCGGGTAATCGTTACCACTTCTTTAGAGACGGATTTCTCTACTAGGTCTAGGAACCCTACTAGGATCACCTTTGCCTTGCCATGATCTGGTTTGTTTGCTCTTATATCTGCATGAAGGACATTACCTTTGTATATGCCTATCTAACGCTGAGCATGAAAATCTTGTTGCCATCTTCCTACACATACGCACGTGGCATTCTACCCTTTGTATATTCCCACATCATGCTGGGGGCATCCACGCTTCATCATTCTTGTACATTGCTTTCAAAACATGACCTTGGAAAATACAAAAAAATTCGGAAAACAATACAAAAAAAATCTAAACATTTGGAAAAATCCCCTTTCTAGGGATAAAGCTACATTCATCTCACAATGCTATCTTTGGGCAATCTAAACAAAATACTGACAAACGTAGCCAAGAAAACTTATCTCCTTAGATAAACCCAAAAACATTAGAAAATATGTCAATGTTGTCCCGCAAAAACAAAGTAGTGCTTTAATTACTTTTAGTTGTTGGTTTGTATAGTTTTGGTGTACTTAGTCCGTTAATTGTTAGTTCTTTAAAATGGATCATTTGCTTATCGAAAGTTGAATCTTGTTTGATTTAAATTGAGCATTGCATTACATACATTTGAAGGCTATCATGCTTATAAAATAATTGTTGTAGGTTTCTTTGTTTGTTAGTGTGCTTCCTTTTAGGGTTCATTTTTTCTTACTTAGATTAGATCTCATTTTATCTCTTGTTAGAGGTTTGTGCATGTGTTTGTTTAAGTAGTAGTATGTGTATATTTGTTTAGTTTTGTTAACTTTTGCTTGTGTGTTCTTGCACAGTTGTTTGTTATCACATCTATCATCTATCATCTCATCACATTTATAACATCATTCACTACATCATATATAAAGAAACAGCTAAGTATACATCATACATGAATGCTAAGCTAATCATCACATACCGTATCATCAAATGGGGGCAAGAGGGATCGTAAATATCAAAATCTATCCCCCCCGCACCCATACCATCATATCATCCCGTCCATATACATCTATGGTAACACATGAGAAATGCATCTGATATCATCTAAGGATCTATCATCTAACATCCACAACACATGTATACATCAAACATCAAGATAACATACATGCAAGTACAAAATCAAACAACATCATAACACATTCATAAGTGCTCAATCAAAACAAGCAACATGTGATAAGATTCAACATAGAGTAATTTCTGATAAAGGGTATTTTACGTCATAGAATTATGCCCACTCGTGTCACATGCATCAGGAAACAAAACAATAAAGTACATCATCTCATAAACATGTGTATCTAAGCCCAAAAATTAATCCTCTATATACATGTGTGTCATATACATCTATGTCAACAGAAATGGATATACATCGGTACTCTATATCAAAAATGCCTTCAGTTGAGGCGTACAAAGATGATACATCAAAAATGTCCACATATCTATACAAGTATAAAATGTCCAGTCAGTGATCAAAATAATACATCATCGATACAATATGCCATCAAAAAGGGGCATGCATCAAAAAGAATTGGGCCTTCATCACGAGGCATCATCAAAATGAATAAATATACAAAGCTATACAACAAAATCAGCCTTCATCAGAGGCATATATAAAGAATATATATACAAGAAGAAAATGGAGCTTAACCACAACTCTCACCCTCATTGGGGCTCCCAGGTCTGTCACCTGGTCGAACATGAAACAATGGTGGCTGGGGAGGACCTGCACTAGATGGACCACCAGGCTGACTAGATGGTCCTTGTCCAACTGGCTGTGCTAGCATGGGCTCCCTAAATGATCTCAACGAGTGGCCTGATCTATGTGACCTGGACCCTGTTGTGCTCATCCCTGACTGACAAGGGAGTACCACTCATTGCTCTGGGGGAGCTACCCTGAAATAGGAAGTCCTGTAAAATAACACCTCGCCACTGAGCCTCATGGCATCACGGATCAAGTTAACATCTCCTGAAGCGAGGGCTACCTGAAGGGCAACATCTCACTCACCTGTCACTCTACCTAAATCAGCCTCAACTTGTCTCGAAGAGGTAGCCTCTCGATCCCGCTCTGCAGTAATAGTCTGTACCTCTGCTCGGCCTCATCCCTCTATGCTAGGAGACCCTGTGATCGTCTGTATACATGGTCCCTTTGGGCCATAACCATCCGTACCTGAGTCTGGGACTAGTGTAGGAGGCTCAATATCTAAGTCCCCTATGCGGCCATCTCTCGCACATGACTCTGCCATGCAACACTATCGCTGCCCTGAGTGGCCTATGCTTGGGCCTGATCTCTCTCTGTTGTCAAAATTTGTATCTGTCTCGGAGCCTGGTCTCGCTCTAGTGTGAGGGCCTGTACCTGGGTCCTCGTTGTATCTCTCTCACTAGCCACCTATAACTGAACAGCGATGGCTACCTGTAACTGTATGTTGAAGAGAAGCTCGACTGTCCACCTGCATTGCTACTCTCTAGGGTATCAAAAGGTGGCCCCTATGCTGGTAGTACATGCTGAAGAGGGGTATAAATCCCCACTGGAATGCCCACTGGGGGAAACTCTATGTCCACGGCCCTGTATATATGTCTCGGCTTGGGCCTGGGGCCCTGTCCCTGTGGCTGCTATGGAAGGGGACCCTATCCCCTACCTCTGACATGCTGGGGTGTAGTGGGCCCACCCTCATCATCATCATCATCACTATCATCTCCACCCTCGCCACCACTAGGAGGCCCCACTGGAGGAGGCCTCACGCCAGCTATATATGTTGCTCAGGGAATGCTCAAATGGCCCGAGAGCACACGATGGTACCATGGCCCATACTCTAGCGTAGTACTCTGGATCTCTGATCTATCTAAGTGGCACTCAAATAATAGGTGCCACCTGTCGAAAGCTGGCCAATGCTCTATCCTGGGCAATCTGTGGACCCATGTCAAAGTGCTCTCTGGCTCTACGAGCGTACCATCTATCTGGCCCAAGAACATCCTGGGTAAGGCTGAACTGTCGTTAGCATCGATCCACTCTGTATAAATCCCACATATAGTTATGACTACCCAAAATAAAATGCTCAATAGTGGCGGTGTTGAGCTCTAGACCATCCTCTAGCCACTAAAAATGTTTGTAAGGCCTCAAGGAAATGGAAGCCTAGAGTAGCTCATCTAGCTCATGCCTATAATGGTATGTAACCCCTATGAAGGGTCGCACATCATCCCATGTCGGGACCCAACCCATAGTAGAAGGCTCGTCGTGAGCCCGACCTCTCAGCACACCTAGGGGGCGACCAATAGCAATGTGGTCCCATGCCCAAATCTGTAATAAATGAGCAGGTTCTATCGTCTTCTGATGGTAGTAGGTGATCAAATGGAGATCCCAATACAAATGTACTAATATACACTGACCCCAGTAGTAGGTCTGTCCCTCCACCAAGCCCAGAATCACTCCTAGGAGTCCCAACGGAAATAAAGCACCAGTCTTGTCAAGGAGTAGAACTACACTAACAAGAGCCATCATGTAGACCACTACGTTGTCTAAATCTAGATCCTCTATACATCGGGATAGTCTGATAGACATCCTGCGCCATGGTATGGAAGGAACACCGAACAAATGTGTGATGTGATGTTGAATGTCACTTCAGTGGCTTATCGTCTCGATAAGTTGTCCCTAGATCGGGACCCGTATGATGCGTCATACATCCTCTAATTTAATGGTCATCTCCTTGGTCGCGAGGCAAAAGCATTGGATCTCATTGTGTCACCGCTTTGCTATGGCCATCAAAAGGCCATGATCTAAAGTAATCTGGGGCATCTCGGCCACATAAGATAGTCCCATCACATGCAAAAGGCTCACCAAGGTCACTCTATCCTCATCATCGAACTACGCCTCTATCACAACCAAGTGGTTGTAGCGCTCGCGAGTCTGAAGAATAGGTAACATACGCTGCAAAATCAACGCAAGTGTTAGACGTCTAATATTTCTATAATATTTTTATAAGGAAAAAAAAGCTTTTAAACACATCTAATTTACTAGCTATTCTTTTCTTGTAAAGTAATCTCACCTTTTTCTTCTATAACTTGGTTATTTTCTAGCCAGTTATCTTTTTCTCACATGCTTCTAGTGCATATGTGCCTCCTTTGGCACCTGCATGCCCTAACCAATGCGTATGCACCCTTGGGGATGCATACGCACACTAACTTTCTCCTCTCTTTTAGCACAGGCTGATACAGGACGCATACATGCCCTCCATGATGCCTACGTACCCGTTTCGATGCACACGCATGCGCATGTCCATCCCAACCCTGGTTGATGCTTGCATGCCCCCTTTTTATCTTTTCTATAGGTACGCACACATGCACCCATCTTTCCTAATGGATATGCATACATGTATCTACTTCTACCGAACAGGTACGCGTACACGTCCCTGTCCCCCGCAAATGAATGCACGTTTGCGTCCGTGTCAGTTTTGATGCATGCGCATGTGCGTACCCATCAATATGATGCATACGCCTATGCGCATGCGTCAAAATTCCTCATACCTACCCTAAGAAACCCTAAAAAATGTAATTAATGCGTAATTAATGGGGGTTTAGGGCATTCATGAATGGTCCATCCACCAGGTCTCGCATGTACTCCTGGATGTAATCCACATGCCTCGTCCACATTGGTATCCTCACCATCTCACTCCAGGGCTATTGTTTTCACTCGCGGTAAAAATTTACAGAGGCTCTGGTTGAAATGAATTGGTCGTGATTGTTTTACTAACCCCAGGTGAGTATATTAACCCTTCGCGATGCCCTTGGGGCATATTTTTCCCCGCCGTGATAATTATTTTTGTATTAAAATAATTATTTTTACTAATTTTCACACGCTGGGGTACTTCGTGCCGTCCAACGGTCCCTTCTTCGTTGTACTGAGATAAATTATGAACCTTTCAGGTGCCTTTTCCCACCTTTTCCCTCTATTTTTCATCTATTTTTCCCCCGTCGTGGTAATTATTTACTAATTTATTTTAAATAAATTATTCTCGACCCGTCTTTCTCCTTGTGGGCGCATATTCTGAGATTTTTGACAGCTTGGCCTTCCCACTACCGCCTATGCATGTGTTTTTGAAATATCTTTGATCTTTTAAAATTATTTTGACCGTTCAAAAACCTAGAAAATGAAAAAAATCAAAAATAGTTTTAAAAAACCCCAAAAAAATTGAAAAATGGCAAAATGGCTTAAAATTGATTAAACCGATCATCTACGGCTGAAATCTGTGTCTATTGCATGACACTCATCCCAAATCTTTTTGACATTCTCAAAATCATTTGAAACAACGACTCACTCATCACCAAAATCTTCAATCACCTAAACAAGCTATGTTGCTTACTTCGTCTGTACTCTAGGGCACCAATAATCGCCTGGTATTGTTTTCATCGTGCACATTACTTCTTCATAGGACGGAAGTGTCCTCCATCTTCCCCCTTGCATAATACACCTTGCTTGGGGCATCATTCTTCACCCTAGTTGTTTATCAGAACATTTGGGACTTCATCTCGATAACAAAATATTTGTGCAACTATCTTGAACGTTGTTGGTTTAAGTGTGTGTGTTTTTATACTTATTTCCCTATCAAGTGATTCGGTTTATTTCTTGTATTGCATTACATTCGTGTATGTTGCATTGAGTTGGTTGTTTTGGCAAAGGACAGTTGTTTGTATCTTGGCTTTTAATTTCATTTTACGCTTCCGTTGCATGCTCACATTTTAATAAGGACCCATGAGGAGGATTCTGAGCATTATAATGATTAAAATATTGTTAGCAATTGATTTGTGGATAGCTCAATATCCCTTTTCTTCTAGTTTCTTGTCTTCTCTGAACACTTTTTTCTCTATTAGTTTCATTTTTGATCGTCGATCGAGTTTCTTCATCACCCCATCAACACTTGAGGGGGCATTCGTCATCCTTCACCCTATTAATTTTTCTTCTACCCCTTCAAAAAAATTCTACTTGCTTGTATTTGTCTACGTTCTTTGAAGTGACGTCGCTTACGTCACCTCAAAGAGGGGGAAATGTAGACACCTGTAGTTTACTCAATACACTATTATTTCCAATGGTGCACTGACGCTTCTTCCTTTTACAAATTGACGGCACAGTACCAGTTAGGCCTATCGAACTCCCTTCCTACAACACCCTTTTTGTCGTTTTTCCTCTTGTAAACCATTTAAACAGGTAGCTATAGCCTCGTTCTAACTACATTAGCTTCATATTCACTTCTAGCTCACTTCTATTATCTCCCCGGAAGATCAATCCACTTCATTGGATTGAGTCAGCCCTTCAGAACCCTTCCAGAACCCTAATTACTCTCTAAGAGAGATTAATTAATCTAACCTACGTTAATTACCCTCTAACATAGTCAAATCACACTTTGGCTTGCCAAAGTGTTTTTTTTGGACTTTAGCCTTTGTCCCACATTCACCCAAATCTCCATTTTCTTCCAAACCAAAAACTATAAATAGGGCTATACCCCCTCCCTCATTTCCTAAGAATTCTCTCTTCTTCCTAGCACAAATTATAGCAATTTGATTAGGCTTTAGTTTATATTTTATCTTCTTTCATTTGAGCTAAAAGCATTTAATCTTGTATTTCATAACATTAACATAGAGTAAAAGGGAAGATCCATTAGCCTTGAAGCCATTAATGTGGAGATCTCTTTCTCTTAACACATAAATTGAATGCTTGGATCCTCTTAGGTTCATTATTTCAAGATTTCAAATAATAGAGATTAACTTCTTTTTCTTAGTTTGCATGTTTGTTTCAAATTAATGTATGCAAAGAAGGAAACCTTGCTCATTTCTTATCACATGGTCCATTGATCATATTGTTAAAAGCCTTTGGGGTTTCTTTAGATATTCTTACCCCAAATCCATGGCTTTTACAACTTTTCATTGAACACAGATATAGTTGTTCCTCTTCAATTCAAAGCCATGGATTCACGAGTAGATTCAAATTCCCTAAGTTCTTGTGCCTGTGAGGCTTCCACATCAACTTCTCCTTTTGATTCATGGGAGATGAAGGTTCTAGAATACAGTTGTGAAGAGTATAATGTGCAACAAGCTCTTTTGGTTTTGGACCTATCATTGTCACCTAAAACTAGAGGCTGGCCCAACTATCATTTCAAACGACCTAGAGATGAGCAAACCATTGGGTCATTTTTACCTGGAGGGTTACTCGCTCAAGAGAAATTGTTGGACCCACCTACGACTTGGGTCCTAGAAGATACTCAACCAACTTGTTACCAAATCCCTGAGTATGAGAAGTCTAGCTGAATGATGTATTCCATGGGCTACAAAGATTTAGGATGTTGAAAAAATGAGCAAGGACCAAGAGATCCATTCCCTCTTCCACATTTCAAGATGGAAAGATATGGTATCGGAATTTGACCCTATGAATCTCACCCCAATGATCAAGATGCCACTTATTCTAAGTACGAAGATAACTTTGATTATTTAAACAACGACATAGATTCCCACTATAGCCAATACGAGGATCTTGCCTCCACGAACCTATTCATGCATACCGCTATCCTTACCATAACCCCTACTGAACCTAAAATTGACCTTGTTTACCCTTGCCTTGTCGAATAGGACCAACAACATCATGTACCACTGGATCTCTTTGAAAATGATGAAGCCATTGCAGAATTCATGGGCATTCGAGATACAATTCCGATTGGAGACCATAAGAAGGGTTTCTACATTGACTTAGATACTTGCGCATACTTTGGCGAGGAAGCTGAGCTTCGTGGTCAATAAAACTTGAAAAAAATCAAGGTAAAAATTTCCAACGAAAATCCTTAGAAAAACAAAAGTCCAAGTCACATAGTGAAAACCTCTTTGAGGCGTTGGCTAACAAACAAGTGAAAAAATCAATGGACAAGAAAAGTGACCACACCAAGGGTGAAAATCTCATAGAGACACCCTTGGAAGAAGATCTCAACCTTCCTCCTGATCCTACACATATGGAGGATTTTTCAAAAATGCTAGTAGAAGAAACCATTGATGTGAATATTGGAACAGAAGATGATCCAAAGATAGTCAAACTAGGAGCTTCACTCTCGGCACGAGAACAAAAAACATTCACCATGCTTCTGCGGGAATTTGTAGATGTATTTTCATGGTCCTATAAGGATATGTTGGGCTTGGATCCAACTTTGGTAGTGCATAACCTAGTAGTGCATTCAGACGCCAAGCCCATCAAACAAAAGATCAGAAAAATACATCCACGGGTGGCCCTTCTAGTTAAAGAATAGCTAGAAAGATTGCTAGTGACGGGATTTATTCGACCTATTGATTACTCAGAATGGATATCAAACATAGTCCCCGTAAAAAAGAAACCTATCGGGATAAGAATCTGTACAGATTTTAGATACATTAATAGCGCATGTCCAAAGGATGATTTCCCATTGCCAATATTGATATGATTGTTGATTCAACTACAGGATATGAAATGTTATCTCTTATGGATGGATTTTCAGGCTACAATCAGATCAAAATCACAGATGATGATCAACACAAGATGACCTTCACAACCCCTGGGGGACTTTCTGTTATCAGGTAATGCCCTTTGGCCTGAAAAACAAGGAGTAACCTATCAAAGGGAAATGACCGTGATTTTCCATGATATGATTCATGACATCATGGAAGACTATTTTGATGATATCCTTGGGAAATCTAAGACAAGAACAGATCACCCTAAGATTTTGTGGTGTATCTTTGAATGCCTGCAGGAATAAAAATTCATATTGAATCCAAAGAAGTGTGTGTTTGGCGTACTGTCAGGAAATTTTCTTGGATTGATTGTATCATGAAGAGGGATTGAGGTAGACCCACTTAAAGTTACCACCATTACTGAAATGCCTCCTCCCAAAAACATCAAACAACTGCGCAGCTTGCAAGGAAAGATACAAGCCATCCACCACTTCATTTCCCAACTTGCTGAAAAGTGTCATTCATTCACTCATCTACTTAAAAAGGATGTTTCCTTTATTTGGGGACCAGAGAAACAATAGGCCTTTGCCTTGCTTAAGTGTACCTAGCCAATACACCTATCCTCATGCCTCCAACTCCCAGTGAGCCACTCCTGCTGTATATTTCTACTACTCAATTTGCTATTGGTGTATTGCTCACCCAATATGACCTTGGCCATAAAGAAAAATTTATGTACTATCTCAGTCGTACTCTCATTGCTTATGAGCTCAACTACCCTTGGATTGAAAAAGCTTGTTTGGCTGTAGTTTTTACCTTCCAAAAACTTCACCATTACCTGTTGAATACTAAAACCAAGATTATATCCAAAGTTGACCCACTTAAGTACCTATTGTCAAAACCCCACCCTTACAGATAGAATGGCTAATTGGATCATTCTACTAAGTGAATTTGACATTGAGTATGTGCATCAAAAGTCAGTAAAAGGACATGTACTCAATGATCAGTTAGCAGAAGCACCATTACCAAGGACAAAGCATGTAAGTCTAGAGCTGTCAGATGCTTCATTATTGTATATTGAGGAATTTGTCATGTGGAAAGTGCACTTTGATGGATCTTTTATTTTTCATAGTTTGGGGGCAGGTGTGGTATTAATTACTCCTTCAAGAGACCCTATACCTCAAGATTTTTGCCTTGGTTTTCCTTGTACAAATAATATTGTGGAATATGAGGCGCTCATCGCTGGGATGAAGCTGGAAATCAAATGGGATATCCATCATGTTAAGATCATTGGTGATTCACAATTGATCATCAAACAAGTTAACGATGAATATAAAGTCAAGGATGAGAAACTCATCCCCTACAAAAAAATTGGTGGAAACATTAAAAGACTATTTTGTGCGTATCACATTCGAGAAGATTCCAAGAGCACAAAAAATCCGCAGATGCTATGGAAACCGTAGGTTCTATGCTATGAATTCCACCAGAGAGAAATGACATGCCATTCTTTTGTTGAGAATCTACACCAACCTACATATGACATGCCAGAATCATGTTTGGCTTGTGAAGTTGTTTGTCCCTATTCCCCATGGTATGTACACATCCACGCCTATCTTAAACACAACACCTTCCCTCCTGACATATCCCATTCTGAAAAACAAATCCTTATCCATCAGATAGCATGTTACACCCTCTTAGAGATACACTCTATCTTCATGGCTACAATGGGAATCTTTGTTGCATTGTCTAGATGTAACAGAGTCAGTTCAAGTGATCAAAGAGGTACATGAAGGGGTATGCGGTGCCCATACAAATAGAATGGTTCTAGCTAAGAAATTATTGAGAGTAGTCTACTATTAGCCTACTATGGAAACAGACTACTGTAACTATGTGAGGAAATGTGACTATGTCAAAAGAATGGAAATTTCATCTATGCATCATCACAGCCGTTACATCCAATCACAACCCCATGGCCATTTTCCAAATGGGGACTAGATTTAATAGGAAAGCTCACCCCTACCTCATCTAATGGTCATACTCACATCATCACAGCTATAGAATATTTCACTAAGTGGGTGGAGGCTTTTCCTTTGACTTATGTTACAAGAGCTCAGATTTCAAAGTTTATCATGAATCACCTTATTTGCCAGTATGGCATTCCTGCAGACCATAGTTACTGACAATGGAAAATAATTCAAGAACAAGATAGTGAAGGACCTTTGTCATCAATTTCAAATAAAATTGAAGTGGTCTACGCCATATTATCCACAAGGTAATGGGTAGGCTGAAGCCACTAACAAAACATTGGTTCGAATCATGGAAAAGATGGTGAGTAAGACAAGTCACAATTGGCATTTACAAATTCACCCCACCCTTTGGGCTTATAGGACCTCCATTCACACTCCTACTAGTGCAACACCCTATTCCCTAGTATTTGGAACTGAATAGATCATCCCATTGGAAATCAAGCTTCCTTCCCTGAGAATATCTCTTAGGGATTATTTAGACAAGGATGGGGATTACAGAGTGGCCAGGCTGGCAAATTAAAACTCCTGGATGAAAATCGTATATGTTCCCTTAACCATCTCAAAGTGTATCAGAAAAGAGTCTCATAAAATTACAACAAAAGGATCATACCTCATCAGTTTGAGGTTAGAGATTTGGTCATGAAGGAAAATCAGTTCAACACAAAGGGTAGAAAGAGAGAAGAAAGGAAAGTTCAAACCACATTGGTTAGGACCTTACGTCATTATGGCCAAATATGGTACAACAGCATACAAACTTACCCATCCCAATGGTGATGAGCTCTGTGAACCTATGAATTTCATGCACCTTAAGTGGTTCTATTCTTAAACATGACGTAAAAATAAGAAAAGAAAACCAAAAAAAAGAGAGCAAAAATGATCAAAATACAAAAAAAATAAAATAAGAGAAAAAGAAAAAGATAAAATAGGTCATCCATATGTGAAAACCACACAATTGTGGCACTTTGGATAGGTCCTTTGGTGAAAACCAGTTTCCTGTAGGCCACTTCTTGGGAGGATTCGTTGACATCACAAGCATCTTGCATCTGGAGGGTAATTTTACTTAGCCTAGGGACTAGTTCTGCTACCTTCATAATGAGATTCCCTAATAAACCTATCCTATCAAGCCTTGATCCGATTTTTCACCTCTTGTTAATCATGAAGGGATGCTACTTTGCATATTCCCCATCTAACTTGGGGAACTTCTCGGACTTCACCTTCCTGTTTATAAGCAGTGGTAACTGGTTCTGCCTCTTGTATATTATCATCTAACATTGGGGGCATCCACATTTCTCAATTACCTATGCATAGAATTTTGTGGAACCATCTCCCCCTTAGAAAATCACAAAAAATGGTCAAAAATGTTTGAAAAGCAAAAAACAATAGAAATTGTTTCACAAATCAAAAACAATAGAAAATAGAAAATTATTTCACAAAAGCACAAAAACATAGAAAATTGTTTCACAAAAGCACAAAGAAAACTAGTTGTTCCTCGGCATCTAGAAAAGTGTTTCACAAAACAATCCTGCAAAAACATAACTTTAGTTTACTTACTTTATCTTGTTTCTTACCCTGGTCTGTAATTAGGCTTGTATAGTTATTGCTTGTTTGTACCTTTGTATAGTTTGTTGGCTTAGACATACTTTTGATAAGTGTCATCTTTTCTTTCTTAGATTAGATTCATTCTTACTTACCCATATGCAAGTGTGTTTTTGCATGCCCGTAAATAATTGTACATAGTTATGTTAATTATATGGGTTGGTTGGTGCTCAAATGTATTTTGTTAACATTTGATTGTGTCAGCTTATTCGCATGTACATAATTTTGTTATCACATCATCATATCTCCATCAATATCATCACATCTAACATCATCTATACATCGTATATAAATAAAAATGCTAAGTGGACATCATACATGTATGTTAAGTTAATCATCATGTATCGTATCATCAAATGGGGGCAAGAGGGATCACAAATATCAAAATCTATCCCCCCCGCACCAATATCATCGTGTCATCCTGAACCACTAATCTAGATCATCACATTGTAAAATATAATTGATATCATCTATGGATCTATCATGTCAAAATCAAACACATGTGGTACAAACATCTCAACTATCATCATGATACATACAAAAGTGTGAAATCAAACCATATGATGTCATCACACACAAACTCATCTTTTACTCTCCAACGTGAATAGTTATTTTATTTAAATAATTATTTTCCTTACATCATTCCCATGAAGGGCCATTTTCATGAATGTACTCCTCTCTTCTCACTAGGAAAAATTTATTACTCCTACGGGGTGCCTGATCTTCTACACACTCCATCGAATAATGATTTTTTATTAGAGAATTATTTTGTTAATCTTTCTGATGGTGGGGCATTATGTGCCGTACATGTTGCTTCTTTCTTCTCCCTAGGGCATTTATTTTGCTCTAGGAGATTCTTGTTGATTCTTCTACCTGATAACTTCTTCAGTATCCAAACCCATGTCAAAATTCTAAAAAATGTCTTATCAAAAAAATCAATTCAAAAGCCAAAAAAAAGTCAAAACTGGTCGAAAATCCTCAGATTGTAAAATTGTAGAAACTAGGTAAACCCTCATAGCGGTATGAAACTCGTGCTTGCGCATGGTATTCTTTCCATATCTTGTTGGAAAATTTCTCATGTTCATACTCAAACTCATCGCGGATCATCAATGGGAACCATGTACAATCCACTTGCTTCCTCAGTAATTTGGGGCACATCAGTTGTTTAGATACTGTTTCGTAGCACAGTATTTTTTCATAGCTCTCCAGTGCCTTCCATCTCCCCTGCATGGTCATCCTTTCTTGGGGCATCATTTTTAACCAAACTTTTCATCTATCACTACATATTTGGGGATGTTCACCTTGATAGTATCAATCATGTACAATGGTCTTGTCAGTACTGTTCTTAAATGAGCTCCATCTCAGCTATACGAGTATATTGCTTGAGTGTCATTTCACAATTGTCTGTATGGCTTTTCAATCCTACTGTATGCTTATATTTTTAATAAGAACTGATGACGTAGATCTGGCATGTAAATTTGTTAGATAGTAACAATTCTTCTTTCCATTTCTATTGTTCTTCTATCCTTCTACTATCATTTTATTTCTTTTTCTTCTAAGGCATTTTTTGGCATTTTTATTTCCTTTATTTGTCCTTATAGGTGCTCGTGTGCAACCTTTTTCACCCCATGACACTCGAGGCACCCCTCTCACTTTGGCACTACCTCTTGCGTCATTCTACCTAAGGTGCTACTGTCTTTGTTCACTCTCCTACTTGCTCATTTAGGGAAAAATGTGATACTGTGCATCAAGGTTTATGCTCCTGCACGTGTGTGCATGTACTTATGTGTAATGTGCTGCACGATACCCTTTCCCACAAATGGGGCATATGGGCATGCACACACATTTTCTCTAGCCTGTATGTGCACAAATGCATTACATTAGGGGTACCTGTTAACCCCCATAGGGGCCTTGTGACGCCAATTAACGACATTCTGTTAATCAGCTGACCTGTGTACTATACCCTACTTTTAAACTCCTAATAAAAGCATATGACATTAAATGAAAAATTGACAAATTCTAATCAAGCTAAGCTCCCCTAAAAATCTACTATCAACTACATGTCGGACATTCTAAAATTAATCTCCCACTTTTCATTTACATTAATTTTATTTCTACCAATTAATCCTTTCGCTCTCGGATGGTCTGGCCAGTATTAATTTTGACTTCTAGTTTAATCAAAAATAGGTCAATTTGGCATCATAACATAAATCATACTCCCCCCCCCCTAAAAAGCTTGGGTGGGGTTATATTAATTAATCCATTGGTTGGCCATGATCCTAGATATTTTCCTGTTTTGACCAGGATTATTTCTTAATTTTCTTCTACTTGCCGTGATATAATATTTTATTTAAATATGGCATTTTTGACTTTCATTTTTCGTTGTGCATGGGGGAATTCTTTGCCATCTGGTACCCCTATTGTCTCAAGGAAAATTTTAAATTCTTAGGTGATATCCTTTCTAGGTAAACCACTCCATCGAATACTTTATTTATTGAAAAAATGCATCAAATAATATTTATTGCATTTAACATATGCAGTAGGGATTATTTGCACCTATTAACCTTTCTTCTCATGTGGCATTTCATCACTATTTGCAAGTCTGGGAGATTATTGTTGATTCTTCATGCATATTAACCCTGATCTAAAAATCCTGAAATGCAAAATTTGATCAAAATCCTACATCCATCAAAGAATCCCGTAAATATCAATTAAAAAATTAAAAAAAATTCTAAATTCTAAAAATTGTTCAAGCTCAACAAAACAGATGTAAACCAGCTATGGGGCGTAATGGCAAAAATCTTGTTATCTTCTTGACCATTGTAGGTAGTCTTTCCGGTATCTTGCTATGAAAATTTCACATGTTCACTATGATCACAAGACTCATGGATCATCATATTTACAATTGCATTTACAAAGCTATCCTACTTGCTTACATTAGTACTATGATACATATAGTTTCCTTGTAAAACACTTTTCTCATTGGACTCATACTGTTCTTGCCTTCTGATGGTCACGTCAATCATCCTCTTACACAATTCATCTTGGGGCATCATTTTGCAACCCTGTGTCATCAATACAAAACATTTGGGTATCTTCATATTCATAATAAAACATTTGACAACCATCTTGAACATTGTTGGCTGGATATAAATGTGTTCATACTTATATCAATGATTCCCTATTAAATGAAGCTTGTTTCCTAGACTCATATTGCATACTTTTTGTAAGTTGTATGGAGTGGGTATTTCAGTAATGGACATGTAACTCCTATCGCAGTATAACCAATATTCATGTCATCCTAATTCTTTCGTATTGCACTTGTCACTTTTTTAACTAAGGACCGATGACTCTAAGGTGCATTCATTTTTAAATGGTCACTTGGGGCATCCTACCCCTACCCATTCTTCTATCCATTTCTCTCAACTTTTTCAATCAATCGATCACCTTCTTTCATCACCCCATCAACACTCGAGGGGGCATATCTCCCACTTCTACTAATTTTTCTTCTACCCCTTCAAAATCTCATCTGTCTACTATCTTTGAAGTGGCATCACTTACGCCACCCCAAAGAGGGAAAAATGTAGACACATATAATTTAACCCGAGCAATTTAAATACTTAAATTGTGCTAATTATCCCTTTCCCACAAATTGACGACATATCGTCAATATCACATCATTTTCTCTTCTATCATTGTTAATTAATTACATTACACTAGTTAATTAACCTTCTATCCAACAAATACACCAATTAATGACCTTCCCCTTAATTAATCCCCCTTTCTATCTAGACTAATTAATTATTATTAATTAATTATCCTCCTCTTATATTAAATCAATAAATCATCATTTATTTGATTAAATCCCTCTCATAGTCTAAATCATGCTAATTATTCCTCTAAAAAAGCTTTTATAAGCTTTCACACCTATTAATTAATAACTTTGGTTAATTAATAAAGCCCCTCAAATCCCATGGGTCACTAAAGGACAAAATAAACTCTCCTAAGGTTGACTCAACCCTTTCTAAACCTTCCTTATCCACAACTAACCCAACCTCTCCATTTATCCCACATGAAGAGGGATGTAGAGATTCTTCTATCCATTGGGCTATATAAGGAGTCCTCCTCCTACCTTTCTATTTACACCTACATTTCTAAATGAGCATAGAGCATACACTATAGCCATTTCATCTTAGAGCATATTTTATTTGAGCTAATATCTACATTCTTGTATTTCATCCATCTAAGATTTTGGATCATATGGAGATAATCAAAATGGTCCTATATCCATAATTTGATGAGCTTCCATTCACAAACCCTTGAAGATCAAAAAATCAACTTTGATTTCCATGGATCTATCTAGGTTCATTTAGTATTTTTGGTGATCTAAAGAGTAGAGATTCTAATGCTTAACATATTAGTTTGATTTCTATTTCAAAGTTTTAATGCATAATGTTGGTATTTAGTCTTGTTTAGCTCTTAACATGATGATCTTTGTGTAGTTAGATCATGTTTTGAAACTACTAAGGTGTTAGTTTCAATTCCCTTTGCATAGCCAACTAATACATTGATACAAAAATAACATAATAAATTTAGTAATTTATTACCAATTTATACCTGTAGGGATGAAGTGCCTACAAAAAAATGTGAAGTTGTGGAATGTGATACATGATGAATAGTTTGACCTTGTAATTTTATAAAAACACACATGAATAATTTTCATTCACAATTGATTAACATTATAAATTATAAGATTTTGTGCTCTCTCTCTCTCTCTCTCTCTCTCTCTCTCTCTCTCTCTCTCTCTCTCTCTCTCTCTCTCTCTCTATATATATATATATATATATATATATTGCAACTCATTTCATGCAAAATTACTTACTGGTCAATACCAAATTCCACATTTAATATACCATTTGTGATGATGATATTCTCCAACACTGAATCACAATGAGCATCCTCTAGTCGGACACTCCGCTCATCATGTGGAGCTTCCTCGCAAGGCTGTGAAGTTTCCACGTCAACCACGTAGGTCCCTCTACACCCAGAAGCATGACACTCTATGGTATTTGATGCTTGCTTCCTAGAAGGACCAGGATTGTCAATCTGGGAGGGACGAGTGCTATGTTAAAGCACTAACTATTTCTATGATCTGATAGAACTAAGGGTCTGAACCTTCATAGTCTCCTTCACAACAATAGGCACTGAAATATGATGAACATGTGGGTGGGAAATGGGTCTAACCAGCCTATTGGTTAACCATTGTGCCCCCTCTCTATCTTGAGCAAAGCCCTTGTTTATGCCCTAAAAATCTCGAATGTCATAATAATTAGGTATTTCATTGAGGATGAACTCACAGTAGAATTTCCTTGAGAAATACTATGGTACCTCGAAATTATTGCAAGGTGGTTGGTCAAAAACCATCCACCACCTATCCCAAAAATTGTTATTTATCCCCTCTTGATTACACCAGTGGATGGGGAATCTTTTACAATCCAATCATAACAATGCATTTGTTTTGGGATCAGTAAATAATGCACACAATTTGTCTTTTGTTATTTTTTTCTTCTTCATTACATCATACGACAACTTGTCAGCATAAAAATTATGGAAATTTGTTTTAAAAATCTTCCATGTGTTAATTTGTTCAACAACACTATCAATATTAGATACCAATGATCCTAAAGATGCAGCTAGGTTATGACGATTTGTATTTGTGGCATTAGGGTTTCTTAACGTTTCTATCAAACCCTCAATGAGCTTTATTATTTTCAATCTCCCCCAAAAATTGTTGCTGGCTCTTAGGAGTATGTTGTGCCATAGAAAGGGGTGTTTGAGGGATGTTTTCTTCTTCATCTTGGTGTGGAGGTGAATATTGGGGTTGAATAAAAGCTACAGATACATCTGAAAATGAAAATAAATAACAAATTTAAAAAATTCAAAAAAAAGATTAATAAGGAAAACAAACTATAACCGACCTTCTGAGCTCACCACCATCACTGATTTGAGGTGCCACAGAGATTCAAATCCAAAAAATGCACTCATGTTTTTATGCGTTCACGTTTTTCTCCCTTAGTTTTTTTGCAAAGTGATAGGGCTCAGGTTTTTGACTGTGTTTTTATCAGCCATAACGTGAGCGCATTCTAACGCGAGTTTTTTATGGTTCAGATTTACTGAGCCATAATGTGATCATGTTATAACGTGGCCCTTAATTTTTCCTGTCGCATTATAACATGACCGAGCCATAACGCGAGCGTGTTATGGCCAAAATGGCCAAAAAATGGATTTGTGTCCATTTTTTGGCCCCCCATTTCCATGCACTTACCCAAATCGTATTATCTTTTGGTTAAGAATCTCCTACTTGAGAATTCATTATTCAAAAAGAGATTATAATTCAACTTTATGACCACAATCCTTTTGCAATTTTAAGGTATTTAGTTTTTAAATCTAAGGTTCAAATGTTTTATTTTTATATTAAAATTATACCTACTTCTCCTTTGGCCCAGTCTCTAACCTACCCCTAATACCTAATTCAAATTATTGGTAAATTAAACCCTTTCGCCCCTAATGTCTACCAGTATATTGAGTTTGATTTTATCAATTTTAATTACCTCAATATGAATGAACGTGCTAGGATATTGCCTAGCTAATGAACCCCCTCGTGTGAAAACTCCCTTGTTCTGCAGATTTCATAACAATCTGCCTTTCCTTTGTGGCTCTCTAAGTGTTTATTTCATTCAACGGCTTTGGCTTGATGTTTCAAGTCTTTTGTTGTTTTTTCCTATTCTATGGGGTCTCCTTTTTATTGTGGCATTATTTCCCCATGACCATGTTTCTTTGTCTCACGGCTTTTGCAACTCTGTCAAAGATTATACCCTGAGAGAATTGTGGAACATCAAGTTCTTTATCCTACGACATCTGTACTTGGTCACATTCTAACCTCCTTATTTATGCTTCGCATCTCCTCGTGAAACTTCTTCTGAGCAGACCACACCCTTTCTTTCATGGAACGTGCTATAATCACTAAGTTTTTGAAGCACTATGTTTAGTCACTCTTTCATTCTGTGGATTTCCTTTGCAAATTACTTCAGCCTACGGAACATTAACCTCTGACTTATGTGGATTCTCTGTTTTGCTTCAAAAAATGTCAATAATTACATCCTCATCAATCTATATAATGCTACTGTTCAAAGTAGTGAAACACTATTTTATCAGTGAAGGCGGTGAAGGGGGTGGAACCAACGGGACTAAAGAAAAATTCCACAAGTGTAACCAAGGAACAAAATTAAAAAACTATATTAGTTCAACATGTCAATAAACAAATTACACGTCCCAAGGAACGCTTGAGGAAATGGAAGGACCACCTCAAGAAGCATGGGCGAAATTTGAAAAGAAGGTGTTAAAGTTATAACAAGATCAAAGTGGGCACCAAAATTGGCTCTAGATAGGCGACACACACCCCCAATGGGTGTCCAAAGGATCATAGAAAACTCATGGAAGTATACCAGGTGCCTATCCATTAGGAAATGAATTCAAATGGGTAAACTCTTAGTTTTTTCATTTTTGGGTCACATGAGTTACAAAAACCTACCAAGGACAACAAACAAGGGAACCAACAACAAACAAGGGAACATAAATCAAACAAAGGAAAGACTATACACTATACAAAGGGAATGATTTAGGATACGCCTAATCCAAGAGGTGTTTGAGATGCCTATTATTGAAAATCAACTTAAACATTTCGCCATCCAAATATCTCAAGAATAAGGTATGCTCTCCAATTCAAACATTTATGTTATAAGAGCCCATCCAAAGAGCTTAAAATTTTCCATTCTTTCCATTATCTTCATGCATGTTGTCCCATAATAACACCAATTGCCCAAATTTGGAAACTTCGAGACAGACCTTATTATAAAAAAAAATTCAATTTTTTCTTGAACTTTATATGTTTTTGGTGAGATTCTCTCCTAATATCATCAAGTTCAATAATCTATTTGATCCTTAATACAAAAGGATCAAGTCATTCCTTTCCAAGCTTCTACATGGATTGATACACCAATAACTTCAAATGAAGAGGAAGAATAGCTTGGGTGTCATGGATTATCTCAAATGGGATCTTTGGACAATTTACCTTTTGGGTGTGATTCTATCAACCCTTAATTTAAATCTCAATTTCTCACCTCATTTCCTCTTATTAACCTCCAAGCTCCTCTTAAGTATCTTGAGAAAGTTCTTGTTGTTTGATTCATCTTCCCCATTTCCTTGGGGGTTATAGTTTGAGGCATAAGTTAGTTTTGTCCCATATTCTTTACACATTACCACAAAAGGTTTATATTTGAAACTCGTGACATTTTCAATAACTAATTTGGCATGGACACCAAACCTACAAATAATGTTGTTCAAAAGGAAGTCCATGACCACTTGGTGAGTAGCCTTCTTGGTAGGGGTTGCTTCAACCCACTTGGTGAAGTAATTTGTAGCAACCAAAATACACTTGTGGGTTATACTAGATGCCTCTGTCATTTCGCTAATAAAATCTAGCCCCCATTGTCTAAAAGGAGTCTCAACTGAAATGGGTTTTTATAGAAGGGATCCCGGAGCTTTTAGACTACTTTAGAAACGTTGAAAACCTTCACACCTCCTCACAACTTAAGAAACATCACTAAACGGAGATGGCCACCAATAATTTTCCCTTAAAATCTTATGAGCGGTCACTTTAGCAACATAATGGACATCACAAACTCCTCCATGAAACTCATTGATCAAACTAGGAGCTTTATTTTTAGCTATGCATCTTAACAAGACCCCTTCAAGATTCTTCCAAGCTAAACCAAAGTTAGTCAATATGTATTTTTGGGACACCAACTTCATTTTCCTTATTTGATTCTTATATAAGATTAAATGAAATTTCAAATGCTTCAAGTGGTACACAATGTCCTTGTACCAAATGGAAGCACTTACCTTTTCATGAGGATCGCCTAAATTAGCAACAATAATGTTTATGTCAAATACTTGAAAATTTTCTTCCACCATCAATCTTACCAAACCTAGGCCTCTTACCAACATGGTGGTTTGAATGTCCATTTCATACTCTTGGAGCTTGTTAACCCATATGCACCTATATCTTGAAGCTTCCATTTGTTTCAGAATGTCTTTGACCATGGTGTGTGGTACATATGCAATGATCCTTGAGCTCAAGATGTAAGGTCTGAAAATTTTATTGGCATTTACCAAATCAAAATCCTACTTTTCCATGATTGTGTACTTTAATTCAGATCCTTGTAAGGCCTTATTGAATAATACAATTGGTTTATCATGGCCTTAATCATCCTTTTGCAACAAAATTGGGGCAATGGTAAATTTAGATGTAAAGGAGAAAATTTGAAACTCTTTTTTATAATTTGTTCTAGCCAACAAAGGGGCATTCTTCAATTCATCTTTCACTCCTTTGACTGATTGCAATTCCTCATCTCCCCACTTGATAATCTGATCTTTTTCCAGCATACTTTTGATAGGTAGAGTGATCTCAATAAAATTAGACACAAACCATGTCACGAAGTTAATTTGACCAAAGAAAGATTGTATACCCTTCTTGGATTGGGGAATGGGTACTTTGTTAATTGTCGCCACTCTCTCAAGGTTGATCATAAGTCCTTATTGAGACACAATGTGCCCTAACTGATTTTCCTTTTGCACACCAAAATGAAACTTCCTAGGATTCACTGAGATACCAGATTCTCTACACCTAATCAATATATTTTTAAGTTGCTCTAAATGATCACTCTTATTCTTAGAAAATATTTTTATATCATCTTGGTAAACCACAATAAACTCATTGATGAATCTAGCAAATGCAACATCCATTTCCCTTTGGAAAGTAAATAAACTCAAAACTGTGAGTAGTTTTTTGAAAGTGCTTAAATTTTTTAGACGAAACCAATTATTGAACTATATTATACTTTGAAGGTATTCCCCATAACCATCTTTATGTGCATCATAAATTACCATTTTTCAGGTAATGCCTAAGGTCTCAATCACTCCCTAAATCCTATTAACAATTGATTGACTCAACTAATTGAGTTTGTTGTTTTACCTTGCCCAAATCCATGATGAAACATTGATGATACACTAAAAAAATTCATTATGATACACTTCCATTATTTTTGGTTGATAAAATATTCTTGACACCCTTTAGATTCTCTTGTATAAAGTTGATATTCCATCTCTAGTTAAGTTTATCTTGAATAAAAATCCCTAACCATACCCCATTTTGGGATTATGTTGAGTGACATGGGTCTAATCAACATATCATTTCTAATTATACATAAATAAGGGTGGGAGTGACCTATTTTAGATATTTTACAAGATTGTCCATTATTGCCTCACTATATGTCTCAAATTAGTTCTTAAAATATTAAATTTTCCTTTGAAATCAAGTTAACTAATTCATGAACGATATTCCTTATAGAAAATATCATGTTTGGTTTTAACACCTATCCTAAATAATTAAAGGTTTTTAACATTGGGCACCTTAGCAAGAGAGTTACCATATTTGACCAAAAAAGGGGAGCACCATAAAAAATGGTGGTTAATGGAAATTGAATTTTTGATTGATTACCAACGTTGTAAGTGTCATGATTTGATGCATTCATATTCATGTCATAAACTCTTTTATATAAAAGAACCTATTATTTAAGTGCAAACTTGGGTAATAACAAGGGAATGAAACCCTAACCCCTTCCATGTGTTATAACTATAGGGACTATATAAGGATAAACAATTCCTAAGAAGAAGCATTCAAGTTTTACTTCCTTCAATGAAACACACAATCCATTTAGTACAAAAAACAATATTTTGTACATGAATTTTGATGAGACCCATACTCCATCTCTTGTCATATTGCAAAGGTCCCAAGAAACTTGGTGAAATCCCCTAACCCAACGTCATTAACCCAAATCATGCCCCTTAGTATTTTTTCTAGCCTAATATAAGCTTCTTTAGAAGGATCCCATCACGAGGAATAATAAACATATGTGGAAATTATAAATTTTGAGTAATTTTGGAATTTACCAACCAAAAATGGGGCTTTGGTGTGCAATAAGAAATATTTTTTTCACTCTTTATATAGTAGTATTATAAATCTCAACTAAAGAGGCTTTGAAGGAAAAATGTATGTATGTAAATTTAAACATTTCCCCACCTTTAACCCATTTTCATTTATATTTTTGAAGCTAATGGGGGTAGAGTAGGAAATTTTTCTTGTATAAGCATGTTACTTCTTTTCCCATGTAATACACAATCATGGGGCACAACATGTGTTCAAAAATTCCATTGCATTAGCTATAAACATCTCATCCTCAACTAGAGTAAGAAAATAATCATCGATGAAATATTCATTGATAATATTCTAAGATGGATCTTCATGAAGAGATATATGTTTGACAAGGCTCCTAGAGTAATAGTTAGTCAACAAAAGTCCAAATTTTTTATATTAAAAATAAGGAAAAAAAGAGTCCTGTTTTGACACATCAAGATAAGCCAAAGTGGATATATTTTGTGGTATTGATATTGTTCACCATTTTGGCCAATGTTTTCATGCAGTAAATTTTTGCATGAAACCAATTTTTTTTTTCAAATGAATGATTTAATTTGATAATGTTCTTCTCTTTTATTTTTCACATCGTTCAGATTGATAGATTTGAAAAAAATCATATTATTGAGAATGTACAAGTGATTTGGACATATGAAACATTTTATATTTGCTATTGAATTATGAAAAACAATGTGTGACACATGAAGTGATGAAATAAAAGCACAAATAAAATCAAATACAATCATGGTGTGTGGAATCTCACATACAAAAAGTAATATGTTTCAACTGACCCCATTTAAACTCCATAGTTTTTGTAGTGTAAAGGAAACCGGGTAAAATTATTCTATGTAAATCCTTTGTGCGATTTCATTTGCTATGTAAGTTAATATTTCAATAAATCAAGGGAAAAGCTACATTGGATAAAAGTAATGTACCACATTACTCATAGAAGGAAGTCTAGACAAAATTTGTTCTAATGAACACCCATACAAAATATGTTTATCTACACGCATAATAGAAATCATCATCTCATTATACACATAATTTGGTAAGGACAACCATTCCTATATCTTAGAATAATCACTCATGTGTTTTCTTCTTCTCAGCTTGACAATTCATGAAACAGAATCTAATCATGTCTCGATGGTTAACAACCATAACCTAATCGAATACATATACCCATTGCCTACTATAGAGGCAGCCTACATATCCACTCATGAGAGTTAGCATCGGATGTAGTTCTCCATTTGTAAATTGAACCATCTCCTTTATGAGATGTCTCCTTGAAGGGGATTGGCTATCTAAGCCCTGCAAGTCATAAGTTTATCCCAAATCTAACATGCTTCAAAATCTCAATAAGTGAAATAAGATTTTGGTATCTATTTTATTTCACAACATATAATGTCTTAATTCTATAATTTATCTCATTTATTTCAATATTGTTGAGAGTTAGATGCATGGTACTTTCACATCTTGATTTTGTAACCACTTGCTCTGAGTCTACCAATCATTGTTCCATTCACAATAGAGCTAGAGCTATTTGCTTTATTATCTATAAAGCTACTTGTTACGTGACAATCAAGAACACCTGCAATATCTTGACATAGAGCATCTGCTCTATTATAGAGCTCATTCCATTGCTATATTTTAAACATTGAGGCCGTCTATCAATATAATTTTCATGTATAATTGTAAATACAAAATGTTAGTGATATATCAAAACTTTACAATTATTTAAAATTTTAGGATAATAAAAATTAGCATTTGTGAACAAACCGTCAAATTTAAGTACTCTAAGGTTATGATTCCATATCTTTGTTTAATGATAATTTAATTGGTACATATTTGTCTGTTATAATATTTTGTAGTTTTGATGATTTATATAAAATTTCATCTTGTATCACTAAAGTTTCTAAAATAAAAATTATATTTTAGGGTGAGATAACCTAAAGTGCGTCGGATAGTTATCAAATTTACCAAAATGCAACTCTTGTTATAGTTCACTATTTTTCTTCCATTTATTTTGATGATTTTCCATTTTTTTTGGAGCCACATAAAAATTCAATCTATTTAAAAATTTTTAAAAAAAAACTACAATTGATAATTACTTATTATTACGCCGAAGGCGTCCCCCCTATGGGAAAGGCACTTGTGGACGTTTCTATGACTGTCTTAAATTTGACAGTTTGACGGCCGTCTAGACGTTTTTGCTGTTTAACAGTTTTTTGGGACGTTTTTACTTTTTAACAGTTTTTAGATGGGTCGACTGAACTCCAAGATTCAAAGCCCTAACCAAAAATGAGCGCCTTAGATCAAATTAGATATCAAAATTTCCAACACATTATTTCATAACTGTGAAAACCTCGTGTTTGATATAAATCTTTCTCTGTTTCATGTGCAGGTGCTGAACTGGTAATTTGCAGGCTCCGCAAAAAGAACTACAGCCAGTTCCGAGTCTCAGATCCTTTTTTTTTTGCTCAGATTATATATGCTACGCCGTTATGTGGCTATTTTGTCAAACCCATTGTTACTTACGATGACTTGACTGTATTTTCGAGACTCCAGTTCTGCTGTATATACTTACATATTAATATATTCAGGGTAATATATATGAAAACAATGTTTTGTTTTTGGGTGAGAAAAAACAATGTACGCACTTTAACCTATAGTTGTTTTATTACTAGAATAGAAAGTTAATAATATTAAGTTATTAACCAATTCAATATTAATTTATTATTCAATAAGAAAATATTGAAATTATAGAAAAGATATTTAAAATTATTAATCAATTCATGTGAAAAATCTAGAATAGAATGCTCCTTTAAGAAATTTATACTTGTTAAATTAAATTTGAATTAGACCTGATTATGAGTTGTGATTATCTTAATTATATTAAATTATTAACTAGCAATCGCATGTGTACAATGCAATGTGAACGCCGAACGGTATATATTATTTGATTTAGAGGGATAGTTATTACTTTTGTAGTTGTTTTTTTTTAATATTGGTAAATAGTTTTTTGAAAGGGACTATACCCTTGTGTACAAAAGGAGGCCTAAAAGCCTGAATAAGAGAGAGGAGCAGAGAAGCTGTATCAAAGCACAAAAGTTACAGCAAAGAACACCGAAGCCTAGAAACAGCAACACAAACGAGACTTAACAGCAAAACAACGGCAACAAAACAGCAAGCCTACAGCCAAGAAGCAGTAGTAAAACTGGACTACTTCTTGGCCGCTTGATCAATACTCATCTTTACTTTTTTCCAAGCATGGTACATACCCAGCGTGGTCATATGAGCAGCATCCGTCTTATCGAGCTCCTCTCTGGTTCTTTTACTCTCTTTCTCATTGCCCCAAAGAGTCATCGGGACACCGCTGAGATGCGAAACACTTCTTGCATGACCTTCGATGAATTACTTTTGTAGTTGTTGTTGATAAGGGGTGTGATTGATTTCGTAAGTGTAGAAATATAGATGGGCTACTTAATTTTAAGGTTGTTTCTACATTTCAAACTTGTTAAAATTTTGTACATGACTATATTTGATCCCGTTTTCGATAGTTAATTTATTTTATAGTTGATGTTATATATATTTAATTTGGGTTTATTGTGTTAGTTGTGCATCGGTTGTTCGGTTGGTGTTTTGTTGGTGGCAGTACACGATGCATGAATATAATAGATATACACGATGCATGAATGAATATATTTCAATATTGGGTTGGAGGCCATCATGAAGGAGAGCATCAAAACTGTGGATGATTTTTTCTATAAGATCATTCAAAGTAGAAGGCAAAAGATGTCTACTCAAAACAACAACGTAAGGAAATACTCACATCAACCATAATGGTTATTGAGAACTCTGCATAAATAATAAGTTAGCCCTTTTCATCATTACTTATAACCACGTTTCTTTTCACTTCATTGGCTTTGAAACCGCTTACAGGAAAAAACAAATATATTGTCTCGCTTCATTGGTTTAAGTGAAAGGGAGCCAGAAAAGTTATATGACAAGTATCTACGAGATATATTGTTGAATTTCATGATTGCTGGAAGGGACACAACTACAGGTACTCTATCTTGGTTCTTTTTTCTGCTCTACAAGAATCCAGGTGTTGAAATTCATGATGATAACTCCTGCACACACTTGGTAAATTGAGATGGCACCCATGGAACCACTGCAAGACGAATATCTACAAGTTTTGTCTCTGAGCTGTACAAACTATGCCATAAAAACCTAAAAAATAACCAAAACCCTAACACACATTTTACAAGAAAAGACTTACCAGGTGAAATCTTTTTTAAGATGCCAAGAAATCGCCATAGGAATACTCTGCTGCAATGTTAGCTACTTCCTTCCTGTTCAGATGATTCACTATTTCTACCCTGAAAACAATATATGGAGAACACTCAGGAAAAACCTATACGAAAGTTTTAAGGATTCTGAGTGGACTGAATTAATAAGAAAAAAATATGGGTTGTTAAAGGAAAGAGGGGTTTCATCAATAAAAGTCACCAAAATCTCATATAAAAAGAAAAAAAAATTAGTGCCCCCCTAAATGTTAGTGCCCTAGGTAGTTGCTTAATTTACCTAGGCCTTAATCCCCCTTTGGTCCCAACATTCCTAAGCTCCTCAACATTGACCTACTCACTATCCTAAAAAACTTGACAACTCTAATAATGACTCTCCATGAACATGGGATACCCTCCACCTAAGTTTTCCTCTTCATAATATTTTTTAATTAGTTTTCTAACACACCATACCATGTTATTCCAAATATAAAACATGGCACTTTTTACTCATTCATATATCCAATAATTTTATGAATAATTGGAACTTGGAAATGGCATGATTAATGATATTCTATCTACATCAATATTGCCCTCTATTGTCAGATTTTAAAAGAATGTATCTCCTAATGATTGTGCACATGTTGACTACCAAAAAGCCTTGTGACCAAACCAACCATCATTTCCGGATCCAAACCAATTTTGTAGGTGAAAGACCCCTCCAGTACTGGTATCAACTATTTTTGGTATCAATTGTTCACAAATGTTACTTCAGGTATCACTTTCACTATGGAATTCACCCTGTAATCCTCGAGAACACATACTTTTTTGTCCCTAACCAGTGTTGCCTACCAGTAGGCTGATTCTGAATTTCCTATCTGATTCAATAGCCACTGAAATGGCAGAGCTAGCACAGCCCAATATGGAGTGAAAAAAGAGAGAATTTGGGGATGACTGCCTTGGAATCAAGTTATTCCTTCTTTCCATCACTGGGAGACAGAGCCACTACATCTTGAAAAATGCATAATTTAGTTCTGGCAGCACATTGGAGTAATCTCCATATTCGAAAGGTGACAAATCTAGAGGCAGACCGATTATAGTGGGTAATCCTTGGGGAATGGAGTTGGACTATTCTATATACATAGGACTTAATCCCCTTTGGTCCCAACATTCCTAAGCTCCTAAACATGACCTAATCACTATCCTAACTCTCATTCCTTTTTGTCACACTCTCCTTCCTTTTCCCGTCACTCCGCACTCATTCTATTTGTCCGCTCCATCTAACCCCTATCCAGCTCGCCCGTGGCCCTTCCGACTCCTCACCTCCCCCGTCCTCGCTCCACATCCTTCATCACTCATTGTACCTACACGTAATTCCCAGACTCTACTTCGCTTCACATACAACTCCCCTTCACCTGCTTTTGCCCCCTCCTCGCTTTCCGTATTGCTCACGCTTTCTCACCCCCCCTATCCTCCCCATTCTTTCTATCCGCTTTCTCTATCACTTCCGCATACCCTCCATCATTCTTCTCTCACCCCCGTACCCTCCAGTACTGACCCTTCTCCCGTCTCTTCTCGCCCCAATCCATGACCTTCCCAACTAATTTTTATTTGTCGTATATTTACCTAGCCCGTCACTCACAAGCGCCTATCCACTTATCCGTCGAAACTACACGCGTCATTTCTTCCTCACTTTGTCTCTACATCTTTGGCAATCCCCTCTAATCTTTACCACCTGTACTGTTTGGTTGATTAATCGTCCAAACTTCCCTCCGTACTTATCCGATTCTCCAATTGTCCAACCCTTTCCCTTACCTGGTCCTCGTCCCTTCCCATCATAAGTCCACTGTCCCCCTTTACTCTTACGCTCATAAACCAACTCTTGCTTTCTCTACACCCAGCACCCCTTTCGTATACCTGCCTCCCCCCCCGTCTATTCTCCCTATAATCCCCTGCACTCCTCCCCACCTTTTCCTCACTTCGCTCCCTACTTTCACCCACCTCCCACCTACCCGCTCCACACAAAGCTATTCCCCCACCAAAAAATTTCCCGTCCTTCCTCACAGGTTACTCAATATTTCCACTCCCTTTTATACCCCCGTTCCCATCTTCTTTTCTATTCCCAACCCCCCCTAGGGTTCTCTTTTTATGTGCGATTCCGTCCCACTTTTTGTTACACTCAGATCCCCTCCCTACCCAATCTCACTCTGTCTCAGAGCTTCCCACTCTTCCTCCCTCTTGTTTACTCCCCGCCCTTCCCTAACCCGGCGTCTGGTCCACCCAAGCATTCTCTTTTCTCCGCAACTCCTCAAAAACTCGCCCCCAGCACATGACCTTATCCTTTCCCCTCCCTTTCCCATTGTTTCACCCTTTAGACACGGCTTCTACTCCCCATTCTCCTTTGCCCTCCCCCTGCTGCCCACCCGTTTCACCTCTTTGTCCCCCTCCATGCGCCTGTCCCTTAAGCTCCTTCTTGTATCACTACTACATTCTTCCTTCCCTCCCTCTTCCCTCATTCCCCTTCCCATCTTCTCCGGGCCCCCCTGACCCTCCTCACTACTCCCTAATCTCATTTCCCCACATTCTCCTTATTCCGCATTTCACTTACCCCACACTTACGTCCCTCCAAGCCCCTCGCCTCCACCTTATCTCGCCACTTCTCTTTTTTCCCACCCACCTCGTTGCTCTCTCTATCCCGTTACACTTTCCCACTCCTTTGACCTCCCAATCTCCCCTTACTCACTTTTTCCTCTAGTTATCCTCTCCCACCCACGATCCGGCTTCCTCTCTCTGCTCCTGCGCTCCTTCTTTCACACTCCCATCGACTGTTTCTCCATTTTCCTCCATCCTTTCCTTAACATTGACAAACTCTAATATGCTCTCCATGAAACATGGGATACCCTCCACCTAAGTTTTACCTCTTCATAATATTTTAATTAGTTCTTTAACACACCATACCATGTTATTTCCCAAATATAAACATGCACTTTTTACTCATTCATATATCCAATAATTTTATGAATAATTGGAACTTTGGAAATTGGCATGATTAAATGATATTCTATCTACATCTAATAATTGCCCTCTATTGTCAGATTTAAAAGAATGTATCTCCTAATGATTGTGCACATGTTGCCTACCAAAAGCCTTGTGACCAACCAACTCATTCATTTCGGATCCAAACCAATTTTGTAGGTGAAAGACCCCTCCAGTACTGGTATCAAACTCTTTTTGGTATCAATGTTCACCAAATGTACTTCAGGTATCACTTTCACTATGGAATTCACCCCTGTAAATCCTCGAGACACACATACTTTTTGTCCCTAACCAGTTGTTGCCTACCAGTAGGCTGATTCTGAATTTCCTATCGATTCAATAGCACACTAAAATGGCAGAGCTAGCACAGCCCAATATGGAGTGAAAAAAGAGAGAATTTGGGGATGACTGCCTTGGAATCAAGTTATTCCTTCTTTCCATCACTGGGAGACAGAGCCACTACATCTTGAAAAATGCATAATTTAGTTCTGGGCAGCACATTGGAGTAATCTCCATATTCGAAGGTGACAAATCTAGAGGCAGTACAGATATAGATGGGTATTCCTTTGGGGATGGAGTTGGACTATCTATATACTATAAGGGACAGGAGTCATTTTTGGAGCGTTAACCAATAGTTGTGAGGGTAGTTGGTCACAAGGGGTTTTAGTAGGTTTTTCCTTCAATAATTTGTTTTCAAATTCATATTATGTTTAGTTGTATTCAGACATTTTTGGATAAGTGAATTAGAATGCTAAAGAAATAAATATTGAGAATGAGCTTAAGTATCTATATAATGCAAAAGAAAATTAATCTTTGTTTGCTTGTATGGAATGAATGAAATAAAATAATTCTTATCCTACTCAAGAAAACATTAGCTTGGAGGGATGCATGGAGTGAGGTTTACCAGTGAGGGATATAAATGATTCTAAAGCCTAAGCATTCATGGCTTCAGAATGAGGTTCCATCTATTTTGGCTCTTGATTGATCAATTTTTGTGCACCTCACTGTGTTCTATCAAGAATCAACTTTATTCAAGTCCAATTTTTCATCTAGCACTCTACTCATAGATTTTTATTTTAAAAAGTGTGATAAGTGTCAAGGTAATAAAAGAAAAATTGAATACAGGGTGAGTTGTACATCTTTAGAAGCTTGTGTTGATGCCCCAGTGGATTGTGGACACATTTGATAATTCTGATTTAATATCAACTTGAGTTAAGGAGATTGCAAGGAAAAGAGGTGCATGCAAAAAGAATGGGAAAATTTAAAAGATGATAATGTAAATTTGATTTGATATGATTTGATATTGTAGGTTAGAGATTGATTGGATTCTTCTATTTCAAAATATGAATCTACAATGTACATATCCATTTTTCTTCATAACATAATCATTTTACTCATCATGTAGGATGTCCCACAGAATTCTGTTTACCATGTAATCATAAAACAATAGGTTTCCAGGTGGAGAAAGCAAATATCCATGTAGACTCACAAGATTCCTTTGTTTGATACTTTCAACTGTTTCGAGCTCAGTTCCAACTTCACGCAAGCTTTGTGAGTAGTGACTGTGCAGTCTCTTTATAGAAATTCAATTATAATTCTTTAGAACACATTTATAAACAGTGCTTGTAACACCATAACCAATTAAATATTTCTCATTTATATTTTCTCTATTTTTCATTATGCCATCATACGTGTGAAGAGCCATGTCCATAAATCATTACAGCCAATGGTGCAAGGTTTAAGACCATAATTTTTCATTATGTTTCTTTTCTCTTGTGCATAATCAAAAGCTTCTTCAAAATCACACCTAAAGACATCTTTTTTGGTCACACTATTCTAGATGGAAAGTATTCCAGTGACTGCGGTGTATGGGTGTAATATATGTATAGAGTGTAGTGTAGTAAGAATATGTCGAAGTCAATGAGAGGAGGTGTAGTTAGTTACAAAAGAAAGGTATTTGTCAAATCCTTTGTGCCTCAGTCTCAAGAAATCATTAAGAATCATACAGTTGAAGCTTTGAATGTTGTTTCTATTCACTGCGATGAATCATTAGGCCCCAAGCTAGGCACCCAATCTACATGTGAAGATAAAAACTGGTATTTCGGAGCATGAACAAAAGATTTGGGGAAATTGAAAATGGCTGAAGGAAAATAACCACCTTTGAAACAGGCTGTGCAAATGCATCAAAACATAATGAAAGAACATTTTTTATAGATAACATAGTTTCAAATTCCATGGTAGCCCAAAAAATGCTCGACATCATTGCTCATTTATGGATTTTTACATTCCTCCCTTTCAATTTAGGCACAACTTGAGATAATTGTTTTCTCAAAAGATGTACATTCAATATTCATGTGTATGGATCAACCATACAAACTTCTTTAGCACAAATACCACTGGTTTTAGACATCTATCAACTTAACAGCATGCCCCTCATAATTTGCCCCCTTTTGTCAATCATAAGGGGTTTTAGTAGGTTTTTCCATCAATAATTTGTTTTCAAATTTGTATTATGTTTAGTTGTCTTGGAACATTTTTGGATAAGTGAATTAGAATGCTAAAGAAATAAATATTAAGAATGAGCTTAAGTATCTATATAATGCAAAAAAAAAAAAAATGTACCTTTGTTTTGTTGGTATGAAATGAATGAAAGAAAGATAAGATTTTAATAACATCCACAATCTAGAAAACAGTCTATGGAATCAAGGGCTGCCATGAAAATTATCAATCTTACAAACTTTACAACCTTTTTTGATATTGGATATTTTACTGTATATCTATCTTGATCTCATCAAGCATTTTGAAGCTTCTCCCACTCAAAAAAATTGTTTGATTTGCATAGAAACATGTAGAGCCATAATATGTAGATAGACACATCTGATAGTAACTATTTCATCACTAAGTTATGCACAAAATAGCTCTAACAATGATGCTCTCAAACTCGTTGAGGTAATAAAGAAATTTGGAATGCACCATAACCATTTCAAATTTGTTTATATATAATTGCATATTCTGTCTCATTTTAGATTCATGGAGAGATAATATGTTAAAGCACTTAGTCATTCTTTCAATCTACTTTGACAACAACACTTCAAATTCACTACATTCTTCAGAGTGAGTATTATCAAACTTACATGTCTCACTTGCATTTGTATTCAATTATTACACAATTAATTATTCTCTAACATCCCTTCTAATGTATTTTGCAACATTTGTTCGGGCTTTAATAGAAAATCAGTATTGTCAAGCACACCCCTTATCAACATCAACTACAAAAATAATAACTGTCTTTTTAAATCTAATAACATATAGCATTCGGTGTTCACATTGCATTGTACACATGCGATTGCTAGTAAAATTAGAATAATTAATTGGCACTTTATTATAATTATTCATCTTATACAAGAGTTCAACATCTTACCTAATACAATCATATCATTGATAGAAATTAATTTATATTATCATTGATAGAAATTAATTTCTTATTGAAGTTATATTGTTTTTTTTTGTTGTTCTTGTGATAAGGAAAATAAAGCATCAAAAAGGGAATGTTAGCCATGGGCATCCATGTGCCTGCCCATCAAATTCCTCTCCCCCATTATTTTCTGCACCAAACACTTAAAAAGGAAGAAAATATTCCCCCACAACTCTGTTAAATGCTACCTTCCTTTATTGTCACTCATGCCAGCTTGGCACTAACAACTATATTATATGTTGATATTCTCGGTGGTGGGAGGTTGAAGAATGATAATAAAAATATCTTGGAAAGAAAATTCAGCCTCATTAAATTCTAATAGCAGACCAGGGAGCAGGAGCATGGTGCATGGCCGCCCAGGCCATGTGTATTTTCACTGTTTCATCGTCATCCACAGCAGAATTAACAATTCACATTTTCAAGGTTTTAATAAAATAATAAATTTCCATTTTGGTCCAATTAGAAATTGCACTAGTAAGAAACTATAATATCAATTTAAATTTGGTTTGTAATTTTATTTTGAAGTGATAGTTGTGCAATATATTTATTAGTGATGGAGATGATTGAAGATTAATGTATTGAGAAGAATGTATATGATGAAAATGTCTACAGCATTGAAACTTAAAATTATGTTTACATTTTAGATGTTTTAGGAACGGATAGGAAGTTGTTTGCAAAAAGTCCTATCACCTCTCCTTTTCTAATGTGAATAATTAATATCTTTCATTTTTTTTTATTTTTCAAATGTAAATGCAGGCAAGACATATAAGTTTGCTAGCAATTAAGTCAAATGTTACCCAACAAAGAAGATTATAAATTTAAATATAAGAAAACACTTTTGCAACATAAAGTCAAATATTTACAAGTAAACATGCTAAAACAATAAAATAAATGAAATAAATCTATATTGTGACTATTTTTAGAGAAATAAAATAAATAAAAGAAATATATCTTGTGTCTATTTTTAAAGCAATGAAATAAATGCAACTTTCAGTTACTTGAAAAAAATTATTGAAGAACACCATACTCATGGGGCTATTTTTGTAGAAATTGAGATGATGGGAATAAGGGTAATCAAGAAGTAACACTTTTAGCAATGCTAAGTCTAGTCTATTCAAGTGCTCAATTTATTTTCAAGAAGTTTGACAATTTCTAGCATCAAGGGGCATTTTCTTGGGTCTTCATATGTGCACAACCTTATAACCTCCTCTAACTACAGGTATCAATGGATAAAATTTATTTTGAAAAACATTTAATACTATATACATGCAATTAAAATATAAAATATAATTCTGAATTTACTTCTACACTTTTTAAATTCAAAACATTAAAACTGAAATCAAATTGACAACTGTAACTAACTTTTCACCTTAGAAACATTAGTACATATCAGAAGAGATAATTAAATGGTAATTTTCTATATACATCAGAATGATTAGACCAAACCACCTCCAGAGTAATAAGTGTTTCATTATTTCACATTCCCATAACTGTAAGCCATTGAAATAATAGTTTACTATTATTTAATTGTGAATATATTTTAAATTATTTAAAATATATTTATGTTATTATTATTTAATAACAATAATTAACTCAAAGTGACATTTGGTATCGTGAATTTTAAACATACCACAATGATCCCCATATATAAAGCATCACCTCTTATGTAAATAAAAAAAACTATGGCATAAAGAATCATGAGCTAAAATGAGCCCCATTCGGGAAATTCTTGAATAAGATTTGTAAAAAATTAAATAAAACATCATTGATAGGCCACCTGAGTGATTATGTCATTTTGAACAGCTCACTAGTATCCCTAAGTCAAATGGAGTGAAAATAAAATACTAAAGAGCTTAAAATATGAATGTAAACTTTTAATATTCAACACAATAATTGGTAAAAATAATTAAATATAAGCCACTCAACTTCCTAGTCTAAAAATTTGCCTCAAAATACTCATTAACATAATAGTAGGCATAAGTAAAACTCAATCTAGCAGTTCCTTTATATTCTTTAAGCTAAACAAAACATCACTGATACACTAACATATGTGTTTGTGAAGCTATAAAATAATTGCATGCCATTCCAAATGGCTTTTGTTAAGCTAGAAGTTTGGTTTTTAGCAGTATTGCTCACAAATAGTTTGCAACCCTATCCAATAAGATTGCTCAAGGGAATAAGTGCATTCCAACCTTTAAAACTACATTCTTATTTCATATACAAAGCCAAAATAATATTTGTAACTATTTTATTCATATTGATTTCTTGGGGGATTTATCATCTTAAAATAACATGCCCAAAATAATTTTTGCGTATGTATTCAATTTGGATGAGGCTTACTTCGATTTTCATTTCCATTTTAGAATAGAATGTTTTAACACATTTTGGGGTAAGGGATATAGTCTCTAATAATCATTTTCGTATATAAATTATGATTAGCACATAATTACATTGTCGCAATAATTTTCTCGTTCACAGTGAACTTGATTGTCTAACTTAATAAGAGCACAAACAAACAATTATCATATTCAACCCCACACTATTTGTTAAATAATTAAAAATAAAATACCACATTTTACTATTCCTACTCACAAAGTAAGTAGATATAGTGATGTGTGATCAAGGTCGTACAAATGGGAATCCTATACACCAAAAAATATAAAACATGTAACATATTGCCTCCAAAAGTCTATCAAAATGCAATAAGATTGACACTGTAAAGGGAAGGATAGTGGTAGGAGGAAATGGTCCTTACAAATGTAGGAAGCAGGGATAATTTTACTGGCGAATATTCATAATTAGGCGAATAGTAGAGATTTCTTGAATCACATTTTGTTGTTTGGTCATTGTATAATTGCCCCCTACTTCACCCAAAAAAATCACAATTGACCATTTACATAGCCAAAGGATTTTATGTCTCAATGAGTTTTGTTTATGGATCGCCTTCACATCAACGGTCTAGGATTTTAAAAATGTTTTCATCTCCTTGGATCACAATCACCGATATTGGAAAGGGAAAACTTCAAGTTTAATTGACTTCACTGTGTGTGTGTGTGTGTGTGTGTGTGTGTGTGTGTGTGTGTGTGTGTGTGTGTGTGTGTGTGGGTGTGTGTGTGTGTGTGTGTGTGTGTGTGTGTGTGTGTGTGTGTGTGTGTGTGTGTGTGTGTGTTTGTGTGATTTTACTGGCGAATATTCATAATTAGGCGAATAGTAGAGATTTCTTGAATCACATTTTGTTGTTTGGTCATTGTATAATTGCCCCCTACTTCACCCAAAAAAATCACAATTGACCATTTACATAGCCAAAGGATTTTATGTCTCAATGAGTTTTTTTTTATCGATCACCTTCACATCAATGGTCTAGGATTTTTTAAAAAAAAAATCATCTCCATAGATTATGAGGGCCCTTGGATCACAATCACCGATATTGGAAAGGGAAAACTTCAAGTTTAATTGACTTCACTGTGTGTGTGTGTGTGTGTGCGTGTGTGCGCGTGTGTGCACGTGTGCGTGTGCGTGTGCGTGCGTGTGTGCGTGCGTGTGTGCGTGGGTGCGCGTGTGCGTTCGTTGGTGCGGCGTGGTGCGCGCGTGCGTGCGTGCGTGCGTGCGTGTGCGCGTGTGCGTGTGCGCGTGTGGCGTGTGCGTGTGCGTGGTGCGTGTGCGTGTGCGTGTGCTGTGTGCGTGTGTGTGTGTGTGTGTGTGTGTGTGTGTGTGTGTGTGTGTATGTTACATTTACTTGAAAATAAATGGTTTTATTTATCTTTTGTGAATTGCAAATTTGTGACATCAGCATTGACCTGAATAGAAAAGATATTAGCAATAGCATATTGCTTAGTGCTTACAAAATTTAGATAAACAAAGCTCTTGCAGGTTATCATGTTCAACTTTATAGCATAGTATCCTACATGTAACTAGTAATTCAATTGATCAATGGTCCATTAGAAATTTGATAACATGTTTGTGTCTTGCGATCATGTGATGTTGCATCGCTTTCTTTGCTTTTGTGAGTTAGCAATGCTATTAAAATTTACGATGATTTTAAAATTGTATTTTCTTAATTTGCAACACCACCAGTATAGGTGTGACATCACCATTTCTATTTTTCATCTACTTCTCTTTATGCGGTTCTTCATACTTTACTCATTCCATACCACACGACACCATAATATCTTAGTCGATTTTTAGTTTACTACAGTCATTTCCTATGTTCTTCCCATCACAACATACGACGTCCTTTGTATCACAATTCTTAACCATACTGCAAAGATCTATCGTAAGCCATGAAAAACAAAAAACTATTTTGACATTTCCCTCAATGACGATTTTCAATTTCAAATCTCCATATGTTGCAAAGCTCCATTCTTTTTTCCATGGTTTTTAATATTTGTATTTTGTTGACTATTACCCATGTAATGTTATCTACATTTATGTGTTTCTTTAACAGTAATAAAAAACCGTTCATAGAGGAAAATGGTAGGTAACGAGAAAATCTCGGGATGGAAAGAAAGTACAAAACCTTCTGGTTCTAATAGATGAAGCATCTCATCTTATTTTGAGAAACCATCAATGGAAGCTTGAATACATATCCAAAATTATCAAGAGATCATGATAGCATTCAAAAAGAAACCCATAATGAGTTCATTGATAGTTTCATCATTGACATTGTTGATGACAATGAAAATGAAATGCCTCCCCTTGAAGACGTTCCATTGGACAAACTTGAATTTATATCACTGGAATCATTACATTCCAAATCTAGTATTGGGATGCCAAGTTCTACTTGATTGAATGATGGAAGTGGAAAGTTTATTACTTTATAAAATTTCACCACGCCAAATATTTCAGGGACACCTCTCTCTGGAAAAACTTAGAAATCAAATAAAATGGGACTTGGGAAGGAGTTATAGGTTAGAGTGGGTTTTTAAGTTTCCATTTATTGAGCTTGTTAAAAATTAAATTTAAATTTAACATTCCAAGGAATGCAAATGTATAGTTTGTAGTTGGAAATTAGGTAAGGACAAGAAATTGCAACTTAAATTTGATACTATTGAGAAGCGTGTAACAAAGATATATGAAAAGAAAATTTTTAATGGACTTGTGAAGAATATTGTGAGATGGAAAACTATGGATGATTGTTTACATATGATGTATGAAAAATATTATGAGGAACACATGGGAAATTAAAGAATACTTGTTGAAAATGGAGGGACAATTACATCTCAATTTAACAAGGTCATTCAAAATAATCTTTTAGGTAAAACAATTTAGTTAGTTGTTGCTTTCCACACCCTGAAAAGAGATCATCTATAACATATTTTCCTTAAAATAAGAATATCTCTCTTTTATTGGCGTCTCACACTTTCCTCATTCTCATTGGTATGAAAGTAGTTGTTGGGATTGAGCGAAATGCCTAACTATGGTTGATAAATAAGACTTGAAAGAGAAAATTAAGTGTGTATGGTATGTGTATTTCTATTGATGAGATTATAGAAGTATATAATACTTTTTGGGTCTATATGCATTTTTATACTATTGAAAATCATGTGAGACTGCCTCACTTACTTTCCATTCACAAGATGAAAGAAAATTGTAATGTCGAAAACCTTTATGATCTTGTAATAAGAAGTTTAAAGGAGATCAGTAGCACAAATGATTCTTCATTTGCAAAAAAAATTGGTATGTGTTGGGGTAGATGGGGTATTTGTAATGCAAGGTCATCATAATGGTCTATGTGTAATACTTCAAACATCCCATTACCCATATATGTTTTACATTTAATGTATGGATCATATAATTAACATAACACACAAAATAGTCATTTATTTAAACATGTAGCAAAAGTGGAAGAACTTGTTTGAGAGGTGCATGCTTATTTCTATCGAAATTCTAAAATGTTCATGCAGTTCCAAATATTTGTATGGGGACTAAAAATGGGCATAAACTATTTAAATATGTCAACATCAGGTGGGACTCATTATATCAGCTACTTCACAGGGTGTACGATGAGTATCCACCCTCATTGGGAGCAATGTGGAAGGATCACATGGAAGTGGACAGAGCTTAAGATTTAATAAATCGTTTCACTGATATAGAGACATTATTGATGTTGTGTGGTATCCTTCCCATGTTGGATGAAATGCATCGTTTAATTAAACAAGCTCATGAAAGAAGTATATATTGTTGATTTTAATAGTTTGAGGAATCATGTTTGTTTGGCTATAGAAAATTTATTCCTAAATGAGAATACTTTTTTGGGTCCAAAGTTTAAGAGTTAGAGTAGTTTAATAAAAATTGGAAGTCGGAGTGAATTTATGAATCTCAATTGTTTGGAGAAGTATGTACTTCTGTACATGGATATGGTATATCATGTACTCATTTCAAAGAGTAGACAATGGTAACATTTAGAAGTTAAATATCACGTTGGACACTCTTTGATCAAATTATACCATCAACAAGGATAAGATTAAGAGAAATTACAACTTCCCTACTAGGATAAATAAGGTAATTTTTTAGTAGGGATGTTTTTATTGAAGCAATGGTTATAGTAAATCCTACCTATTGCAATAATGCCAAAAATGAAAATTATTTGCAAGAAGACTACCATGAAAGATTGACTACAAATATTCTACATTTTTGTAAGCCTACTGATATCAATGGAATGACTATTTCAGGTATTTTAAACAAGAATATGTCAATTGATCAATCCTGACAATTTTCATATACCAGTGTTTGATTAATTCAAATATATTGGATAATCCCTTTGAGTGTGGAACAATGACTCAGCTACAGAAAAGTTGGGTTTAACAATAATTTGCAAGAAATTGTGACTGAGTTTTTTTCACTAGTTGATATATGTCAAACAATGATTTTGGGTTCAGCTGAAGATGAGAGAGTTTTCAATGCCTGGTCCATCGTAAAGTCAAAATTACAAAACAAGCTTGAAAAAAAATTAGAAAATTATTTGAGAATTTACACATCATGGCAAAAAGTGGATAACTTTCCCTATGACAAATATTTGGCAATATGGAAGTTGATTAATGAAAGGAGAGGAATGGATAACAATGTCACTAACACAACAGATGAACCTTTTAGAAACAGAGATGAATCTATTGCATCTTTTGATGTCAAGAAAGTCATAGAATTGGGCAAGAAAATAATATAGATGTTCCAACATCAGAAAAATTGAAGCTTTAATTCGTTGATATGTGATATAGATGTTCAAATAATATATTCAACTAGTCATTACATTGTTATGATATATATTCTTCTTAAATTTTTATTTATACTCATTCAAAACACACAAGAAAGTTCCTGTTAAACCCTTGAATCAATTTGTAGAGTCTTTGGAATGAAAATTTTGAGGAGTTGGAACCCATAATGAATGAAAACTTATATCATGTGGATATCTTGATATTGTTCTATTTTGTTCTAGTTGTGGTGCACTAAGTAAAAGAGAAAAAAATTATCTATGTGCATTGGTAGAAAACTACTACTTATTCATAGTTTTTTGCATGAATCCTCTCCTCAAAACCTAGATTAACTCATCTTCTTCTAAAACCTAGACTAATTCCTCTTATGACATTATGTAACTGTTAACTCTAATCTAATCTTATCCATGTCACTTACTAGTATGAATTTTTACATTTCAATTTTTTCTTCATAATACATTTCACAAGAGTAATTCCCAACTATATTGATTCTATGAGTCAAATATCTATGCAAGATGTGTTTCCAACTATATGTCATAGTTTTTCTTAAGTAAGAATGCCATAATGCAAAATAGAGATAAATTGATTGAAAGAGACGTATGTAAACCATTAGCTTGAAATAAAAGAGAACACCATTCATCATTCATCTTTCTTGAGACACCTCCTATGTCAGAAAAAAAAATGAAAAGTAAACAAATTTTCAATAATAAATAACTCTTAATTGAATTATATATTTTCTCTACTCAATGGTTGGTATCCTTGCACATCATCATTTCTCTCATGTTCCACTCTTCATCTATTGGAATTGTAATTTGTTGTAAGTCGTGATTGACTTACATGTAGCTTTTTCATAAATTCATAACTAAGAGTGGATCTTTCCTTTATTTTATTAGACAAACTCGCTGACCATGCTATCAATTCTTTGACGTAACCAAAAAATTTGGCCTCATCTAGTTTCTCAAGGCATTGGTTCTTATCTTGCACCATTTTTTCCTTAATATTCCTCTGGAAAACATCATTTGTAATGAATTTATTTTGTTTTGTTAAATTCAGTTGGAAAACCAAGCTTTGTGGTTTCTTCTACCTTTCCATACAACTCTTGTAGCATTGGTGTGACACTTATTCAAAAATTCTTGTGCTTCACCTGGCATCACACATTAACAAATGATAAATGATGTCTTTGTTGAAGCATCACTCTAATTGTGAAATTTTTTGGATGCCAATTCTATGTCACTAATTTTATAGAAAGTTTTTTTTTTTAAATTCTTATTGCATCCTCTCTTGAAGCAATCACTTTTATGCTTTTAGTTACGTATTTTCAAAGCTTAACAGAGAGATCCTACAAACCATTCATGAATGCAAATATTTTAATCAAATCCTCGGTTTTCTGGTTAATTTTCCCCCCAAGAGTTATCTTTTATATGAATCATTTTTTGTTTATACGATTTAAATAGTTGGGTTTTGGAAGATATTATTTCCTTTCCCACTTTCAATAGCTCCTTTTGCAATCTTTCATTGTGTTCTTCCTCTTCCTTTTACAATATTTCATTACATTTTTCTCTTCCTCTAGTTTATGTACCCAAATTTTTGCTTTTTATTTCTCCTCCTTCACATTCTCTTGCACTTCAACCTACCTCTGTTGTAAATCACTACATTTATTTTTGATTTCCTCTATCTTTTTCTCTACTTCCAGCTCCACCACTTCTTGTTTATTTGAAGTGATCATAGATATAGAGGAAAATGTTTTTTATCCTCTTCAAGAAGTCATTGGTCTTGTTAAATATCACTTTCCTACTTGCTTTCTCATTTTCTCGATCATCCTCTAACTTTTTAATTTTATTACTCAACTTATTTTTTCTTTGTCTTTAGCAATGATGTATATACCACATCATTGTTCCTTTTTGATACATTTATCTTGTCACAATTTTTCATTCCACTAAAATCCAATGAAAGCGTGCTTACTTCATAGATAGTGAAAACCATTTGATATTCTAGGTTATTAACTTTAGGCTCAACATATATGTACTCCATGGTATTTGTTATGGGTTATATATAGGTAAAACACTGGTGGTTGTAGGATTTGAAGTTGTAGGCTATAGTTGTAGATTTTGTTTCTTTTTTTTTTTTCTCTTTCTTATTTATGGGTAACATCAACTTGGTAATCAAAACTTGAGGTTGATGAAGTAATCCACTGCTTGAATGGAGAAATATAAATTTTCATTTTCACAGTCGACACAGTCACACTACTAGCAAGAGGGGTGTTGTTACCTGTTGCAAATAATTCATTTGTCCTTGTAGGGATTTATTATTTTCCTTTATTGAATTACTTTTTAATACTCTATTTTTTTGGCCCTTCCCAACCACTACTACTACCTCTACCACTAATGTTGATAGCCGCAAATACAGTGCCATCTCCTCTTCCACTTGAGTATTTATCCTGCAAATTACTTAAAACATCTGAAGCCAAAACAAATTGAATTAGACTACCACTTATTTTATGAAGTGGATATTTTTTCGTAGCTCCAATGCCTAGTGTATCCATAAATTTAATATTTTGAACCTCTGGTGCCTGCCAAATTCCTTGTCCTATTGAACCCAAATCACCACCCTTATAACCCATTGTTTGAGCTATAACTTCCCTTATACCGTATTTTTTTTATGTTTTTAGATATGCTAGTTTTTTATGAGTAATTTAAACCTACATGGGGAGAAAATACTTCTTCCTCAATTTCATCATCAAATTCATCACTTATTTGCTTAGAGGGATGATACGCATTCCACAATATGCAAAAATATAGATCTTCGTCAATATCATCCAATTCTAAAGTAGCTTTTGGATCACCTAGGTCCTTCCTCATAAACTAAAAGGAAGTTTTTATTTACTTTTTCTAATGAACGTCTTCACAATTTTATTTTAAATCCCATGCTATGTATTTATAAGAAGATTTATTATCATATTTTGTATAAAAATTTGTCATATCTTAAGCTGTTGTTTGTTGTACTCATCTCTACCTCTTTTTGTGGATACAATCTGAAAAAATTATGTTGACAACTCTTCAAAACTAATTCCTTTCTCAACACCAATTTCTTTCATTAATTTTTTTATGTCATCCCAAGAGTCTTTTTTTATCTTTCTAACAGGGGCTCACTTTCATGTTGAATTTTAATCACAGAGTTCTTGTTTTCCACTACCCTTGATTTAATCACCTCACATGGATCATACAGCTAGTGAAATTCGATGTCAAGATTTAAAATTTTAAAATTTTCATGTGCCAAAAAGAATGCTTTTCTCTCAAACATGAACTCTCCACATGAAAAATATAAGGAAGAAAATATGGTCTTGTTTTGTTGACTAACAAAATATAGTTGATCCATGTTGTCCATATTTCATTTATATTCTGAAGCAAAAACCCTCTCTAACACAAGTACTGGAATTTTTTGGGGATTTAATCCTTATCCATAAAACCTTAGCACATTATATTCCTCCATGAAGTATCAATCAACAAATTTTATTTTTGATCCCAGTTAAATGCAATCTATACAAGACAAGAAGTCTAGGAATTGGATTTTTTGTAATTTCCTCATAAAGTAGAGCCAAAAAGTATTCCACAAAATGATTTTAGGTCCTTCTATAATCATGCATCCTTATCTTATGGGTCCACTAAGTTAATAGAGTTGACAATTTTTCCCTTGATCATCAGAGTAGGGTTGAATTTGAAGCTTTTTGGACTTCAACCATTCACAAAATTACCATAAAAATAAATAGCACAAGTATGTTGTGAACCTAAAGGTCTTAGTTTTGGAACCTACTTTGATTATTAAAAATTGTTTATGCATGGATTCTAAAATGTTCTCAACAAATCTTTATGTTATAGGTGGGTTACAGTTTTGTATATTTTATACCATTTCAAGGAGGCTTCCATCTACTTGTTCATCATTATCTAATCCAAGGTAAAATGTTGACATAGAAATGGTATCCTTACCTCATGGTTTAAATTTCTCAATTGGATAAGGAGACTTGTCTTTAGGTACATTATCATGAAAAGTTTTTTGTTACAAAAGCATTGCTTTGGCACTTTGACTGACTACATGGTAATCATTAGAAATTACTTATATGTTAATATGGACAATTCCTAATTGTGCATGTGTAAACCCCAACACTCCATTGAAATTTTTCTCGATAATGGACATTATTTTCTCTTTGGTGTCACTGTCTTTCCTAATAATAGATTTTATCTTTTCATCATAATCCTAGGCACAAAGCACAAAAAATTATAGGAAGGGTAAAACCTCATGGAACATCATGCATCCAAATCCAACCACCCATTTTAAAGATCTAACTTTGTATTAGCAACCATAGTATTATTTTCCTTGTTTTCATATGTGTATCTAATTTTTGAGGTGGTTTTATCGGTCATTACAAGACCATAAATATCATGGTATTCATCAGCAAAACCCTAGATTTTTAAGTAGTTTGGCATAAGGTTTTTGTTTTGGCTACTTTAGTGGTAGAAAATTTTGTTAACCCTCAACCTGTAAGCCCAAATATTGAAAAATTTGAAATTGATGGCTCATATAGTGAATTTTATAGAAAATACGCGGGATAATAGGATTTACCTGTAGACTTTCCCAGAAAATTTTAATATAATGACTCTACCACAGTGCATAACTTTTCTTCATCCTTTAGGTGCATTATCGCTTCTAGAATGCAATGGAAAAGTTATAGCACTTTAAAGTTTACACTTGCGGTCTCACTTGAAAATGGACTTTACATTTTTTTAAATATCTTGCTTTCCCACCCTAACATAGGTGATAGTGAGTCTGAGAGTTGAGACAAGTGACAAGTATAGGTATTATAATCTAAACAATTTCCACAAAGGAAATTGTAATATGGCCAAAAAATTAAAATAAATCTCAACCATTTATGTAAACCAATCTAATGGCTCCTAGGTGATTTCAAATATTTATGTACCCAATATCTATCGTTTGAGATTTTATTCTAGAATTGTAATATCTGCCTTATGATTTTTTATGGTTTTAAATTAGTTTTCAACTTGTTCCAACTTCCATTAGTGTTTAGGATGTCATATTAGTGTTTAGGGTGTCACATTGGTGTTTCACTTGTGATGTTTAGGGTTTCACAATAGTGTTTAAGGTATACCCATTACTTTTAGTGTTTAGGGTGTCACTTGAATGTTGAAGGTGTCATGTTAGGGTTCCCTAATTGTGTTATTCATGGTTATTTATTAGTTTTTAGGGAATCACATAAGTGAATACAATTTAAGCTTTGTGTTTAGGGTTTAGTCCTTATGGTTTAAGGTTTACATTGTGGTATAAGGGTTTATGTAATTTATAGTGACCCATTAGTGTTTAGGGTGTCACAATAATGTTTAGGGTGTTACATGAGCATTGAGTGTTTAAGGTGTCATGTTAGTGTTTAGGGTGTCCTAATAGTATTATTTGCAGTTTTGTATGAGTGTTTAGGGTGTTGCATTAGTGTTTTGGGGTGTCACATTATTCATTAGTGTCTCCAGTGCCATATTTATTTTGAGGGTGTCATGAATAAAATTAGTGTTTAAGGTGTCCCAGATCCTTATCAACATAAATAGTAATAAGTCACCTGAATTTCTAAATAACAAAAAACACATATGACAATAATGTAAATATTAAACTGGGTAAGTGCATGAAAATGGGGGGCCAAAAGGGGGTCAAAAAGGGACACATTTTTCCTTAAATCAGAGAAACCTAAAATTCATTGAATAATTCGGCATGCATATGCTAAAAATTTGACAAAGTGATAAGATTAAGTACCGTAGAGCTCAAAATCTAGTTTCTAAACTACTTTTTTTTTAAATGGTTGTGATTAAGAGGGTAAAATGTGGTGCGCATAAAAAGTGTGTCTATTTTTGTGTTAAAAAGATAAGAACCTATTATGTGTGTGCCCCCACCCTCCCCCCACCCCCCCCCCCCCCCTTTTTGAGTTTTATAAATTATTTTTCAAATCCCTTTGGTAGAAATTTAGCTAAGACCATTTACGAGGTCCCACTAATTTTTCATAATTTTTGGATGAATATATAATATTTTAATTAATTTTCAAAGTGCACATATCCCGAAAATGAAGTATTTGTGTGTTCACCCCCATAACTTTGAGAAAAAAAAGTCATTTTTTTATTTTTTTAGTATGTGTAGAATGGAGTGTAGAAAAAACCACTTTTTAAAAAAATTGCATGAAAAAATCATAACTTGTGCACCAAAACGTACGCATATGTTTTCACAAAAAAACAAGGCACTAGTAAAAGAAATTATAGATGAAAGCCTTAAACTAATCAGATTTTAGAAAAAATTATATTGTCATCAACGTAAAACCGAGCTTGACATCATAGTATAATTTATTTTTGAATATTATGTTATAATGCATGAGATATTGGGGTGAACACATGAGATTTTGATGTTTTTCTGTCAAACATGGATTTATTCACGGATTACATAGTCCAAACCTTTGGTTTGGATATCCAAGGAAAATCCAAGGAAAATCCAAGCCTATGGATTGGGAATTTCAAACCCTAAGAAGATGAATCGCGAGCGTGTTATAATGCGCCTGCATTCTTGTTTGCTATGTGGTATATGTACTTATGAGAGGGATATATTTACTAAAATAAATGGTTTAAGTATAAATTTTTTTAATTAATCTTTATACTTTATTATTTCTTACACTTTAAATAAATGATTTAAGTATAAGTTTTTCTTTTATTAATCTTTAAATTTATTTTAGTAAATATCAGAAGTTAGGGTCACTCTGCACCTTATGGAACTAGTCTCATAGCTCCATCTACCACGCTTTAGAAAGTTTTTTAAATTCTAATATGGTTTACACATAGGTATTTTTCAGGATTTCAACATTCAACATTCAGCCTTCAAGATTTTAGGGTTTAAATTATACAATCAATATCTGTTTTGTGAAATAATATAGTCATTGTTTAGGTTTTGAGGCCTTTTGGATTGGTTATTGACATTTGTAAGAGTGTTCACTGTGTCAAAATTAGAATTTACAAATCTCACAACTCTCAAAGGTAGCGAAAACTGATCACATATATGAACTCATGAATTTTCCCATGAGCATGGAGTTGAATCCCTAATTTTGTCTTAGAATATGGTAAAATCATACTATGGATGAATACCTACTTTACAAGCTTAGGGAATACATCTTTCATTTCCTGGTCAATGGCGCGTCCTTCCTCTAGCCAGCATGCCTCAGTACCACTCACAACCTGGATCAAAAGAAATTATTAATAAGGTTTTTTAAGTTTGTTTCAATGTGCAAGGATGATTGGATACGATGATTAATGAGTTCAGTGTGACTTGATGGAAGATAACTTCCTTCGAAGGCCTAAAAATGTTATTTTGAGCTAATCAAACACCTTCTGGGAGAGTTCAAGAAATATATTAATTATCTGGAGGTGATGTCAGATAATTTTGGAAGTGTTGGAGGAAATTTAGGAATATTGTTTAGGGCTTAGGGTTTAGGGTTTAGGGCTTGGGGTTTAGGGTTTAGGGCTTGGGGTTTAGGGTTTAGGGTTTAGGGCTTATGGTTTAGGGTTTAGGGTTTAAGGTGGTAAAAATATGTTTTAGGGTTTAGGGTTTGGGGTTTGGACTTAGGGTTTAGGGTTTAGGGTGTACAATTTAGTGTTGAGGGTTTAGTGTTGCGGGTTTAGAGTTTAGGGTTTATAGTTTAGGGCTCACGGCTTATGGTTTAGGGCTCAGGGTTTAGGTTTTAGGGTTCAGGGTTCAGGGTTTAGGGCTCAAGGTTTAGGGCTCAGGGATTAGGGTTTAGGGCTCAAGGTTTAAGGTTTTGTTGGGGTTAACACACCAGTTGTATAGATATAGTAATCGGATCTAAGCATATAAGCAATCAATATGGAAATAAACAAAAAAAACAATACATAAGATTTAACGTGGTTCACCCAGTGTGGGCTACGTCCACTAAGAAATAACCAATTTATTCTCACAAAGGAAATACAATGAAGATTTGAAATCTTCCACACCTTCTTGGATGGCATGTACTTTCTTCTCTACAAATTTATATTTTTTTCTCTAAAGGAAACTTTTCTTAATTCTCAATTAATTCTCTTCTTCTAACCCTAGCTTTATGCTTATATATGCATCTACAATCTTAGGGCACTTTAGCTATGCAATTACAACCATTAGATTCACTTTACAACTAAAGATAGATCTAATTCCCATAACTTGATTATAGTAGTCATGCACAGGAAACTGATGTTGGTTAGCCTTAACCGATGTCGGTTCCTTCTTTCCTAACCGATACCGGTCCATGGGTGACTGACGCTGGTTACTGTGTATTCCAGAAAGTATGTAAAAGCATGCCTAGTGAAGCAATTAAGCTCTACAACTCAACAATCTCCCACTTAGAGATAAATTGTTGCATTGTACCGTACAACTCCATCCTCTGATCCTTTCATTGGCTTGTTTCTCCCTCCTCAAGTCTCAAACTCGAAAATCAACACAAGTGGAGTATAGCTTCAACTTCTCCTTTTCCAACGACTTTGTTAGCATATCCACATGGTTTTCCTTTGTATGAATTTTCTCCAAATTCAGTTTCCCATCCTCCAAAACCTATTGTATGAAATGATATCTCAACTGAATGTGTTTCTTTCTATAATGAAATGTTGAGTTCTTTTCCTGGAGATGAATTGCACTTTGACTATCATTGTATAATCTACAATCCTCTTATTTCTTTCCCAACTCTTCCATGAACATGCTCATCCATATCATCTACTTCCTAGATTTTGTAGCTGTAACATACTCAGCCTCTGTAGTAGACTGGGCCATAACCTTCTCCAATCTAAAAATCAAGTTAACGGTCATGTCACCCACTATGAAAACATATCCAGTGGTGCTCCTCATGCCATCCAAATCACTAGCCATGTTTGAATCCACATAGCCACGTAAAAAAGCATCTAACCCTCCATAGCATAAATGCATACCAGATGTTCCTCTCAAATACCTAAGAATCCATTGGACTACTTTCTAATGCTCTTTACATGGATTAGCTATAAATCTACTCGCAACTCTTACTGCTTGTACAATGTTTGGTCTGGTACAAACCATAACATACATCAAACTCCTGACTATTGAAGCATATGTAACTCATGCCATGTTCAACCTCCTTGTTTGATGTAGGAAACCGATCTTTGCTCAATTTTAAGTGTCCAGCCATTGGTGTACTTACAGGTTTTGAATTTTGCAAATTAAACATTTACAACACCTTATTAATATAATGCTCCTGAGACAAATACAACTTCATTTTTTTCCTGTCTCTATGAATTTTTATGCCAAGGATTCTCTTTGCAACACCCAAATCCTTCATTGCAAATGTGTGAGAAACATTTTCTTTAAGCTCACCAATATCTTACATACTAGATCATGTAATAAGCATATCATCCACATACAGTAAAAAAATAATATAGGTCTCATTTCCAATCATCTTGAAATAAACATAATGGTCAGATTCACATCTCAAATAACCATGCACATGCATGAAACTATCAAAAATCATATACCATTTCTTTGGAGCTTGTTTGAGCCAATATATGCTCTTTTTCAATCTGCACACAAATTTCTCTATACCCTTGACTTCATATCCAAGCGATTGCTTCATGTAAATCTCTTCCTCTAAATCACCATGAAAAATGTCGTCTTGACATCAAGTTGCTCTAAATGCAAATCCTCTAGTGCAACCAAACTCAATATAGTACGAATATAAGTCATATTATCAACAAGAGAATATTTCACCAAAGTCAATGCCTACTTTCTATGCAAATTCCTTTACTACAAGTCTTGCCTTGTATCTCTTATGTCCATCATCTTATTCCTTGATCCTGTAAACCCTCTTGTTCTATAATTCTCTTTTACCTGCTGACAACTTAACCAAATTCCATGTCTGGTTCTACTCTAAGGATTCCATCTCCTCATTCATGTCATGCTCTCACTGCTTGTGGGATTTATCCTGCATTGTTTCCTCAAAGCTTTCTATTTCACCACTATCAGTCAATAATAAATAAGACAAAGAATGTGAAAATATTTCTAGAGGTCTACTTACCCTTTGTGACCTTCTCACTAAACTTTGGGGTGTTGGAGGCTCAATTTTCTCATCCTGTAGATTGTATCTAATTATGATAGTGACCGACGCCGGTTACCTTATGCCGACACCGGTTCTGCTAACCGAAGTCAGTCTCTCTCTTTTGTAATCAATGTCGGTCAGGGGTAAACCAATATCGGTTAGTGTGTAAACCTATAGATGTGAATTTTAAATATGAGAGTTCATTTACATCCACAAAATTCTCCATTAGTTCACCTTTGGGTACTAAAACTCAATCCATGTACATTCTCTTTTCATCCCAATCAATGTCAGGACTCTTAATTATCTTAGAACCTTCTAAATCCCAAAACTGCAATCTAAAATCACTCGATCCATAACCAATGAAAGTACATATTTTGAATTTATCATCCAATTTCTTTCTATTTTCCTTATCAATATGCACAAAAGCTTCTGAGTTAAATACTCTAAGAAAATAAAGATCTACCTCTTTTCCATTCTAATCTTCTTCTAGTATTCCACCATCCAATGCACTTAAAGGTCCACGTTTAATTAAATAAACCAGTGTGTCTACTACTTCCACCCAAAACTGTAAGGGAAATCCAACATGTATCTTCATGCTTGTAGCTTGTTCCATGATTGACCTGTTCATTCTCTCTCCAACACCATTCTCATGTGGTGTTCTAGGAACTGTCATTTTTCTGTGTATTCCATTTACTAAACAATAATCATTGAAAGCCTTATTACACTACTCACCAACATTGTCATATCTAAGGCATTTTAACTTTGAAATTGATTCATTTTCCACAAGAGATTTCCATCTTTTAAAATTTTCAAAAACATCATATTTACGTTTAATACAATAAAGCCATACCTTTCTTGTGGCATCATCTATGAAAGTAACATAGTATTGGGATCCTCCACGAGAAGCTATCTGGGTTGGTCCCCACACATTTGAGTGTACAAGCTCCAATTTATGCTTCTTCTTTTTTGCCCCAAATTTGAGAAATCTCACTCTCTTTTGTTTTTCAAAAATACAATGCTCACAAAAATCAAGATCTACACGTTTCAAATCTGATAACTTACCCTTTTCCTTTAAGATCTACAGTCCCTTTTCACTCATATGGCCTAACCGATTGTGCCACATAATAGTATCTAAATCTAAAGTAGATAGAACAGAAAAAGAATTAGTAATACTGGTAGATTAATACAATGATCCTACCTTCTTTTCTCTTGCTACAACAAGAGATCTCTTGGTAACTTTACAAGATTCGGTTGTGAGTGTAACCATGCAACCAGTTTCACACAATTGCCCTACAAAAATTAGATTTCTTTTAAGGCTTGGAATATGCCTCACATATTTCAATATCCATGTGCTTCCATTCTACGATTTAATATGAACTTCACCTTTACCAATAATATTGCATGGTTCATCATCTCCTAGATAAACATGCCCAAAATTACCCTGGACATAATTTCTGAAATAACCCTTATTAGGGGTTGCATGGAAAGAAGCTCATAAATGTAAAACCCACAACTCAATTTTATTATCCAATGAGAGAATTAGGGCATCTTGCATTACCTCTTTTGCAGCAACATTTTTCTCTTTACCTTTTTTTGGTACATTCTATTTGTTTTCCCAGAACCAAGAATCATTCTTTGCATGTCCTTTCTTTCCACAATTCCAGCAGGTTATTCCCTTACCTCTAGATTTAGATATGTCATTCTTAGAATTTGATTTCCCATTATTCTTTCTCTTAGATCTCTCCTTTTTCCTTCCCCTTCTTTCTACATTCAAATTATTTCTAAATGATGATTCTTCTGTACTTTTCCTGCGTATTTTTTCATTCATGATTATATTAACCAGATCATCAAACTTTAAAACATTAGTACATACGTTGTATTACTAACAGTCATTACCAAGTTATCCCAACAATCTGGAAAAGATTATAATAATAAAATTGATTGCAATTCATCCTCAAATGGAATACTAACTGATTTTAATTGATTTACAATAGGCCAAAAATCATTCAAATGGCTTGATTCGGATCCACCTTCTTGCATCTTTAAATTAAACATTTTTTTATCAAATAAAATTTGTTTGAAGCCCTAGGTTTTCATATAGATTTGCTAAAGATTTCATTAAGTCTACCGTAAAACCTGCTTTGGTAATATTTGAAGCCACATATGCTTCCAGACTCAATCTTATAGATCCCAAAGTCTTTCTATCAAGAATTTTCCATTCTTCATCAGTAATATTTTTAGGTCTTGCCTTTTCATCTAATGGTAAGTATAGATATTTATGATATAGATAATCCTCCACCTGCATCTTCCATAATTGATAATCATGGCTGTCAAATTTATCTACTCTTAATTTTATTTCTTCTCCGATTACTTTGCTCCCGCTCAATCAGAAATCCCGCTGTGAGTAAATATGTCAACACACACAACCCTCAAACAAATAATCTTTGATACCAATTGTTGGGGTTAGCACACCAGTTATACATATATATTAATCATATATAAGCATAAAAGAAAACAATATGGAAATAAACAAGAAGAAACAATACACAAGATTTAATGTGGTCCACCCAGTGTGGGCTACGTCCACCTAGAAACAACCAATTTATCATCATAGAGGAAATACAATGAAGATTTGTAATCTTCCACACCTTCTTAGATGTCTTGTACTTTCTTCTCTACAAATTTCTTTTTTATCTCTAAAAGGAAACTTCTCTTAATTCTCAATTAATTCTCTTTTTCTAACCATATATTTATGCTTATATATGCATCTACAATCTTAGGGCACTTTAGCTATGCAATTACAACCATTAGATTCACTTCACAACTAATGATAAATCTAATTCTCATAACTTAATTATAGTAGTCATGCACAGGAAATCGATGTCAGTTAGCCTTAACCGATGTTGATTCCTTCTTGCCTAACTGATACCTTTCCATGGGTGACCGACATCAGTTTATCAACTGACATTGGTTATTGTGTATTCCATCAAGTTTGTAAAAGCATGCCTAGTGAAGTAATTAAGCTCCACAACTCGACAAGTTTAGGGTTGAGAGTTAAGGGTTTATGGTTTAGGGTTTAGGGATTAGGGTTTAAGTTTTAAGGGTTGTGGTTTAGGGTTTAGGGAACATGGTTTATGGTTTAGGGTTTAAGGCTCAGGGTTTAGGGTTTAGGGTTTAGGGGTTAGGGTTTAGGGCTCAGGGTTCATAGATGATGGCTTAGGTTTTAAGTTTTAAGGTTTAAGGTTTAGGTTTTAAGGTTTAGGATCAGACGAGACCTCTATAGGTGTATCTCCCCTCTCGAGGATCATATTCATATTCGGTGTAATGTCATCGAAGAGGGAAACTCCCCTGTCAAATCAGTTATTCAATATGACTTGGAAGATGAGCAAAGCAAATGAAAGTTGGAGAATTAGATTTCATGGGTAATTAGTACTAAGTATCAACAAGACTAATATGGCTTCTGACTACTCGACTATTAGGGCATGAAAATATTAGGACCATATTTTCTAGTCTCATGCTTAGAACCATCATTGAGTATGTTTGTACAAAATAAGCTTAACAATCGAGGAATGGCTAAGAACACAAAGGGGTTATTAATCGCCGAGTAAATATTTCGTGTTTAGTTCAGAATGAGAGTCAGTTGGCCTATGGCTTAGTGACCTTCCATTCATTGATAATTCCTTTTATGATAAACCCATGGATGCTTGGGGTAGTCATCAAGCCTAGTGAAGGGTGTGATGTGATTTCCAAACAACTTGAAATGCATAAAGATTTAGAGGTCATAACATGAATTTACAAATATCTTTATCATTATAAATGGAAGTGAAGTAACATTCTCTCCTTGTATCCAAGGATCAAGGAATCTTGGGGTCTATGGCAGGATTGGACATTCAAGAATCATCAAGTATCTGAATCAGAATTTCGTTGCATTTGGAGAAACATTCTTAAAAATTGGAGTAATATATATTGGAAAATAGAATTGAACCTCATAAATCCTCTCAAATTTCCAGTCTAGGTCGTGTTCCTGGTCATTTTTCTGTTTTTAGTTGTGGTTTTGGTCGTGGTCATCGAATATGGAAGTTTTAGGAAAGGAATCCACACTTGAAGAATCATTCCCATTTATATTGTTGGCAATGCCAATAGCAATGGAAGTGCCTATGGAATTCAGTTGATGGAAGGTGGGGTTGTGCCCTTGTTGGTTTTTTCTCATGGCCTCATAGGTAGCCTTTCTGGTATTATCAGAGAAAACTCCCCATGCTTGTGTGATAAGTTCAAAAGCTCCCTTGGCTCTTGGGAAAAAATTTTATCATGATGAAATACTAAGGCTAGTTTGAGTGGGTATTAATAGAAAAAAGAAAAAAAGTTGACTGGAATTACTTACGAAATACATTCCTTCGCTTCAAGCTTATCTTTAAAAATGCAATTTGGATTTCCAAGTTCTCCATATTTTCCAAATTTGGGGCAAATTGAAATTCTAGACCTATGAAAGTGTAAAGAAAATGGCGAGTTCATTTCTACCAACCTTTCTTGAAGTGAATTTAAATGAAATGAAATTTGGAATTTAGAGGTGGCACATGGTAAATATTGATTGTCTTGCCACCAATTTACTTATTGATGATTAATTGTTATTAGTTGGATTTATTTTCCATTATTATGATAAGTACGTTTTTGAGATTTCCAAATCACCATCCGGTTTAATCATGAGAATACAATTATTATTGTGGAACGGTGGAAGAAACTCCTTAAAACCTCCCATGATTGTGAATACCTTTTCTGCGGAACCTCATACAAGTGGATGTATGTTAACCAAACTTGTCATGCTTCCTTGATATTGAGAAGGGCGTTTAGGGATGCCTTTAGCTTCCATAAAGAGTTTGCAGAGTAGATAAACCAAGAAGTGACCAGTGAACCTTGCTCTTGTGCAATATAAGGGAAATTTTGGTAAAGGTAAGTGAGAGGAGTGTTTGGATGAATGTTGCGCAACTAGATGATTGAAATAGGTGGTCTAGTTGTCTAAGAACATGATGGAATGATAATAATATCTTATAAGAGAGGAATAGATTCAAAGGATCCTAGATTTGAAGCTTATTAATTGAGAAAACAAACCTAATTGAACTACTCAGGGAAGATTTGGACCAAAATAGAGCACTAGAGGATATTCTTAGGATAGGGATAACACTGAGAGAATGAAGGAAGCCTTGAAGAAGACATCATGATTGTTCTAACAGTAGCCATTATCCTCATGATGTTTTAGATCCTTCATAGACCTCATGATGATCATTCCCTTGATTATTTGAATTGAGAAAAACTTAGGGTTAGGGTTTAGGACTCAGGGTTTAAGGCTCAGGGTTTAGGGTTTAGGGATCTGAGTTTAGGGTTTATGGTTTAGGGTTGAGGGTTGAGGGTTCAGGTTTTAGGGCTCAGGGTTTAGGGTTTAGGATTTAGGGTTCATGGTTTAGGGTTTAGGTTTTAGGGCTAAGGGGTTGGGGCTTAGGGTTTAGGGTTTAGGGTTTAGGGTTTAGGATTTAGGGCTTAGGGTTTAATGTTTAGGGCTCATGGTTTAGGGTTTAGGGTTTATCACTCAGGGTTTAGGTTTTAGGGCTTAGGGCTTAGGGATCACAATTTAGGATTTAGAGTTTGGGGTTTAGGGTTTATGGCTCAGGGTTTAGGATTTAGGGTTTAGGGTTTAGGGTTTAGGGCTTAGGGTTTAGGGTTTAGGGTTTGGGGCTTAGGATTTAGGGTTTAGGGGTTAGGGTTTAGGGTTTAGGGTTCAAGGTGGTAAAAATAAGGTTTAGAATTTAGGGTTTAGGTGTTTTCAACTCACAAAATTTGGCCCCATCCTCATGAGATCCTCACCCATAAAAAAAAATAGTCTATTTATGACAATACCCATTCCGAGATGTACTTATCAACATTCAAAAATATTCACCTATCACCATGCGGTGACCATCTCTTTATATATTGCAAAGTTAGGGCCATTTTTGTCTGGAGCTGATAGGGGCAGCTATACTACTTTGAAATTATTTATGAAACCTTCAATTCTTAGAGCAAATTTGATGTTATGAGCATGTATAGGATTCACATATATTTTCATTGCCTATTTTTTCCTCCTAACTCCTTATGGGTTTCCCAAAATCAACCAGAAAAGTCATACTTCACCATTACAGTTTTTGTTCCCTACATCTAGAAAACCCATTATTGAGCATATTGTCTTTGAATGATTAAACCTTTCCTAAATATTCCTAAATTACCTCCAACACTTCTCAAAGGCTCCAAAACCTAAATAATGACTATATTATTTCCCAAAATAGACATCGATTGTAGATTTTAAACCCTAAAAACTTTAGGCTGAATGTTGAAATCCTAAAAATTACCTATGTACTGGCCAGGTTAAAATATGAAAAACCATCTTCTAAACCGTGACTGATGGAGTTGTGAGACTAGTTCCATAAGGTGCAGAGTGACCCTAACTTCTTAATAAATGAAAGATTTATACTTAAACCATTTATTTTAGTAAATATATCCCTCCCACAACCACATAGCAAATAGGAACGTGAGCACATTATAATGTGCCCTCGTTGTAGGCCCAGTGATTACCAAGCCTAAAAATTCATAATACGCTCGCGTTTTTTATTTAAATCGAAAATGTGCCCGATTTTTGGCCCCCAATTTCTGTGCACTTGCCAAACCATATTTATACTAAACGCACAACCCTTAACACAAACTCTTAACCCTAAATGCAAAGTTGAAACATTAAACACACATGTGATATCATATACACTAATGGAACACCCTAAACACTCATACGACAACCTAAACACTAATGGGTCACCTAAAATGACACAATCAAGATACCTTGTGGCATAGACACGAATGGGTCACCCTTAATAACACAAGCAAGACACCCTAAACACTAAAAATTTAAAAGGTCCAACCAGTAGTTGGCATCTAAATTTCATTGAAAATTGAATTTGTAATGTGAACCCTAATTTAATGGGTGCATAGAGTGAGATAAACATCATATTGATAATTTGATATATTTATTAAAAAAACATTTATTATATTATGAAATTCTTAAAATACCTTTTTCTTTCGAGCATTTAAATTATGTCACATACGGAAAGTATTTAAATCTCAGTTTTTTGAGTGCCTAATTTTTTGATGTGAGGGGACTTGATGTGAGTCTATGAATAGTTCTATTGGTTATCTTTAATTCCTATTTTAGGTGTAAAAGTGACATGTAATCGAGTTAATTAAAAAAATTTATTATTTTGAATTCTCCAATACTTTCCATATTACTCTAAAACCATGATTATGATTTATGAATGGCCTATAGATACTATCCAACTCTCATCCTTGAAAACCATTTCATCAAAAAGCATTGGAATCACGCCAGGAGTCAACATCGCAATCATCATGTCCAAGTCTCATGTCTTGCAAACTATTTGTATAGACTTGCTAAGAATCAATTCTTGATTATTGATGATTTTATTGCTAAATAAGTAAATTGGGCAATATGTGTCAATCTTATGCAATTCTAGAAACATTCCATCGTCAAATCCATTTCTATGAAATTTACTCAGAATCATGCTAACGTAGACATAAACACTCTAACACAATTAAAAGACAATTCAAAACTCACAAAACCAATGGAAGCTCCTTTTTATTTTTTGTATTAATATATTGGTTTCAAGATAAGTTTAAAATACAATTTTTTTTTATTTTATAGAGTCATGGGACATAGCCTCATGCTCTACATGTGTTTTTGGAGCTCCTTAAAAATGAGAAACTAAACTTGGCGGACCCTTATATGTACAAAGAGATAAAAATAAATCCTTCAAAAAGTAAAATTAGCCTCTTGTGTTTGTATGTAGCATCAATTCCTTCATCCAAAATGTAACTCTTATTTTGAGCTTGCTAAAATAATTTACAATTGACCTATACTATTTGTGTGTTTATGATCAATGGTTTGGGGTGTCACATTTGTGTTTTACTCGTACTGTTTAGGGTTTCACAATATTTTTATGGTATATCACTCATGTTTGTGGTGTCCCACATGTGTTTAGGCAATACATGGCAATCAAACAAGAAATATTGAGCACCTTAGGTTCTAAGACATCGAGACGATAACATATACATCAAATTCCAATTTGAAACCCTATTGCCTAAACACCAATGTGACTCTAAACATGAATGGGAAATTCTAAACAACACAAGTGGGACACCTTATTCATAAACACCAATGTAACATCATAAATTGAAGTTCTCATCCAATTATTTCAACTTAAATGTTAAATTTCAACTTAATAAAATTTCCCTGGTAGAGTGTTAGATTTTCAGTGTCGCATTAGTGTGTAGGCCATCCCCGTGTCCCACTTTTGGTGCTTAGAGTTTCAAATTAGTTACTCATAATGAAATTCGTGATAATATTTAAAACTACATCATATATTCACAAGAGAGATAAGGAATGGAATTCATATTGGTACTTACACACAATATCTGACCTTCACATGGATTTTGAAATCAACCTAAATAGAAGTAGAATTGTGTTATTTACAATGGCCCATTACTATTAGTGTTTAGGGTGTCGCATGAATGTTGAAGGTGTCATGTTAGGGTTCTCTGATTGTGTTATGTATGGTTATCTATTAGTTTTTAGGGAGGCACATAAGTGACTTTGATTTAAGATTTGTGTTTAGGTTTTAGTCTTTAGGGTTTAAGGGTTACATTTTGGTATAAGAGTTTGTGTTATTTACAATGACCCATTAGTATTTAAGGTGTCTTAAAAGTATTATTTACAGTGTTTTATGAGTGTTTAGGGTATTGCATTAGTGTTTTGGGGTGTCACATTATGTATTAATGTCTCCAATTCCATATTTATTTTGAGGGTATCGTAACTCACATTAGTATATAGGGTGTCTTAAATCCTTATTAACATAAATAGTAGTGGGTAACCTTAATTCCTAGATAACACATAGGATGACATTTTAAACCTTAAACTGTATTTAAACGTAACGCATAACCCTTGACACTGAATTTTAACCCTAATTGCAAAATTGAAACACTAAACACACCTGTGATATCATGTGCATTAATGCAACACCCTAAACACTCATACGAAAACCTAAACTCTAATGGGTCACCTTAAATAACACAATCAGGACAACGTAGTTTTTAGACAAGAATGGGTCACTCTTAATAGCACAAGAAAGATACCCTAAACACTAAAAATTTAAGGTAATGTAATCACAATGGACAGGTAATGTAATCCATAATAAACTATATATAAATTAATAAACTCAAAGACGATACACAAACCTAACACCAAATATATGAACCTGGACTTTGTTGAAAAACAAGACCTACATCATAAAGATCGTGTCATGTTTATGTTCACCTAGCCCTGTTAGCGTAAAATTTATTTGTCCTAAACTTTAATCAATGTTATCCTCACTTCATAATTATAATCATTATCTTCTAAATTGTTTACAAAAGGCATTATATTCATAGAAAAAATTGCAACATCTTCAAAAATAACATATAAAAGTGTTAGGAATATAGTGTTTAGTGTTATTTGTGACACTCACACGAATTGTAAATGAGAGACTGAAAGCGTGTTAGCGGAGCGATGGCGTTCTCCCTCTACCCTAACCCTAACAGCGGTGGTGCGACAGGTTGGTCTGTGTAGAATGGATTAGGCTTAACCTTAAGGGTTCAACTTCCTGATGGTATGGGACTCCCTTTTCAAGCTCACAATAATTTGATGGTCCATGACTCCACTAATATGGCGTGTATGTTGACTGCGGATGGTGAACTGGTTGTTGCTCATTTCCCACACCAGAGCAATGCTTTTCCTAACCAGGTAGTTACTCAGCCTCCTGTTGACTACTCTGTGGATTTACAAATCCTGGTCAAAACGATATCGGGTATTACTCTTTGCCTCTAAACTCATAGACTTGTTTCAAGATTGGAGATTCAACGTATGATTCCTCTTAAACTAGGTCTCAAACTTGGTTCCTTTGGCCTCTCTTTTGCGGGAAAAATGCTTTCAGATGAATCCCCTCTTGTCGCCTATGGGATAAACCGGGATTATACGATATCATGGTTGGATTCTTAAAAGGAGGAACCAGAGCTCGCAGCACAGCGACCTTTAAGGAAGCTCTGTTAAAAAATGTTGTCGCTCCCTCTGTTGGCTTCAATCCTTCCCCCCCAGCGTATTTGGTCGAGCAAGCCGCGGGTTCTCCTACATTAGAAATTATTGGTTCTGATTCCCTGAAGCTCAAATCTAACCTGGAAAAAAATGCAGTCATTTGCAGATTCAATGGTGTTTGGCCTTCGACAAATGCTCTTATCTAGTGGGTTCCCTCCAACTGGACCAAAAATTGTGACCATGTTTTCTGTGCAAGAGGCTTCTTCATCATTTTGTTCTTGGCACAGGAAGATTATGAAAGAGCCTTGAATGAGGGCCCGTGGTTTTGGGGTTCGACTATGTTGTTCACCGCCCCTTGGTTCCCTCACTTTGACTCATGCTCTTATTCCATTTCACGAGTCCCTGTTTGGGTGAGGCGTCCCAATCTTCGTCTACATTTTTACCTTGCAATGGAGGAGATTGGAAATTTTTAGGGAAATTTATAACGCATGATGACACAAGATTCCACGGAGGGTTTCTCACTTTTGTTAGAAGTTACGTCGAGGTTGATCTAAGCAAAGTACTGCTAGACAAAATAACCCTTAAGATGGGTGATTTGTCACATGTTCAGTCCATTGATTATGAAAATACAACTTTCAGATGCAGGAATTGCAGGATGTCAAGCCACCTTCAATCTTCATGCCCTCATTAGAAAGCCCAGCCTACAAAGAAAAAGCCTTCCAAGTACTGGAGCCTCCTGACCTCGATGAGGACTCAGACTCGGACATGGCTATCTCGGAAGCTAAGAGTTCTGATCCTCCGTGAGAGGCTCAACCTACTCCTACTGATTTAGATGTTGTGTTGGATCAACATGTAGTGTCAGCCCATTTGAGGGAGAGATCCAATATGGAAATCAAGAGACCTCACGAATCTAATCATTTTGACTCGGAAAAAGATTTCCCCTTCCCTCTGAATCAGGAATCATTGACGGACAACCCTCAGGTTTTGGCCATACAAAGTACATCAAGATCAGAGGAGCATTTTACAGAAAATTGGCAGTTGGTGCAAACGAAGAAGGGAAAGAAGGGCAGACTCTGATTCCATATCCCCTTTTCCCTATTTCCCTTCTTTTTCCTTTTATGTTCGTTACCATTCGGTGTTATCCACTTCTTCATTTGGCAGTTCTATAGGGGTTGCATCTTCTCTTCTCTTCTTGTTTATTCTCCTTGTTGCTTTCAGTTTTAGCTGTTAGTTTTCTTCTTTCTCTTCTTCTCCATAGGGTTCGTTGTTGACTATATTGTTGAGATAGCTTCCTCTCTTGTTGTTGTGGTTTCTTCTGCTTTCTCCCTTGTGTTGCTTGGGATTTCTCCTCTTCCTTTTATCTTCCCCTCTGTTGATTGTGCAAGTTTGTGGGCCCTTTCAAAACCCATACTTTACCCTATTTCCAAAAAATATAGTGTTTAGTGCTCACATGTTATAAATTTTTGGGTGAATATTATGTGTTATGTGAGCATATTTAGTTATATGTGAGTTTAGATATATTAATGATTATATTTGTATGTAACTTGTTTAGATTGTTTAAACAACTCACTTAATTTTTTAGGAGGTTGGGAGAAATTGTAGTGATCTTGAAAATAGGATGCCTAAATCCTATAAATGTGTAGTGTATTCTTCCAATATAAATCAATCAAAGGGATTATTTTGTATTTGGGTTTTGTAAATGTGAACCAAATCAACATTTTATATTAGATATAATTGTCTCCAGAGAAATATTTTTTTGTTGCATGGGCATATTCATTTAGTTTTTCGCCCCTGAAGTTGGTAGTACTCTATTCAAATTTGTTCGACTTTTAGTCAAGGATTCTTTATAGAGGTTTTTAAATTCTTTCATGTTAATTTAGGAAAAATGTGTTAGATGTTGTTGGAATAGCTTGCAATAGATCACCAAAATTGTTGCGCCCACGACTTTATCTGCCTATAGATCCTTCTATCATGTGCTTGACTCTACCAAATCTCCATCATACAACATGGCGTACTTATTTTACTCTTGTTTCCTTTATTGCTTATGTTACCTATGTAGATGATGACTATAAATATTGTGGAATATGTTTAAGACAAAGAGAGAACATCTGGCGAAATGAAAATGATGAGTAATAGAGACAACAAATATGGAAAAGACACGGCTTCAAAACAACAATTTATTGCTCCCTAGAGTCGCACGGCTGCCAGTGAGTATGACTTGCTGAGGAATCATTGCTACAACATTTATTGATGAAGAAAGGGGTTATCATTACATCCAAGGATCAAATTTGAAGTCGGCAATGCCTTTGAAACGTCTTTCATCTTGTCATGGAAGGGTGATTAAAAATTTACACTTCAAAAAAAAATTAAATTTAAAAGTACACTTTAATACTAAAAGGCATTAAAATATTATAAATTTTTATTAGAAGGGCTAACTAAACAAATAATTTTTCATGTAAATTGTATGCTAAGTTAATTTTTATAATTTGTTAAATTGATTTTAATGAATAAAATATTAAATAATAATTAAAGCAACAAACTTCATGCTTTCTATTTTTTGTATTAAAAATATCTTCACTCACTTCAAACAAATCATTCACAAAATTACTTGGAAAAAGAATAAATCTCTAGAAAATAAGTAATTACCTTGCTCTTTCTATTGTCAAAATAGCGATATTTCGTTTTAGCAGTTGCTAGCTTGTAAATCATGTTTGGAATTCCTTTATTTATTTTGTAAATTGGGCATTTAAATTATTTATCTTGATTGTTTAATTTAAATAAATTTCAAAATTATTATTAAATGTTATATATTTAATAATTTTGACATTTTTCATATTTATTTCTTTTAAATTAATCAGATATATATTGAAAGGAAATTAACCTTTTCATTTTTCCTATTGAAAGTTAATGTGTTGTTTACTCTGTCATTTACGAAGAGTAAAGCTTAACCTAGCTTGTCAAATTAAATTATGGGGAGCCCTTCAAATTTGATCAACATCCATGGCCAGTTTTCCCCCATGTATTGGTCACAAGAGCTTCAGGTGAACAAGAGGAAGCGGTGGAACCTAAATTCATGTGTTGCAGTAATGGAGGCAGCGGATTTTGGCTTTGAGATCAGTCCTCCAGTTATACTTTGTTACCCAGATGGTGCTACGACTTGGCGTGACAGTGGAAACGAATACATCGTCCATGGGAATAACATTTGGTACCATGTCTGCAATGGAAAACTCTGGAAACATTCACTCATGTCGAGTAGAGGAAGCGATGCAAACACAAAACTATTCTCCCTGCCACTAGAACTGGGGAAAGAAGTAAAACCATGAAAACACTTTGTGGGGTATTATGAAACAAAACATGCAATATGTTTGACAAAATGTCTCCGCCTACGTATTACTTTGATTGTGATCTAAATGTCTATGTTTTTTTGACACCGTGTTCCCCATATCTCATTTGAGAAGAACAACACCAAATTACGAAGGAAAGTTTTTTTTATTGATCCCTACGAAACCATGATGGCAGGGGATTATCAAAGCACTATCCCAAGTGGAGTTGATCATGTTGTGCTAGTGGACAACCTGAGTGGTAAACAGTCTGAAATTAATGTCAAACACATCAAGGGATATGACTTGGTTGAATTCACTACAACTAGAAAGGAACTTACATACTTCTTCGGAGGCCTGCTAGAGGAATTTGGACATCCTAGGCCCAAAATCATTATTCAAGAGAAGTTAACAAAATACTATGAGAGAAAAGAGGCATCCAAAGTTCTTGAAAAAATGATGACACCTATAATCATTGACGTAATTTCTGTAGATTATGAATTGGATCTTAAATTTGAACTTATTACATATGTTTCCTCATAATAGTGAAAATAATAAAGAATTATATGAGTAAGAAATTGAAACATCAATATATAAATCTTCTTCAAATAATAAATTTTCAAATGATTTATATAATTAAAAAAAATCAACATCGTTGTTCATGGAATTTGCATAATTAAAATAATGTATTATTTGTAATCTTTTCGAATAATAATTCTATCAATATTTAGAATTTCTAAAATCAAAAGTGTCGTATTACTTGTTTAATGTTCGAATAATAATTCTTTGAGTATTCTAGTGAATATAAAAATAGTTATAACAATAATATATTATGAATCTAAATAAAAACAAATGTCATAATTGACAAGGTTTTATTTTGGAAATTATAATGTAAGATCATTAAGTAGAATGGAAATATATTAGCTTTGTTGATATTACTTTTTATTGGAATGCATTAATATATTAATTAAATTTTAATACATATGGTTCCAATAAATACGACGATTAGAAATATTCACAACTGTAGTGCCCACACTTTTTATAGCTCAGTAGCTTGTTGTTTATTTGCTCATAGACATGTTTTGACAGTGATTGGTGATATCTTGGACTTTATATTTAGATATTTGATTTTATTAGACAGGTGTGGACATTTAGGCGTATAACGCCAATTTTGCTTAATTTCTATAATGTCACATGTTCTTGTTATGTCATGGAAACTAAAGAATATGATGATGTGCTTGGAAACCTAATTATATTGATGGATAGTTGTTGCATGGTGGGGTTATATGTCACTTTATCATCTTGTCTAACTTTTGGAATGTGGAATATAATTGTGCACGTTGTCGCATCTTGATTTCAGTAGGATGTTAGGTTAGTTTAACATGCATTGTTATCTTACTATGTCACTTAATTATATTGTATCGAATAGGTGTAGATTAACGTGTGCAATGAGTGTGCAGATGACAGGTTTACAGGAGAACGTGGGATTCAGGCCAACTACTCAATCTTGCACAAGCAGCCCACGGGCCGAGTCCTAGCCATGTTCATTGTGTGAAGCCTTAGTATAGGATGATTATTAATTTTTGGGCACTATGAGTGACCCCAATCCTTTGTAAAGTATTGTTCTTTGATTTATTAATTTTTGGTTAGGGTAGTTGGTTAAGTTGTAAACTTGTTTTGGGAGTTAATAACTTCTCTTTCATTTGAATTGTTGGATTATGCTTAATGTGTCACTTAATCACAAGGGTTTAGGCTCACATGTGAGACCCTTGGGTGGTCCCCACACCCTCTACCCTTGTGCCAAAAATGTAAAACCCGAAATTAGGGTATTTTGGGCATTTTAGGGGACCCCTTTGTAGCTTGGGAGTCCCCTTATCACAAAAATGAGCCCTTGGACCCTACCTAATGGGTAGGGGGGCTTATTTTCATGGCTAGAGGGAGTTTTCCCTCCCTTTCTACCTCTTGAATAGTCACATCCATGTAAGGGATGTGGATTTGTGTGTTTATAAAAAGTGCCACTTAGTTTTGTCTTGCTTGCATTTAAGGAAATTTGGGAGAAGATGGCAAAAAAGTTAATTTTACCCTTTCTCTCTTTTATTTTGGCATCTTTGACCATGAGGAGGGAGAGAGGTGACACATGTCACCCCCTCATTAGTGAGGATGCTTGCTTGCACCTCTTCAAATTCCCATCCATGGGAAAAGAAAGGGACTTTTTTTTTTTTGGAATTTCTTGCTTGAGGATACTTGTGTGTTTTTGGAGCTTAGAGATTGGCTTGGAGTGAAAGTGTGAAGACATTTGAAGTAGGAGAGCTTTTTGGAGAGCTTTCCTTGAGGTAGGCTCTTATGTCTTTTGTTATGTTGTTTTCTTTTTGTTGTTAAATTTAGGTGCTGGAAAGTTCTTATTTGTTGTATGTGGATTTTGGGTTGCTTGTTTGTTTGATCTTTAACTCCCTCCATCATATGGCATGATGGAGTTTTGGAGTGTGAGGAAAGAGAGAGGGAATTTTCCCTCTCAATCCTCAAGGCTTGATGGACAAGCCTTGTAGGGTCTTATTATTTTTCCTCCTCAAATGGTTGAGGTGGGGAAGTTAATTCATTTGGCTTGAATCTCCTTCCCCATTCTTGGTAAGGAAACCCCTTTGGGGTTTGAAAATCCTTCTAAGAAGAATTTAGAGAAAGGGGGAGGAATAAGGAGGGCTTTGATTGAATTAGGAGCAATAAGGAGGATTTGGAGATGAGTATTTATGTGTAAGATAATTTTGATGTAAATCTGTTAGAGAACTTTTCTCTTCTCTTCCCCATTTTTGAGAATGAACATGGGTTCTCTTCTTTGTGAATTTGAAGTCTTGTGTTGTTGTGAACTTTATCTTTGTATGCTTGTATTCATTATTAGTTTCACCCCTTCTTCTTGTGCAAGTGTTGGTTAGTTGATCCTCTTTCCCATGGGCTTGGGGGAGGCTAGCATGCATCCCAACCTTGGGAAAGACATGTGATGATACCTATGGTTGGGTGGCAAACAAGCTCTTCTCCTTGTTGGTTTTCTTGAAGGTATCAAATTTGGAGCTCAAGATTGATAGTTAGTGTTGTTGGAGTCTTGTTTGACTTCTTCTCCCTCTTTAGGAATATTATCTCCTTGTATCTTTTGGGTCAAGGCTTTGTGGAAACTTGCACCTCTTGTAAAACTCTTAGTTTGTAATTTTCATTCTTATAAATGAGAAGTCAATATTGTTTTAGCAATTTCCTTAAAACCTCTTGTGAAAGACTTGTAACTCATTTAAGGAGTGGTTATGTATGTTGTGAGAGCATGTTACACATTACATTTAAACCCTTGAAAGTGGAATTTTTGGTAACCCATATTGGAATGAAAAAAAAAAAAATATATATATATATATATATATATATATATATATATATATATATATATATATATATATATATATATATATATCAAGATTATTAGGTATCTTGTTAGTGTGTAAATCTGAAAACTTTAAATTTCCCTTGCATTGGAAAGGAAATTTGTTGTTACATGAAGTTTGGTAATTACTAGAGGAAGAAAATGTTTTCATTTTGAAAATGCACATCCTTTGGAAAGTATCATGGATCTAGATATTAAGGAAAACTAGTTTTAAAATATATATATATATATATATATATATATATATATGGAAAAATATATTTTACCACTATGTGTTGTTAGAAATCCGTTTTATTTATGTTCGAAGGAAAGTGGGCATGTTGGGGAATAATGTCATTTTGATATTTGCCAAAAAAATAATCATATAAATTAAACTTGCATGGATCAAATTTTCTTAGGATATATTTGAAAGTAAATGTGGCAGATTTATATGTTGAAACTATGATTTAAGTGTATCATCTTTGTATACATTTTCTTTTATCTTCCTCTCTGGAAGTATACAGCTGTTCATATATATATATGGTAACAATTTATCTTATTTTGTAATAATATGAATATTAATAACAGCATCATTATATATATATATATAGATATAGATATATATATATATATATATATATAGATATATATATTAAGTTGTAATAAAATAAAAACACAAAAAAAAAAAAAAAAAAATTGCATTGGGGAGGGTCGGCCCCCTCCCCAGCCGACTGTCCTCCCCCTGCCGACTGTCCCACCGCCTCCAAAGCCTGCCCCGCCGTACCCCTCTAAACCCCACCTCGGCCTGCACTCCCGCACCCCGTGACTGCCCCACGGACCCCCCCACTACACCCTTACGCCGCCTGTGCTGCTCCATCCCTCCCCCCCACCTATCCCAGCCACGGCCTCCATATACGCCTCGGCCCCCTCCATTTCCCTGCGCTGCCTCCACGCGCCGCCCCTGCTGCATCCTCCCCTCCCAACTACCACCACGACCCTTCTACACAGACCCCTGCACTTTTAAACTGTTAAATAGAGAAATATTTGTATATATTTATTCCATAACCAAGAATAATACAACAGACTATTTCAAAAGAATAATAACAATAAAAAAAAAAAACCTCCCATAGTTCATCCTTCATTTACCCTGCAATAAGATAGAGAGAGAGCAAACAAAATGAGGAAAAGAGAAAAGAAAAGGGAACATAAGGAAATTTTAGGGCATCTTAGGGCAACTAGATCAAGGGTTGAAGATTGCCTAATCCTAGGGTCATTATTAAACCTTGCACTTTTTTTTTATCATGGTGTCTTAATGGGAAATATATCAAAAGGGAAGGGTGATGAACCTAAGGAGAGGGTGAATAGAATAAAAGTGGTGTAGGATTATTCTTTCAGGGCACTAGTAAAATTAAAATATAATTAAATAATTAATTTCGAGTTAGGATTAGTGAACAATTTAGATTGGAGAAATTAAATGGTATAAAATTAGTAATAAGGAAAGAGTTTAAGAGATGTATCAATATTAACTAAATACTTTTTAAAAAAAAATTACCCTAAATTTTTAGATGCGTTTTCCGGTGTCCCAGGAGGGGCATTACAGTTGGTATCAGAGCTTGGGGTTCGCACTCGCGGACCATTGGGTAGTTAATTAAAATAGTTAATGACAATTTTAACACAACAAAATTAATTAAATGAATAAAAATAAATAGTTAAAATAAATCATTCACTACCATTAAATTTTAAATTAATAAATTTCTCGATCACCTCGTGCGCAGGATGGCGCCCAAGCGAGGGCGATCAGCTAGAGGTATGGGGCGTAGTGCATCTACGCAGGAGCCGTCGGCGCCCGATTTTGGGCCGCGGATATTAGAGGCCTTGCGCCAGCTGATAGGCGTCGTGGAGTAGAGCCTACCACAGCCGCAGGAGACGAGAGTGGACGCACCATTGGGAGATGAGGAGCCGATAGGCGAGGACGCGCATTCGGAGCCGCCAGAGCATGATACACCGAGGTGGGAGAGGTCACGCAGCCCTTCCGTTCATCACGAGAGGGTAGCCTCATTCCGTCGTAGCCGATCACACAGTCTCGAGGGACCATTCGAGGATAGGTGACCCCCTTCACTTGTTGGACTACATCGCCATGATCGAGATACAGGCAGTGTGATCAGGGATCTTCTTCGTTTGCAGCCGCCCACTTATACCGGCTCTACAGATGGCTTTGGGGCTGAGTCATGGCTCCTTAGTTTGGATAGTTGCTTTGGCTTGCACTCTTACGAGAGCAACGTCAAGGCGAGGTTCACCATACACCTCCTCCGAGACGCAGCAGGCATTTGGTGGAGGAATGAGGAGCGGAAGCTCCATCTGACTCGAGAGACAGTGACTTGGGAGTTGTTCGAGGAGCATTTCAGGGCGCATTATATGTCAGAGCATTTTGTTCAGAAGAGGATCGACGAGTTTCACGACTTACGATAGGGATCTGGCACAATAGCGCAATATGAGAGCAGGTTCCTAGATCTTCTACAGTATGTGGATTACCTACAAGATGAGAAATTGCAGGTTAACAGGTTGATTCGAGGGCTCAATGCAGATATAGCAGGAGCAATTAGGATGCTATCTCCTCCCACACTTGAGAAGGCCGTTGAGAAGGCCTACTTAGCTGAGGAGAACATGACCAAGGCACAGGAACATCGTGATAGAAACAAGAGCAAGTTTCAGGAGAGGATCCAGGCCTTCCAGAGTCAGAGGTCACGAGGTACTGCACCACCCCCTAGAGGAGGATTTTGGCCTCCGCCAGCAGCCACGAGGGCTCCACCGCACCCACAGCGACAGACACAGCAGCAGGGCCACCCACAGCAGGGGGCTAGACAGACATAGGGATTCCAGAGAGGTGTTTCTAGAGGTGGTTTTAGTGGAGCCAGAGATAGGAGGCAGGGCACTCAGCAGTCTGCTAGGGTTGAACCAGCAGGATCAGTACACCAGAGTACAGGAGGGACCCCATCTCAGAGGGGTACAGGAGGTTGTTTTATTTGTGGATCTCCAGACCACTATGTGCGCATGTGCCCGCACAAACCCAATACCATAGATGCACAGAGAGCTACTAGATCCGAGCAGATGGTGGGTGATGCAGGACGCACTCATCGTGTATATGCAGCGGTTGACAACCGCCAGGCCAAGCATCAGGCCACAGTCATTGAGACGACAGGTACTATCAGGGGTATTTATGTCTCAATACTTTTTGATTCAAGTGCTTCAGATTCCTTTATATCACCTTCTATAGTGGACTAGTGTGAGCTAGTAGTGGCTAGGCAATCAGATAGTTGGCAGGTTGAGTTGGCCTCTGGGGCTAAACTCGCCGTGGACTCGTATGTGGAGAGTTGCGTACTTGATTTAGGAGCCTTTTCCACTACTCTTGACCTCCGAGTTATCCCTCTAGGTTCCTATCAGGTAGTTCTGGGTATGGAGTGGCTCGAGTCTCATTGAGCTAAGGTGGATTGGCAAAATAAGGTCATTGAGTGTTAGGATGATCTTGGGAGTGCAGTTGGTTATATCAGGGATGCAGAGACCTATCTCCTTGCGCGTGACATATCGGGGCTAAGCAACTCAATGCGGAGCATCTTAAGGGTTGTTATTGTTTGCTAGCACCATTAGTGGATCGACTGAGAGCATATCCAGAGCCTTCACCCGTAGATCAGGTGGTATTGAGGGAGTATGCATATGTATTTCTAGTTACCACCCCATAGATAGGTTGATTTTTACCATTGATTTAGTACCTGATCAGCCCATTTCTAGGGCACCTTATCGGATGACGACCCCAGAGCTTCAGGAGCTCAAGATTCAGTTATGAGTTGTTAGATAAGGTCTCATTCGCCCTATTTTATCTCCTTGGGACACCATTCATATTTGGAAAATAAGATTTCTCTCAGACTTTTTGTCGACGTCAGTCAGCTCCACAAGTCACAAAAAGAACCGTGCTGCTCCCTATGATTGATGACTTGTTTGATCAGATGCGGGGAGCGAGATGTTCTCCAAAATGATCTCAAGTCGGGGTTCATCATTGCTGCATTTCAGATGTCAGACATCTAAGACACGTTTCGCCAACGTTATGGGGCATTATGATGTTCAATTGTTCTTTGTTTGACAATGCCCCACGTCTTCATGGAGCCTCAATGATGGGGTAGTCAGGATTTCTGGATCGTTTTTGCCGTAGTGTTCCTGGATGACATATTGATTTATTCTCATATCATAACAACACCAAATGGAAATGTAAGAGTGTTAAAACAAAACAATAAATAATGAGTAAAGATATATATATATTATATATTATTTTCATTGTGTTTGTTCAATTCTTGCTTGAATAGTACGAAAACAAATAGTAAGATGGAGCAAAATAAAAGGAAGAAAGAGATAAAAGAAAAAGGGGGATATAGATATCTAGGGTAACATTTAGGTCAACTGGATCTAGGGTGGAGATTAGGCGATCTAGGGCTCACATGTACGCCTTCACCACCTTTAGAGTAAGTCATTAGATTAATTATAAGTTGGTAGACATGAACTTAAGGGGGCGTGGATTTATGTATTCTTGTTTATTCTTTCTTGTGGGGTGGGGCACTAGTAATTAACATATAATTAAATATTAGTTCGATTTAGGGTTAGTGAACTTTTTAGATTGAAAAAATTTAATGGTATGAAATTTTAGTTACCAGGAAAAGATACAAAGATGTATAGTATTTTAACTAACACTAAAAAAAAAATTTACCCTAAAATTTCCTAGTCATTATTGAAGTGTTTTTCGATGTTCCCCAAGAAGGGGCATTACAGTTGGTATCAAGCTTGGGGTTTCGCACTCGCGGACCACGTGTATCAGATTAAAATAGTTAAGGTTTAATTTTAACAACACCAAATAACTAAATGAATAAACTTAAATAGTTAAATAAACCATTCACTATCATTAAATTTTAAATTAATAAGAATTGCTCGCCTCACTCGTGCGCAGGATGGGCGGCCTAATCGAGGACGATCACTAGAGGATGGGGGGGGGCTGTAGTGCATCTACCAGTAGCCGTCTACCGCCGATTTTGGTCCCACGGAATATTAGAGGCCTTGCGCCAGCTGATAGCGTTGTGGAGCAGCGCCACCCCAAAGTCCGTAGAGACGAAGTGGAGGCAACCCTTGGAGATGCGGAGCGATGAGGACGGAGACGCGCATTCGGAGCCGCAGCAAGAGCATGATACACCGAGGTGGGAGAGGTCCCGCAGCCCTTCCGCTTCATCACGGAGAGGTGAGGGTCGCCTCATTCCGTCGTAGCGCTTCACACAGTCTCGAGGGGACCATTCGAGGATAGGTGACCCCTTCACTGTTGGATACATCGCCATGATCGAAGATACAGGCAGTGTGATTCAGGGCTCTATCTCGTTTGGCAGCCGCCCAACTTATACCGGCTCTACAGATGGTTTGGGCTGAGTCATGGCTCCTTAGTTTGGATAGTTTGCTTTGGCTTGCCACCTCTTACGAGGAGCAACGTCAAGGCAGGAGGTTCCCCCTTACCACCTCCTCCGAGACTTCCAGCAGGGCATTTGGTGGAGAAGTTGAGGCGCGGAAGCTCCATCTGACTCGAGAGACAGTGACTTGGGAGTTGTTCGAGGAGGCATTTCAGGGCGCATTATATGTCAGAGCATTTTTTGTTCAGAAAGAGGATCGACGAGTTCATCACGATTTGTCGACAGGGATCTGGCACAGTTACGTCGGCCCAAATATGAGGCAGGTTTCCTGGATCTTCTTCAGTATGTTGATTACCTGCAAGATGGAGAGTTACAGGTTAATAGTTTCATCCGAGGGCTTCAATGCGATATAGTAGGAGCAGTTAGGATGCTATCTCCTCCCACTGCTTATAGGCCGTTGATAAGGCCTACTTCGCTAAGGATACAGACCAACGACAAGCACCGTGATATACACAAGAGCTAAGTTTTTCAAGAAGGATCGGCATTTCGAGAGTCAAGGTCATGATGTTTCTGCATCCACCCCCTAGAGGAGGATTTGGCCTCCGCCCGCAGGCAGCCGGGCTCCATCCATCCAACCGCACACCACAGCACAGACCAATCGCAGCAGGTCACCCAGCAGGTGGCTAGACACCGACACAGGGATTTCAGGAGGTGTTTCTAGAGTTGGTTTTAAAATGGAGGCACATGATAGAGGCGGGTACTCAGCCAGGGACACAATCAGCTCATCTCGAACTCACAGTCTGCTAGGGTTGGACCAGGCAGGTCAGTCCACCAGGTACAGGAGGACCCCATCTCAGAGGGGTACAGGAGGTTGTTTTATTTGTGGATCTCAGACCACTATGTGCGCATGTGCCCGCACAAACCCCATACCATAGATGCACAGAGAGCTACTAGATCCGAGCAGGATGGGGGGTGATGCATGGACGCACTCATAGTGTATATGCAGCGGTTGACAACCGCCAGGCCAAGCATCAGGCCACAGCATTGAGACGACAGGTACTATCAGGGGTATTTATGTCTCAATACTTTTTGATTCAAGTGCTTCAGATCCTTTATATCACCTTCTATAGTGGACTAGTGTGAGCTAGTAGTGGCTAGGCAATCAGATAGTTGGCAGGTTGAGTTGGCCTCTGGGCTAAACTCCGCCGTGGATTGGGACTTCGTATGTGGAGAGTTGCGTTACTTGATTTAGGAGCATTTTCCACTACTCTTGACCCTCCGAGTTATCCCTCTCGGTTCTATCAGGTAGTTCTGGGTATGGATTGGCCGAGTCTCATTGAGCTAAGGTGGACTTGCACCAAATAGGTCATTGAGTGTTAGGATGATCTTGGGGCAGTGAGTTGTTATATCAGGGGATGCAGAGAACCTATCTCCTTGCGCGTGATATCGGCTCCTCCTAGCAATCAAGCGGAGCATGCGTAAGGGTTGTTAGTTGTTTGCTATCACCATTAGTGATCGATCTGAGAGCATTCCAGAGCATTCACCCTTAGATATCATGTAGTATTGAGGGAGTATGCAGATGTATTTCTAGGGTTACCACCCCATAGAGAGGTGGATTTTACCATTGATTTAGTACCTGGATCAGCACCAGTTTCTAGGGCACCTTATCGGATGACGACCCCAGAGCTTCATGAGCTCAAGATTCAGTTAGAGGAAGTTGTTAGATAAGGGTCTCATTGCCACTAGTGTATTCATGGGGAGAGCATTCCTAGTCATATTTGTGAAGAGAAGAAGGCTGCGTTCTACTCAGACTTTGTGTAGCCTTCAGGGCAGGCTCAACAAAGTCACAATTAAAGAACCGTTTTCTGCCTCCCTAGGCTTGATGAACTTTTTTTTTGTTTGATCAGATGCGGGGAGCGAGAGTGTTGCTCCAAATATCGATCTCAAGTCGGTCGGTATCATCAGTTGCGCATTTCAGATGCAGACATTCATAAGACAGCGTTTCGCACACGTTATGGGCACTTATGAGTTAACATTGGTTCCATTTGGTTTGACCACAATGCAACCAGCTGTCTTCATGAGCCTCATGAATGGGGTATTCAGGACATTTCTGGATCGTTTTGTCTTAGTGTTCCTTGATGACATATTGTATTTATTCTCATTCCGAGAGAACACACGAGGAGCATTTGAGACAGGTACTTTAGGTTTTGAGAGAGCAGAAGCTATATGGGAACTTGGAAAAATGTAGCTTCTTTCAGACAAAGATTCGGTACTTGGGTCATATCATTTCAGGCGAGGGTATCTCCGTAGATCCCTCTAAGATACAGGCTATCTTGGACTAGCTAGCACCCACATCAGTTACTGAGGTGAGGAGTTTCATGGGTTTGGCAGGGTATTACCACAGGTTCGTACATGACTTTTCTAGGATTGCTCACCCTATTACTTCTCTTCAGAGGAAAGGGAAGAACTTTGATTGGTCAGAGAAATGTGAGCAAGCCTTTCAGTTGCTTAAGGAAAGGTTAACCACGGCATCCATCTTAGCAGTTCCAGACCCGACAGAGGATTTTGTTGTGTGTATTGATGCGTCACTAGAGGGTTTGGGAGCAGTTCTTATGCAGGAGTGTCGGGTTATTGCTTTTGAGTCTCGTAAGCTCAAGGACTATGAGCTTAATTATCCTACTCATGACTTGGAGCTTGCAGCAATTGTACATGCTCTAGTGCGTTGGTGACATTTCCTTCTAGGTAGGCCTTTCATTTTGAGGACAGACCACCAGAGTTTGCAGCATATCTTCTCACAGCGGAACCTCAACGCTCATCAATGGCGTTGGATGGAGTTCCTATGCGAGTATGACATGGAGGTTCAGTACATCAAAGGGAAGGAAAATGTGGTTGCAGATGCACTTAGTTGACGACGACATGTGCTTGCTTCTTTGACTCTTCAGTCGGATTTGAGAGGCAGGATTCTCAAGCACCTTCCAGAGGACAGATTTTATGAGGGGGCTAAACAGATGTTAGAGTCTCAGGGTTCTTTAGAGGGCAGATATTCAGGGTGTGTTTTAGAGACATATGGTTTGCTTCGATTCCGCAAGGGCATCTACGTGCCTAAGTCAGGTGATCTGCGTAGCCTCATCCTCTCAGAGGCTCATCGAGCCCCATATGCGGCACATCTAGGAGGGAAGAAAATGCATGCCAATTTGAGGGAGTTATATTATTGGCCGGGTCTTCGACGGGACATAGCAGATTTTGTTGCACGTTGCCTTGAGTGTCGGAGGGTCAAGGCAGAGCATTCTCATCCCGCAGGACTTTTACATCCTCATGATATTCCCGAGTGGAAATGGGATGTGATCTCCATGGACTTCATAGTCGGAATTCCTATGTCATATTATCGTCATGACGCCATTATGGTCACCGTGGATAAGTTGACCAAGGTTGCCCATTTTTCGCCAACCAAGGTCACCTATAATGCACAGGCCATCGCCAAGGTATTTATGGAGGACATTGTTAGGTTGCATGGGATTCCGAAGACCATCATCAATGACAGGGATAATATCTACACTTCAGTTTTCTGGAGGTCCTTTAAGGCCGCTCTGGGTACTCAGATCAATTTCAGTTCAGCTTATCATCCAGAGACAGATGGGCAGACAGAGAGGGTTAATCAGGTGTTAGAGGACATGTTGAGAATGTATGTCATGGATCAGCAGAGGAAATGGGAAGATTATTTGCATCTAGTTGAGTTTGCCTACAACAACAGTTATCATAGTTCCATTGGTATGGCTCCTTACCAGGCTTTGTATGGACGACCTTGCAGGACACCTTTGAGTTGGGATAGACTAGATGACAGGATCATTCTGGGACCAGCCTATCTTCAAGATTTAGAGCAGCAGGTTGTGTTGATTAGACAACATCTTGAGCAGGCCAGAGCACGCCAAAAGGCGTATGCAGACACCAAGAGGACTGATCGTCACTTCTCAGTGGGTGACAAAGTCTTCTTGAGGGTTCGTCCGCATAAGAGTCCTATCCGTTATGGAAAGGGTTCTAAGCTATCGCCTCATTTTGTCGGACCTTTTTATATTTTAGAGGTCATCGGTCCAGTTGCCTATCGCCTAGCTTTACCACCTATGCCTTGCATGGGACCACGATGTTTTTCATGTTTCTGTACTACATAGATATGTACCTGATGCTTCTCATGTCTTGGATTGGTCGGCATTACAGGTAGAGGATGGAGGACAGTGGAGATTGGAGCCCGTACGCATACTAGAGCACCAGAGGTTGGCCCTTCGGGGTTGAGACTTGGACTAGGTTAGAGTACAGTGGGACCGGTACGACGAGATAGTAGCCACCTGGGAGGATGCGATACCTTTGAGGGCTAGATATCCTTACCTCTTTTCAGTGACTTCCAGGAGGAATTCTAATTTTAGTAGAGGGGGATGTAGTGCCCAAACTTTGTATAGCTCAGTAGCTTGTTGTTTATTTGCTCATAGACATGTTTTGACAGTGATTGGTGATATCTTGGACTTTATATTTAGATATTTGATTTTATTAGACATGTGTGACATTCAGGCGTATAGCGCCAATTTAGCCTAATTTCTTTATTGTCGTATTTTCTAGTTATGACATGGAAACTAATGAATATGATGTGCTTGGAACCTAATTATATTGATGGATAGTTGTTGCATGGTGGGATTATATGTCACTTTATCATCTTGTCTAAGTTTTGGAATATAATTGTGCACGTTGTCGCATCTTGATTTCAGTAGGATGTTAGGTTAGTTTAGCATGCATTGATATCTTACTATGTCATTTAATTATATTGTATTGGACAGGTGCAGTTAATGTGTGCAATGAGTGTGCAGGTGACAGGTTTACAAGAGAACGTGGGATTCAGGCTAGCTACTCAATTTTGCACAAGCAGCCCACAGGCTGAGTTCTAGCCATGTTCACTGTGTGAAGCCTTAGGATAGATGATTATTGATTTTGGGCACTATGAGTGACCCCCAATGTATGTAGTGTATTGTGCTTTGAATTATTAATTTTTTTTAAGGTTGGTAGTGAGGTTGTAAACTTGTTTTGGGAGTTAATAACTCCTCTTTCATTTAAATTGTTGGTTATGTGTATTTTGTCTCTTAATCACAAGGGTTTAGGATCACATGTGAGACCCTTGGGTGGTCCCCACACCCTCTACCCTTGTGCCAAATATGCAAAACCCGAAATTAGGGTATTTTAGGTATTTTTGGGGACCCCTTTGTAGCTTGGGAGTCCCCCTATCACAAAAATGAGCCCTTGGACCCTACCTAATGGGTAGGGGGGCTTGTTTTCAAGACTAGAGGGCAGTTTTCTCCCTCCCTCATTTACCCCTTGTTTTGTCACATCCATGTAAGGGATGTGGATTTGTGTGTTTATCAAAAGTTCCACTAGTTTTGTCTTGCTAACATTTAAGGGAATTTGGAAGAAGAGCGCAAAAAGATAATTTTACCCTTTCTCTCTTTTGTTTTGACATCTTTGACCATGAGGAGGGAGAGGGGTGACACATGTCACCCCCTCATTTGTGAGGATGCTTGTTTGCTCCTCTTCAAATTCTCATTCATGGGAAATGAAAGGGACTTTTTTCTTTGGAATTTCTTGCTTGGATGCTTGGGTGATTTGGAGCTTGGGAATTGTTTGGAGTCAAGAGTGGAAAAAACTTGAAGTTGGAAAGCTTTTTGGAGAGCTTTCCTTGAGGTAGGCTCTCATGACTTTTGTTGTGTTGTTTCCTTTGTGATGCTAGTTTGGGTGTTGAAAATTGTTATTGTTGTATGTAGCTTTTAGTTGTTGTTTGTGTGTTTTTACTCCCTCCATCATATGGCATGATGGAGTTTTGGAGTGTAGGGGAAGAGAGAGGGAATTTTCCCTCTCAATCCTCAAGGCTTGATGAACAAGCCTTGTAGGATCTTATTGTTTACACCTCAAATGGTTAAAGTGGGGAAGTTGATTCATTTGGCTTGAATCTCCTTCCCCATTCTTGGTAAGGAAACCCCTTTTGGGGTTTGAAAATCCTTCCAAAGAGGACTTGGAGAAAGGGGGAGGAATAAGGAGGGTCTTGTTTTGAATAATGAGCAATAAGGAAGATATGAAGATGTGTTTATTTTGCAAATAATATTGATGCATAACTTTGGAGAACTTTCTCCTCACCTTCCCCCATTTTTGGAGGATGAACATGGGTTCTCCTCCTTGTAAATTGGAATCCTTGTGTTGTTGTGAACTTTATGTTTGTGTGTTTGTTTCATTGTTGTTTTAACCCTCCACCTTGTGCAAGTTTTGGTAGCTATCCTCTTTCCCATGGGCTTGGGGGAGGCTAACATGCATCCCAACCTTGGGATATGCATGTGATGATGCCTATGGTTGGGTGGCAAACAAGCTCTTCTCCTCATTGGTTTTCTCGAAGGCATCAAGTTTGGAGCTCAAGATTGATAGTTAGTGTTGTTGGAGTCCTGTTTGGCTTCTTCTCTCTCTTTGGGAACATTATCTCCTTGTATCTTTTGGTCAAGGCTTTGTGGAAACTTGCACCTCTTGTAAAACTCTTAGTTTGTAATTTTTCAGTCTTATAAATGAGAAGTCATTATTGATTTAGCAATCTCCTTAAAACCTCTTGTGAGAGACTTGTAACTCATTGAAGGAGTAGTTATGTATGTTATGAGAGCATGTTACACGTTACATTTAAAACCCTTGAAAGTGGAATTTTGGTAACCCATATTGGAATGAAAAATATGTGTGTGTGTGTGTGTGTGTGTGTGTGTGTGTGTGTGTGTGTGTGTGTGTGTGCAAATCTGAAAACTTTAAATTTACCTTGCATTGGAAAGAAAATTTGTGTGTTATCAAGATTATTAGGTATCTTGTTAGTGTGCAAATCTAAAAACTTTAAATTTACCTTGCATTGGAAAGAAAATTTGTTGTTACATGAAGTTTGGTAATTATTAGAGGAAGAAAATATTTTCATTTTGAAATTGCACATCCTTTGGAAAGTATCATGGATCTAGATATTAAGGAAAACTAGTTTTAAATATATATATATATATATGGAAAAATATATTTTACCACTATGTGTTGTTAGAAATCTGCTTTATTTATGTTCAAAGGAAAGTGGGCATGTTGGGGAATAATGTCATTTTGATATTTGCCAAAGAAATAATCATATAAATTAAATTTGCATGGATCAAGTTTTCTTGGGATATATTTGAAAGTGAATGTGGCAAATTTATATGTTGAAGCTATGGTTTAAGTGTATCATCTTTGTATACATTTTCTTTTATCTTCCTCTCTGGAAGTATACAGCTGTTCATATATATATATGGTAACAATTTTATCTTATTTTGTAATAATATGAATATTAATAAACATCATATATATATATATATATATATATATATATAAGTTTTAATAAAATAAAACACAAAAAAAAAAAAAAAAAATTACATTGGGGAGGGTCGTCCCCCTCCCCAACCGACTGTCCCCCCCCTGCCGACTGTCCCACCGCCTCCAAAGCCTGCCCCGCCGCACCCCTCTAAACCCCACCTCGGCCTGCACTCCCGCACCTCGTGACTGCCCCACGGACCCCCCCACTACACCCTTACGCCGCTTGTGCTACTCCGTCCCCCCCCCCTCACCTGTCCCAGCCACGGCCTCCATATACGCCTCGGCCCCCTCCATTTCCATGCGTTGCCTCCACGTGCCGCCCCTCTCCACGCGCCACCCCTGCTGCATCCTCCCCTCCCAACTACCACCACGACCCTTCCACACAGACCCCTGCACTTTTAAACTGTTAAATAGAGAAATATTTGTATATATTTATTCCATAACCAAGAATAATACAACAGACTATTTCAAAAGAATAATAACAATAAAAAAAAGCTCCCATAGTTCATCCTTCATTTACCCTGCAATAAGATAGAGAGAGAGCAAACAAAATGAGGAAAAGAGAAAAGAAAAGGGAACATAAGGAAATTTTAGGGCATCTTAGGGCAACTAGATCAAGGGTTGAAGATTGCCTAATCCTAGGGTCATTATTAAACCTTGCACTTTTTTTTTTTATCATGGGGTCTTAATGGGAAATATATCAAAAGGGAAGGGTGATGAACCTAAGGAGAGGGTGAATAGAATAAAAGTGGTGTAGGATTATTCTTTCAGGGCACTAGTAAAATTAAAATATAATTAAATAATTAATTTCGAGTTAGGGTTAGTGAACAATTTAGATTGGAGAAATTAAATGGTATAAAATTAGTAATCAGGAAAGAGTTTAAGAGATGTATCAGTATTAACTAAATACTTAAAAAAATAAAAATAAAAATAAAAAAAATTACCCTGAATTTTTAGATGTGTTTTCTGGTGTCCCAGGAGAGGCATTACAACAACACAATATTCATGCCAGTAGAGCACATGGCTCATGGAACATTTGATGATATATATAGAGGAAGTAATAGAAATAAGACAAGTGTTTGTTAATAAATTTCATAAGGTTAAATAATCAATTCATGTTGGGTTCACAAACATGTATATGTGGTGAGTGGTTTGACAATAACAATGCACTACAACCAAAACACCATGTAGATATGTCTATGTAGATTTAACTCATATATTATACATCCTTGCATAAATCATAATATATTAGGATTATTATAAGATAATAAGATTTAGGAATAATTGAAATGTTTTGAAGAAATATAGTTTTAATGTGATACAAATTTTGTCACAATTTGGGAGATCATCATTAGAAATATATAGTGCAAGATATGATCATGTAGGTATTTTGTGATGGATACTATATCCTATGTGATGGGTAATATATTGTCTATGATGAATAATGTATCCTCTGTGATGCAAGTGTTCCAACCCTTGTCACTTTTAATGAATGCAACAAACTAAAATTTACTATTTTGTGAATTTGTAAAAGCTAATTTTGGCATGGGGATGTTTTGAGTTATATTATAATGTTTACGATTTTATCTCTCATCATTCTTTGTAAATAAACTTATGGTAGTCAAAATTGGTGTCGGTATATGAAACTTTGGTAGAATGGCTATACTGTAGAGTCGGGATAAATCAATGAGAGACATTATCAATGTGTCATTGGTGTATAGTATGATAAACATAAAACTAGTAATTTCACTAATTCCTTACCTAGGGAAACTAGAGATAAGTAGTGTATAATGTTTCCCTTTTTCAATGAGTGTTCAAACATGAATGAATGTCTCATTGTCTCTATAATTCTTATAATTTCTCAATAGATTCACATGAATAATGAATTATCTATGTCTCCTCCTAAAGATTCAAGACAACGTTTGGGTACTTATAGACTATTGAAGTTCAAATTATGACACTTGGTGGCATGTAAAATGATAAATAAATGACTAAACAAATAAATATGAGCCTAAAATAGGTGTACACCTCAACCAAATATGGCCACCAAAATGCCCCATGAACATGGGGACATTCCTCACATCATTGGGAGTGTGCAAACACTCTAGAGAGAGACTAGTGTAATGTGGATGCTATAGTCAAGACAACTCCAGACATTTAGAAATTTTAAGACTACAGAAAATGGGAGGAAAAGAAGTGGAGACAAGATGACAACCCATAAAATGCACTAATGTGGGGTAGAATGTCTCATAAATAATGAAAAAATTTATTGTTTATTTCGAATAGTAATCCACTTTCAAAAGAATTATTTTCTATGTTTTGTTTGATGAGTTCATCTAAGAGTTTTTGATTAAACTAAAATGGAATATCCTAGTGTAATCTAAGGTTATGCATAACAATAAATAACAACTAAATAAATAAAGGAAATGACTCAAGAAACTAAGTAAATAGAAATATAAAACCCTAATGTGCAAGAGAGGGTTAATAAGGGTTAATAATTCCTTAGCTGATTCAACGAAGGTGTGGGGTTATGTCGCAGTGTAAACCAAGTGAACATGAGGAAATGACCACACAAAAGCCTGAGAAAGTACAGATCTGAGCTCTCTGACTGGACTAGGGCACTTGGAAAGGGATATGGGCGCCCATGGGTGCCTTGGTATGCTGAAAATACCGGAAACCCTCCTCTAAGATGTCGTTGGATGTTCGCATGTATTTTCTTCTTTTCACACTAATGTCATTGAACTGCACCAGATGTTGTTGTAAGACAAGCAATAAGGAATCACCTACAAAACCATAAACAAAGCATCAAAACCCTAAAAAAAAAAATGCATATGAAGGGGTCGGATTGTCCTCAACTGCCATATTGATGGACTTATCACTAAGCGTTGTACTACATCTCAGACCCAATATAGTTCTAGGTGTGTGTGTGTGTGTGTAAATCATGCCCTAGGTTTCTCGTGTTAGACGTACTTTATGAAGTAACGAGAAAATAACTAGATGTAGAATGTAGTAAATGTGTGCATGGAAACAATAGATTGCCCTCCTATGAAGTGTGATGTAGATGAACCATCTTTGTGTGCCTTATGATGGAGCTAGATGGATGCAAATGTAGCTTTAGGTGCCTTTAATGGATGCAAATCTAGATGGTGATAGTAGATGCTTAGAGCTTGGTCCCTCATTATGGTCGCATAACTTTATATTTATATAGTTATCTTGTTCTAATTTTGTAATTAACCCCAAAAAAGATGACCACTAAAAATATGGAAAGCTCAAATGGCTAGAAAGTGCCCAAAATATGGAAGCATGGTACAAAGAGGATTGGGACGCCCAGAGGGGACTAGGGCACCTGGAGCACCCAGTCTTGGCTGGACGCCCCAATCAGGAATAACACATAATGAAAAAACAAACTGGGCAAATATGGTCGGAGGACCAGAATTGACAACAAAAAGCAAAGTAAAAATGCCAAAGAACATGGGTTAATAAGTACTTTCTTCACTCAAAAACCATATAAATAGTAGTGTGAGACCGGGACTAAATATTGACTCGCTTGCATGATTTAGTGACTACATTTGCCCCCACTTTATGTCGGTGATCAAAATGCTCGGTAACATAAAGTAGATAGAGATGTGTACCTGATATTCATGTAAAGTGTTGTAGAAAAGCATGCCAAAGGACTAGACAAAGCGAGGAGTGACAAAAAAGATGGAGCGTGGAGACTAAAGATGTAAAAGTGTAAAAAAGTGATGAGAGTGAACCTAGGGTAGAAACGCGTGTGTAGATTTCAATGTGTGCGAGCTACTTGCATATTAGTATGAGGTAAAGAGTGTCAAATGACATTGTTGTTATTGTTTTTTTTACTGCTTGCTTCCCATATAGACGGACTTGCAAAGGAGAAGACGATAAAGTAGTCAAATACATATGTGTATATGTAAAAACCACATGTATATAGTAAAAATACTGTAATGGAAGTATGAAAAAAAAGGAACACGTGCACCTAATCCGTGATGAGAAAAAGGGTGTAGAAAAGATATCATGTAACTTTCGATGAAGTGCATGTTTTTTGGGCGATCTCACGCCATTGTGGCCGAAGAAGTGTAGGGAGAAAGGTGTGTTATTCTCCAACCTGTAATTGCTTCCCTGAGAATGGTGAAGAGATCTCTGTATTGTTTAGTTTTTTGGACGATCCGACACCACTGGACGAAGTAGTGTAGGGAGGAAATTCTGTTGTATCCTCCAACCTATAACTACTCCCCAAAATGATAAGGGCAATTTTCCCTGTAAAAGTCATTATGTATGGGGTTTATAGACTGGTCTAAACCCACTCACAAACTGTAGACTGAACTGTACCACGGACAATGACTGTAGACTGTACTGTAGACTGAACTGTACCGGTACCGTGTGTAAACCCCAAATGATGCCCCCATCTTTGGGGGCACATGTGATGTCACGGATAGAAGGATGTGGCCCCAAAGAGGACCAACCATGTAAACTATGCCCTACAGGGGGAAGTGAATTTGTTTGGTAGAAACCAAGGTGCACACAAATAAGTGTAGAAATAGGTGTTGGTAGATAATATAGAATCTAGAAAGCAAGTACAATCATGCAAGAAGGCAATCATAGACCACGAAAAGTGGGTTGCAAACATGGGACATCACTCATGATGTTGCAAGACACTCAAGGCCATAATGGTTGCATACAAACAAACAAAAGTGTGCACTAAACAAAGGGCAATGCCCGCATATAATAGCAAACTAAACAAGAAAGTACAAACAACAGATAACCATGGAAGCAAGTAATCCTACAAAACAAGCGCTACACATGAAGACCTTGTTAGCATGTTAGAAAGATAACCCATATGTCAAGAGCATGAACAACCAATAAAGGATTTTGCTATGAATTAAAATGAAACAATATCACCTGTAATGTATGAATGTGACGCCTCCAAGAGCCGTTGTGGGACTGGTAATAGCAAATCATCCATGTTGCATGTAGAAGCTCTGTGTATGTGATCACAACTAGAGAAAGACGTGAATGCACATGTGTGTATGGTAAAGATAATGACATACAAGAGATCAATCTAACATGTATAATAATACAACCATGTACAAGAAAATGCAAGTAAGTGTAAAAACAACCAAGACATGCAACATGTTGTGGATGGATGGAATGGAATGCAAGATGGATGATAGGATCCGTGTGCCCCTCGAGTGAATGGAATTTTTCGCAGTGAGGTTCATTTAATATGCCCCCTCAGCAATCAAGAATGAACCATAAATGAGAGTGCATCATGGGGAAATGGTCGAAGTGATGTGTTGTGTGTAGCTCATTATGATGAGTATGTGGTGATGATATGTGACATAGAGATGAATTGTGTGTGACTCATATAACATAAGTGTATATCACTACTATATGAGTAGAAAGGAAGTGGTGATTTAGCATAGATCATATACCACTACACAACGTAAGAAAAGGTGATGGTGTAGCCTATCACAAGATTATGCTAGAAGTGACCCTATAGCCTATAGCCCTATATCACTAATCTGAGGAAAGTTTCGCATGAGAAAAAGTAGAATCATGATTGGATGTGCGAGTGTGATGTGGTCCAATTTTGAGATGCATACCCTCAACAGTCCAGTATGGACTGTGAGACTATGAGCACGTCATCGGGTAGTGAGTGCAGTGCGTTTAGGTGTAATATTTCTTAATGTGCATAACATTAAGTGGGTTTTGAGTGGTTTCCCCATAAGGTTGGTGAGGCGATAAAACTCCACCACCAATTTTGTTCAGTGACAACGCATATGGGCCAAGCCAATTGGGTTTGAATTTTCCTTTAAGAGGGGCTTCGGCATTTGTATTTTTCTGATTTTTATTTTAAGACCAGATCACCGATGTTGAACTCAGATGGAATTATTTTTACATTTGTATGTGTACGCAATGCACGATTGATATGCACTAGAGATTATCAAGTGCTTGGAATCGATGTGAGTCCTAGGATTTCTAATTCATGTAACTGATTTTCGTGATATTCATTATCTCTTAATAATACCTTTGAGTGAAATGTGCAAGGAAGGTATTTTGCAAGTTCTAATGGAATGACAGCCTCAATGCTTCGTAAACCAATGAAAATGGAGTATCGTTAGTAGGTGTGCGAATGCTAGTGCAGGTAGGCCCATAGGGCATAGAATAGCTAATTATGCCAATCATTTCCACTACAATCTATTGTCTTGTGTAATGTTTTGTCAATGGTTCTTGTTGGTGGCCTCATCTTGGCCATTTCCTTGTGGATAGTAGGGTGTAGATAAGGATTTTTTTATTTTGAATTTGGCACAAAACCTATTGTAACGTCCTTATTCTTGAGAGAGGATCCATTATCAATGAATAATAGCATAAGGCACGCCAAAGCATGTGATGATGTGGGTAGTGAGGAAACCATAGATGTTAGTACCAGTGATCATGCGTAGTGGAGTTTCCTCGACCCATGTGGTAAAATATTTTGTGGCATAGTAATAATGAATTTGTGTCCTTTGGAAGATTCTAGATTGGTCATACCGATGAGGTTGAGTCCCCAAAGAGAGAAAAGTCCATGTTGGTGCAATAGGTTATAGGTCATATGCAAGCATGTGATAAAGGTTTGCGTGATTTTGGTAATTTCTGCACCATAGGTGGCGTATTAAAGACAATCATGTTCCATTTTAGGCCAATAATATCCTTAACGCAAAATATTTTTTGATATATCTTTTCCAGAAAAGTTACCTCTGCACATGCTATCATGTATCTATGAGATAGAAATAGGGATATCATGCAAGTCCTAAACAATGTAAGAGTCATCCATCAATGGAATGTTTAAACAGTTTCTGTTCCTACAATGACAATAGCGAGTAGCCTTACATCGTAAACGTAAAACCTCATGAGGTTTTAGGTTATCAGAGATAGTTTACTTATATAAGTAGTTATAAATGGGTCATGAACTATTCAGAGTTATCTTGAGTGTGCATTATGGCACAAGTTGCAAGAGGTAATGCAAAGACATGGAGGGATGTCTAAGGTGTGTTATTATGAATGTGTCTTGTTCATTGGTAATGTCTTGTGGGATAAGTGAGGCTGAACTAGCCATGACGTCTACATGACGATTATCCTTGCATGGGATAGTAATGATAGAGTAAGAGTCAAAGGTATCCAAGAGATCTTTTATGAGCATAGTTGTATGGGATTAAGTGTTCCTCCTTTATATGGTATAGGTATCATTGACTTGATTTATGACTAAATCAGAGTCACCATGAATGCACAAGCTACGAATGAGGAGATTTTGAGTGATGAGTAGCCCGAGGATGAGAGATTTATATTCACAGATGTTATTTGTACAAGAAAATCCTAAGCGATATGTGAAGGGAAGTGGGATCACCCCTGTGGTGTATTTAATATGATGTCGGCTCCAGCACCGAAGAAAAAATGTCAAGCCATCAAAGTACATAGTCCATGTATATGGTTCAACATTATAAGTGGCAAAGTCATTGTGGAAAGAATCAGAGATATGTGAAATGCATCTAGAAGGGGTGTGGGGACTAATTGATTAGACTGTCACTTGTCCTTTAATTACTTTTTGGGGTATGAACTTGAAATTGAATTGGATAAGAAGCATAACCCAACATGCGAGGTGTCCTAATAGATGCATTTGCGGGATAATAGATATCGTACACATGGGTCAACCTTTGTAATTATATGTGCCTCATTATTAAGGAGATAGTGACGTAATTTTTGCTACAACAAAAATGAGGCCAAGACTTAGCTTTTTGATGTAGCTATAATTGCACTCGTAAGAGAACAATGTTCAGATAACTGTAGTAGATTTCTCTTTCATGCTTAGAATCATCATGTTATGTGAGCAAATCCCCTAAAGCATGAATTTAGTAGAAATATACAATAAGAAAGGTCGTTCGGCTAGCAGAAGGAACTAATACTAGTGGGTTTAGAAGATATGCCTTTATGTCCTCAAATAGCTTGTTGGCATTGCTCATCCCATACAAATTTAATATAATTATTCATAATACACGTAAATGGTTGATGTTTTATTAGCAAGTTGTGCAATGAATACGCCAAATAGTTTGTATTTTCCCTTACAATGATCGTAGTTGATGTAGATTTTTAGGCGGAGGAATGTCGACAATGGTTTTAATCTTGTTGGGGTCGATTTCAATGTCGCGTTGTGAGATAATATATCCCAGTAGTTTACCAATTGTGACCCCAAAAACACATTTTTTGGGATTTAAGCGGACATGGTATTGACATAAACACTCAAATAATGTGTGTAGATATCATGCATGGGTGGAACGATGTCTGGACTTAGCTAAGATGTCGTCAACGTAATCTTTGATAATCTTGTGAATATAATCATGAAATATATGTTTCGTTACGCATTAATAAGTAGACATGGCATTCTTAAGGCCAAAGGGCATGACAGCGTAACAAAAGGTTCCCCGAGGTGGGGTAAAATAAGTCTTTTCATGATCAGCAAGATTGATTTTGATTTAATTATAGCCTGCAAAACCATCCATGAAAGAGAAGATGTCATAGCTGGCAGTAGAGTCGACAATATGAGGCAATCAGAAGCTATCATTAGGACAATATTTACTTAAATCACAAAAATCTATGCAACAACAAACACGGCCATCTAGTTTCATTATGGGCACAATGTTAGATACGCAATCCAAATAATCGATAACCCAAATAAAACCAACGTTAAACAAATTTTGAATTTCTTCCTTTTGACTAAGAGTGCCACCTTCAAGTATATTTTTCATATTTTTTTTGCCTTAGTTTGGCATCGGGGTTAGGGACAATATTGTGCATGGCAACAGATGGGTCAATATCCGGCATGTCATTGTAATCCCATGCAAAAATATCGTAGAAATCATGCAATATGATAGTGGGTAATGTTGTTTAGAGTAGAAGGAAGGGAATTGATCATAAATGCACATGTGTTCTAAGATAGCATCATCAGTAGAAAAAGTGTCTAAAGTATCCCAAACTATAGAGGCATTTTCATTGATGAAGTCTGGATGGATGAGTAGAAGTGACGAGGTGTGCAAGGTGGTATAAACTTCTGAAGGGGGGATGGTGCGGGGAGATACCCTAATCCAAATTTATAAGATTGTGTGGGATGATCCCAAAGTGTTGTTACTCCAAGTTCTTGTTGGTTTGGGTTTGTACTGGAAAACCCGTAACAGAGTAAGTATTTATATCCTAACTCATATTTAGAAAAGTCTTGAGTACTATTGAAAAAGGTAGGGGTATCACTAGATTGTTCAATAGAGTTGCAATACGCGAAAGGGGATGGATCAGCCAATACATCATAGACAACTTCCTGATAATGAAATTTAAGTCGTGTTTGTAAGGTGGGCAGGACCGCATGCATGGCATGGATCCATGGCTGCCTAAGAAGAATTTTATAATTAAGGTTGTTGGGCATGCCATGGCATGGAATGGTGATTTTACACGGACCAATAATTATAGGGAGGCTAATAGTACCTAATACAGGCTTAGGAATATTGTTGAAGCCACGAATGGAGACCAATGAAGTGCTAATGAACTTTTCGTAATGCCTAAGTGATGGAGAAAGGTGACAATACAAATGTTAAGGCTAGACCCATTATTAACTAAGGTGTGTTTGACGTCGATATTGTTAATACAAACCTGAATATATAGTGGGGGGTCATGGTCTAATATTTCTTGAGAGGGTAGCTCATCTAAGGTGAAAGTGATTTGGTCCTCATTAAGAGTTAAAAGCCAAAGTAAACTTGTGATATACATATTCGGGCGATGTGTGAGGAGGAATATAGGTAGTAGCCAAATATGATTTGAGTCTATTAATATAATCAGGATGATTATGCAAATAGGCATGGATAGATATATTCACGAGGAAAAGATGGTAAAATGAGAAAGAAAATTAAAGCAATCGATGGGATCCTAAGAGCGTGAAGACCGAGTACGGGCTCACCAAAATGATTAAACTAAAATGGAATATCCTAGTGTAATCTAATGATATGCAAAGCAATAAATAATAAATGACTCAAGAAACCAAGTAAATAGAAATGTAAAACCCTAATGTGCAAGAGAGGGTTAAGAAGTCCTTAGTTGATTTGAAGGTGTGAGGTTTTGTCACAGTGAAAACCAAGTGAACATGAGGAGGAAACGACCACATAGAAGCCTAAGATAGTACAGATCCGAGCTTTCTAACTAGACTAAGGCACCTAGAAAGGGATAGGGGCACCCGTGGGTGCTCTGGTCTGCGATTTGGGTGTCCTGGTCTGTGGAAAAGGCCTGAACCCCTCCTCTAAGGTGTTGTTGGATGTTCACCTGTATTTTCTTCTTATCGCACTAATGTCGTTGAACTATAACATATTGTTGTTGTAAGACCTGCAATAAGGAATCACCTACAAAAACCCAGAAAAAGCATCAAAACCCTAAAAAAGAAATATGTATATGAAGGGGTCAGACTATCCTCAGTTGCCAAATTGATGGACTTAGCACTGAGCACTGCACTACATCTTAGATCCAATGTAGTTCTAGATGTGTGTTTGCAAATTGTGCCCTAGTTTTCTCTTGTGTCAGTCGCACTTTGTGAAGTAGCGAGCAAATAACTAGATGTATCATGTAGTAAATGTGTACATGGAAACAATATACTCCCCTTGAAGATATGAACTTGAAAAGGTCAAAAAAAAGATAAAGCTTTGTGGAGATTTTTTGGGTATGGAGGCAGGGAAAAACCCTAGCGGCGGTGCAGAGGAGAGATCTAGTGGTCCAAGGCAACGGAAGGAGCCAATGACATGCTAGAAACCTGGTATCGACTTTGAGGACGAGAGAATCAACCTCATAGCCCTAAGGGATTTCATTGCACCGGAAGATAGTGAGAAGCCAGAATATATCAAGTATGTGGTCGTAGAAAGTCAAAGTTAGGAAAACTGTCCACAATCGAAGGTCGGTAACAACCCTAATCAGAAACTTGTCCAAACCCTAGTCTCTGAGGTGTTGATTCCTAGTTCGGTGGCTGGTGAAGGCTCAGGTAAAGAGGATCGTGGAGGAAGTCGAGCAGCCAACAACAGACAAGATGGTAAGGGTTCTTGTCCCAACAATGACAAAATAGAATGTCAGGGCTTTCAAGGACATAGTCTAGAACTCAAAACCTAGTCATGCAAGCTCACACGCTTATATAGTCGATCTTGTTGAGGAGACGCCTACACTCTGCATGGAAAATTATGTGGTAGGTGCTCACCTGCAAACCCTATTGTAGATGACAATCATCGGTCGATTTAATGGTATATGGCTGACAACCACCGACTTGACTCAGTGGGTTCACGAAAATAGGACCAAATAATGTGAAAAAGGTGAGACCATGGAATGCACATTCCCAAGCCAAAAGGGTCCACACAAAAAAGGTGTTAGGAGTGTTAAGACATTCCTTACAAGTAGTTATAGAATGCATAAGTTTCAGACAAAGGGGTCAAATTATGTGGAAAATGAAAGGAGAAAAGTGAAGCTAGAAGGGGGGTGAGAGAGGGATTAGGGATCGTTTTGAAATTGACAAAATACACCAATAAACCTAATTTAGACCAATAATTTACAAGTGCACAAACATGCTAATATTTTTCAACTTACAAGTAATAAATGCCTAAGAACCATTTTTAAGTATCTATATATGTATATAAATCTCCATTGTTTATGGTTTAGCATTTTGCATGTCATTTTAATATTGTTTCCTTTAGGTCATTTAATTTCGGAGTTGAAACATACACCATGCCATCTAGGGCACATAGGTATAAACAAATCACTACAAAGAGCATTAGCTCCCCTCTTACCCCATCATCGGAAGCAAACACCCTTGATGAGGTAAGTGTTAATAAACTCAATTGTTTCATACCATCATGGTGTTGGCAAGGTGTGTTGTCATTGATGTCAAAAATTGTAAGGATCATTGATTGCTAGTGTCATGCATTGATGTCATATGTTGTGTTGATGTCAAGATGAGTTGCTTGGTCTAGTTGTCATTGATGATGTGGCAGGGTGTCTTGAGTAAGTGTGATGGCTTGTAAGAGTGATACAAAGGTATTGCAGTGTTGTGGTGATGTCATGAAGCTTGTTGAAGGCTCTTGTCGGTGGGCAAGAGTGGCAAAGTCATGAGGTTGTCAGCATGGATGGTGCAAGCATGTTCAAGAAGCCTAGTGAGGTGGACTAAGCAGCAACCATGAAGAAGAATGGTGGTTCTCAAGTATGTAGCAGTTGGTTATGCATTGTTAGAGCATGAGAATGAGGTGTTAAGACACTCATAAGTTCCTAAGAGTTTGTTTGCATGGTTTGGACATGTTTTATAGGTCTGCACTAGACCTTTTCTCAGGTCCTAGGTGGTCTAATGAGATAGGTTGGACAAATTTCAGCATGGAGATGTAAATGTGAGCATTGGGAAAGGTCTAGTACGTTGTCTTAGAGGTGTGAGTGAAGTTTCAAGTCCTGGTTTGCAAGTTTGAGCATGAAAAGTTGTTTTGCCTCTACTAAGTTCTTAGAATGTGAGAAACACAACTCGAGAAGGATTCTTTGATGTTCGTTGGCATGTGTGAAGTCTACATGAAAGTCTAAGCTCTTCGTGGTAGTTGGGGAAAGGTCCTAGCTCAATGTTCCTGACATTAGTTTGTGGATTATGGGGCAGAGTTTTATGAACAAACGTTAAGAAGGTGAAGTGGTCTAAAACCCTCCTTAAACCCTTGTTATGTATCGATGGAGAAGAAATTACTCAATTTGACCTAGAATGGATTGATTGACCTTGGTAAGTGATTGGAGGTTGTAGAGGACTCTTTCAACTTTCTCCAGGTGGTATTTAGATGTCTTGACAGTGAGTAGACCCTAAAGAAAAGTGCATGTTTCTGAGGAAGTTGATGTTGCTCTCAAGTTTTGCATTGGACCAGTTGATTAAATGCATGTTTGAGGAAGTTGGTAAGTCATACTACATGTCTAGAGTGGTTTTAGATCAAGTTCTAGCCCTTTAGAGGTCTGTAGAAGTCAATTTAGGAAGACTAGCTTTTGGGGGCACTATGACAGTTTTGGTGGTCAATGTAAATTGTTCTCATGCGTTTGTGCCCTAAATTGTAGTGTCTTATGCATTTCGTGATGACCCCAAAGTCATGAGCTTTCTATTCATGTGTCACACTTGCATGGTTGAGGTGTTTTGTTGTTTTGACTTCATCTTTGCGGACTGTTTTTGTAAGTCACAAGCCTAGTGAGGATAGTTGTTCTTAATGGTGGTTTCATGACATGATATGATGATGTAGAGGTGTACAAGCTTGTAGGAGGTTGGTAGAAGACTTGGAAAACATGTTTAAGTGGTTTCAGATGTTTGGTGAAGGTCATGTTAGCTCAAGAAGACTTAGTTTTGGCGAGAGGGCAATTTGAGTGTATTAGGCCTACTTGTGTCCTAATGAAGGATTTGAGTGTGTATATGTCATTGCCGACCAAGTGGTCTTTTGTATGATGTATTCATGTTGTTTTAAGTGCATTTTCCCTATGATACCCAACCTAAATGTATTTGATGCTTGAGTCGTGTATATAAAGCATGTTCTTAGGCTTGTGTTGAAGTTGAGAGATGATGAAATAGTGTGGAGTAAGAGCGCAGATTGAAGAGGTGTAGAAGGTCTTTGTGACGATCAAGAGAGGGAAGAGATTGTGTCATGATGTTCTAGAGGGTGTTCTGTTGTTGGAGAGATAGGTCAGATGACCTAATCTTGGTGATGAAGTACTTGAGTGAGTAAGCCTAGAAGGTAATTTTGAGGAAGATAAAGGAAGGAGAGCTAAATTGGTGTCATCAGCAATTGTTGGTGCAACATTTCAGAGGTGACAAATAAGTTTAGGTGGCTGAGTTGGTGCTAAGTCATCTAGGGTGTTGGTGCCTCTATGTAAAGTTGGCGTTCTACTAAATCTAAGGGTTGGTGCTCCTTGTGTGTTTGATGCCTCACTAAACTTAGAGGTTGGTGCTCCTTGTTGGGTTGGTGCTCAACTAAATTTGATTCATTACTATGATAAAGCTTTGTTTCAGTAGGTTTTCTTCCCTTCAAGGGTTTCCCACTTATATATGGGGTTCATGTGTTCTTGTGATCTCATTTGCTCATTTATGGTTATGTTCCTTGAAGAATGCAAGTTTAATGGTCAAGTTGAATTGAATGGTTGATGGAAGTTAAATGTTTAAGTGAATGAAAGTTTTATTGCACATTGATTAATGCTCTAACACCACCCCCAGTGATTGTGCTTCCAACACATGGCACAAAATTAAACGATAATGATTAATGAAAGATACAAAATTAATTTGCAAAGTATTCCTTGAGTTATTATTATGAATATTTACATGAGAATTAACTTTTGGAAGCATATTATTAAGAATGTACCTTTTTTATTATTGGTAGTTACTTTGGGTCAATGTCCAAGGCCACTTACAATGAAAATGCCCTAGCCAATGAAATTAATGTCAAACCCCCTTTACAAGTAATTGTAACGGTTGGCCATAATGGCCTACATATGCCTTTGGCAGGGTTGAATGTGGATCTTCACTGAGATAGCAAACACGCCAACTTGGTGAGTAAGCAGTTATATCAAGCTATACATTCTCATAGTATAATAATTATGAAATGTTTGAAATCTGATATACTTGTGACATCCACCTCTCGATGTGATATGAGAAGGGATTCCTAAACCTTGCAAATAAAGGACACCTAAATCCTTTAGATTTCCACATGTAGACATTAAAAATGATTTATATAAATTGAAATGTTCTTGATTGGTAGAATGATTGATCTTGATTGATAAAATGAATTGCTATTAATGTGAATAAATAAGCATAAATGCTTACGTAAATGGATGGCGCATGGGCTATCAAAAATAATAATTAATTTATTCATACAATAAAATTGTTTTATTATTATTGCAAAATGTTCGAGTATAGAGAATTAAATGTCTTGAGTATAGAAAATTAAAGAGAAAAACATATACTAGTTGAAATTGTTAGTTTTAGTGTTAGTTTTAATAACCGTTAATAAATCAACTATCAATTATAAAATCACAAATATTTAATCTTAATTTATTAATTTCCAAATTTCATTATAAAGGCTAAATAAAAGGTTTCCAAGTCTTCTTAATATTCCAACTATTCTTTCTTTTTATATTATTGTATTTGTCATGTTCCATAATCTCAATAGCCTCCATTACGCACATTTGTTTAATCAATGAATGTTTAATAGTAAGACAGTGCTCTCTTAAAGCCGATCTTTCCACCCTATCATATTTAATATCCATGTCATGCTCCTTAATCCTAGTTTGGATTGATCTTCTAGTTTCATCAATATATGGTTTACCGCATGTGCACTCCACTATTTTGTTTAAGGTCAAGTTTGTCCTTCGTGAATCTTAATTTGTTTATTAGGAATATTGATTGGTAGCAGATTCTTTTATTTTTCAATTTTTTTTTGTTTATTGCATTTCCTTCCTTTTTCCATGGGACCAACAATCATGGTTTCTCCAGTACAGATGCTCAGCATATACTGAGTAATACTTACATCTGAATACATGCCCATTTTGACACTTCAAAATTTTCTAGTAAAAGTGCATTCAATCGGTTAAAAATATGAATTCAGTCAAACAAAAATGAACAAACAGTTATCATGATTGAATGAAATCATGTTTCATAATGCTGTAATCAATATTCTAAGAAGTTAAATTTGGCTGGAACGAAGACTTGTACAAGAAATTCATCTCATGAATATATCAACGTTCATGAAGTATCTGAATGAAAACCGTCCGTGACATGCAAATAATTATAAGCGAAGCACGAACAGGAAACAAAATTGCTGAAGCAACAAACCGCATATCAATATGTATTTATACATCCTGAACCTAGCAACATATTTCAAGTCGATCAAAAAGTAATTTTGGGAAAAGACTAGATCAAAGAAAAATTTAACAAATACCAACTATGAACAGATGCCTCATAAACACCAACTCCAGTGTCCTTAGCAACTAGCTTCTGTTCAAAATATAACCAGATAGGCTTTATAATGAAGAAGAATATATCCACTGTCCTCAGCTACTAGCTTCTGTTCAAAATATATTGAGGTACACTTTTTAAATGAAGACAAATATAACATGTAAAAATAACATGCATGTACGCGAAAAATGATTATTGTGAGATTGTCTTTGAAAGGAATTACCACTTCCAAGTGATTTCTAGGAGCTCCATCACCAGTCTCATACAAAAAAGAATTCGGGGACAGCTTCTGAACGCTTCAATCTAATTGTATTTGATCTCTGATCCATTTAGTAGCAACCCATTTTTCTCCTTTGATTACAGGACAACTTCCATGCAAGGATGTCTTTACAAATCATTGAAAACAAATACAGTGCATCAAGAGATTGTGTGATACATAAATATGCCACAGCTGTTAAAACAAATTAATTTACTCCAAAAGCTCCAATAAAAGAAAATATAGTACAAGTCCAAAGAGGATTCCTCTAGACATTACAGAATTAAATACTAAAGGAACAACAAAACTTCAGAACTGGAGAGCTCTCAGAATTCATAAATCCCTTTGAATAAGTCCATGTTCCACCAAGTCTCCTTTCAGGGGAGACAACAACACATGAGGATGTGAAAAGGGGACTCAGAGGAACATCCATGGCAAAGAGGACTGGGAGTGGGCATATGTCCCCTTAGAAACTGATTGGAGATGCATTCCCATGGTTCTAGTACACGGGAATATACATATTATTGTAATAAAATAGTTTGTTTTAATATGTTATATAATTTGTTAAGTTGTTTGGGTCGTTGGATTCTCTTGCGAAATAGATGGATATGGGTCAAGCGGAAGCCTATTTGAGCTTCCCGTATAATTTGGTTTCACCTACCTTCCTACATTGTAGGATTTGTAATATCCTATTCAATAGGCTCTATCAATAATATTGTTTACGGCTTGTGGCTTCTAGTTCTTCAATGTGAATTATTTTCTGGTATTAGAGCTTAAGGTTTAGAACCCTGGAGAAAAGCCTGTGAAAGAGAGCCAAGCTAATGCCGGGAGGAAATTAAGATACTTCTTGGAAAACCGGTGTTATAGACACCTAAAATATGCTTACACTTAGCATTTCCTCCAATTTAATCAATTAACGACACTTTGTTAATTAGCCACTCTTCGCTCCATTCTCGGATGCCCATTTACAACACCTTTGGTCTTATTCCTCCTATAATCAGCTAATTGGGATAATATCTCTCTTATTAGCTAAACATTCCTCCTTTCAACCATTCAAAATCTCCCTAGTTCTCTCTGAACCACTTTTGTAAGCTTCCTAGGCTATCTATCAGTCACAAATGGTTAACCAGACCCCTCCCAACTCTCAATGAGTCTCTAATCACTTGCTAATCAAGTTTAACTAGCCTAAACCTAGTTAACTAGCCTAAAGCATGTTTATCCTAATCTAATCCTAAAAGTGATTTTTGAGCTTTAGTCCCACATGCACCCAAAGTCCAAACTCTTCCAAGTGGAAAAACTATAAATACAAGGCTAAGCCTACCCATTCAAACTTACACAACTTTACATAACACAAAACCAAAACAAGCCTAAGAAAGCTTTAGATCTCATTTGTATTAGCTTTAAGCTAATTAAACATTTGATCTAAAGCTTGCCTTCCTCCATTGTTGAGCTAATAAGCCTCCATTTGCATCCATAATCCAAGTTTTAAGTAATATGGAGAGAACCATTGGCCTTGAAGCCATTAATGGTGAGACTCCATTCTTAAAAGCTTGAAAACCATAAACAACTAATCACACCTTTGATTGCTAAGTTGATCTTCTTAGGTTTAATGTTTAATTAGTGATCTAAAGAGTAGAGAGTAGTATATATGCTAGGTTTTGATGTTTTTTTCAAAGTTATGATGCATGTATAGGATTAACTCTTGTTTAGCTCTTATCTCATGGTGCATGGTTGAGTTAGTTAAGCTTTGAGGTTCTTTAGCCTCATTCCATAGCTTTGCAACTTTTCCATTGCATACATTTGGCACACCCCCGGTGGGACACTTGAAGTCCATCCTCCATTAATGGGGTTATTTTGAAGCTTTTATTTCAGTTTCTAACTTTTTACATGTTTTTGTAGTGTTAAATATTTTTCCTTGGGCTTTTTGGCCAAGTTTTAAGTAGTTAACCCTCATTTTCATGCTTCTTTGTTAAGTTTATGCTAGGAACTACATTTAATGGCTATTTTCTAACCTCTTGACACTTTTAAAATTTCATTTTCCATGTTTTTTGGTGGTTTTTTAGGCAGGGGCAGCACACACACCTTTCTGCCAGCATAGGCGCCTTCAAACTGTCATTTTTTAGCAAAGGTGCAGAGGCACCCAAAACCACGCATAGGTACCCGAAACCAGGTGCACACACCCAAACCATGGCGCACACGCCCTTCTGCCAGGTCACACGCCCTACCAACTATCATTTCCACTAGGCGCGCAGGCACCCAAACCCACGTGCAAGCGCACTATGTACTCTCACTTTCTGTCACAATTTTTTTTACCAAGCGCGCACACGCCCAAACCGTGGCGCATATGCCCTTTTGTTGGCATAGGCACCCCTCTATCAGCGCACACACACTGTCATAACTTTTACCATTTTTCGCTTCCCTGGCGCATGCACACTTACCCCAACGCAGGTATCTCTCGGGTAATGCAAGCACCCTGCAAATCCACTTGGTTTACACAAAGGGGCGCAGGTCCCCTAACCCACGCGCACATGCCTAAACCGGTGTGCACACACCCTGAGGGGGTGCAGGTATATCTGTTTAATCCGGATTTGTTTTTTTTTTTTTAGTGCTCCTAGTTTTGGTCATATCTTTTGACCCGTTGACCCATTTTCAGAGTTTGAATAGGCGTCGGAAAGAGAACGAAGCAAACTTTGCGAAGGAACTTCCAAAAGTAATATACCTTCGGTATCATTACTTCTATCATCAAACTCCCAAAGTGCCCCAGAGACCTCCAAAAATGCAAAATACTAAAAACCATTGAAAATTGCTAAAAATAGATTTATGAAATTTCCTAATTTTTCTTGGTTTTCTAACTTGTTTGTAGGTTCTAACAAGTGATTGCAAGTTTATTTTTGGTTTTATTTGACTAAAGTAGTTTAAGTGTTTCATTTTCTTAGTTAAAAGGGGATTTTTGAAGTGTGTATGCTCTTCCCTCGCACCTTCTAGGTGATCTTGGGAATCAAAAACACTTCTAAAAACACCTTGTCACTTTTAAAAACACTTAATTTACAGTTTAAATAAGGTTGGATTAATCTTTCAAAGTTGGCTAAAATGAACTCTATCTTTCGAAGTATTTTTCACAAAGGCTTATTTTAGTAGGGTTTTCCGCGTTGTGTATGCTCTTCCTTCATGCCTTTTTGGCGATCTTAGGAATCAAAAACAACATGCGAACTCTCTTTCTTATTTGATGAAAAATTACTAACTCTTTGCATGTAGGGCCTAACGCTTGTCAAAGAAAGGAGAAGTCAAAACAAAACAAAACCTTCTAATACACGTGTTTTCATACAGGTTGCCAAACGGTGTGCTACTTAAAACCACATTAAGTTAAGCAAGATAAAAAACACACCATTTCACTTCACACTGTATTGTAGGTTTCAGAAAAGGGTATGTCCCTATCCACTCAACTGGAACATAACCCCTTTGGCATAACACCTTAAGCTACAACAATGGGGGTGGTTCCAGGAACGCTACAGTAATCCACAGCTGAGTAACCTCGTGGATGAAACAGGAAGCGCTCCGCTTACCCACTTGACTAGTTTTGCAGAGTCAAAGATTGTCCGTATCGCGACCCCAGTGACGGTAGTTGTCCATTGTATCAGAAGGGGGTAAAGTAAAGCTGAGATACTCCCAAATCAATCAGTGCGACTCTTTGGGTAAATCGAGCTCGCTCTTAGACAACTTGTGACACCTAGTTGAGAGATCTTATTAGGGAAGCCATTCTGTCTTGGAGCCCACTTTGCTAGTCCATTGTCACGTCAAGCCATCACGAAGTGACGACTCACTTGGAGTCTGAACCTTGTTTCTCGAACAAGGCAAAGAGCCCACGTAAGTTAGAACTAAGTGTCTTTCATCACAGAATTAAACGACATCTCACTTAGCTCGGTTTCATTCTCACCTTCAGACGAGGTGAAACTCTGCCCAAGTGGTGCTTAGTTTATTTCATCTTTTAATTTATACCCTCACATTCTCGCCACCCATTTTCAGGGTGAGAAGGAAGCATACCTCACGAGTCTTATCAAAGACGGTATTCACCACTTTTTTGTCCATTTACGCCCATCCATGTTTGCAGTTGGGTTGTTAAATGTCTAAAGTGCGCAAGTACATTTTCATATCTTTGATAGTCCTTTGATCTTGATTTCAAGATCGTCTTCATAGTTAGGATTGGTTCATCATTTGATCCCCTTTGACATGTTACCTTATTTCACATTGCCTCGACACAATTAAGATACTTACGTCATGTTTTTCATAAACATGATCTAAGTATCCACATTGTGGCATTACGCTGCGCACATTTTAGCACATCCTTAGTATACTTTGACTTGGTTTAAATTCGAACATTTCTCCAAATCTTGACGGGTGTCACTTGCTTTATTTTGTGTTGTTTCAGTACCAATTTGACGCTAATATCTCACTTCTCCACGAAGCTGAATAGACATCTCAAGTTGGTGTGGTCACATAGCTTATGTTTGTAATCCTCTCCCTTTGATGTTTAGGCCTTGCTTGTATCTAAACTGGTCGTAGTATCCTTTAGTTGGGAGTCACGTCTACCCTTTGTTAATATTTACACCTTTTTCATTTCGAGCTTGATGTAAGTATTGCCATTGTGTTGATCATCTTTGCATCGAACTATCATTTTGTACACACATTTTACATATGGAGTATTTCTTTATTGATTGGCTTTGTGTTTCACACTTGCATGATTGTTCCTTGTGATCATTCATCTAGAAAACTTATTTTCTAGGACAATCCCTTTTGATCTCATCGAGATCGCATCATCACGATGCCTATTTTCCTTAAGACCTTCGGAAAATCACACACGCATCTCCATATTTACAAGATGTCTAGTTGGTTGCCCTTATGCTACCCGAATCGACATGGAACTTTCTTCACTTTGAAGGAATTCGATCACACTCGCTAAGTCTAGGCATTTGTACCTAAACGACGCCAACAATGACTAACTATCGCGCGGTTTCTCACACTTACTACAATACGGAACCTAGGTTTAGGAATTCACATCAAAAGATTTCCATTACAACTAAACCTCATTTGATTCTTCGCGCTAGAGATCCCATTCAGGTACCCTGTTCCCCACCTTCAACTCATAGTCGATGGTATGGTTTGGATGCTTCTGATCCAAATTATTATTCAGGTTCCCCCCACTCTTCTTCTGATTCAGATCCAAACTACCATTCGGATTCCCACTCTTGTTCTAATGATTCAAATCCCAACTATTGTTCAGATACCCCTAGATCAAATCTTGAATCACGATCCTCCCTTTCTTCAAAGGATCTTCGTTCCGAATCACATCAACAATGTCTTCCTCCTTGGAAGACTTGTGCGACTCCAAGTTCCGTCGATCAAACACCTAATTCGGTTCTTGAGTCACGGTCCTCCCTTTCTTCGCAAGACCTCCTTCATCAGTCGTCTCGACAACCTCTTCCTCCATCAAAGAGTTCCACAACTCGGATTCCCTCTAGTCAATCATCCAATTCAACTCCTACGTCGCAACTTAACGGATGGCTATGCGATCCTACTTTCCAACCTACATTACGTCGTCTTCTAGAAAAACGACCTGAGTCCAGATTCAAATCGTCCATTCATAAGACGCTTACCTCCAAGCCTACTTCCTCTCTGAGTCATCTTTTGTTATCAAAACAAATTCAATCCCTCTTCGACCCTTGAGCCCTTTCAACCATATTGTACCATTTCCTCATCCATCTTCTAAAGATCAATGTCTGCGACCACGTCAAACCATTAGAAAAAGGCCATGTGCTAAGATATGTTTTCAAGGCACTATCAAACCTCTTCGTATGAGTGATAAGGTCAAGCCTTCCCCTCGTCTACATTATTGAACATCTTCATCTTCTTTAGTCAATCAATCTTCTCCGCTTATTGGGCCCATTTCTTCGACTCAACCTCCCATGGTCGAAGAACAACAACCTCTACTGATTGATTTCTCGCAAGATGAAGGAACAATTAGACTACAAGATGATATCCCTTTAGAGGATTACAAACAAGGATTCTTTCTAGAACTCGATATGCTCACATATTGGGGAGCGGAAATTGATTCCTTTTATCAAAACGTAGGGTAAGTGCCTAGGGTCATGGAACTTGATTCTTCTTTTGGCATTCCATCTTCACCTTCTTCTGAGCATGATGAGATGTCAGGGTCTAGCATTGATCTTTGGCCTATCTTCTCATTACCAACTCATTCCTTATCTATCATCATTCCTCAATCAAAATCTCGCCTTGGGTCATCGTTGAGTAGCCCATCGTCTTCTTCTATCCTGGAGCCACCCCCGGGTAGCCCTCCATTTTCTACTTATGGGTCACCTCTTAGTAGCCTATTACCTTCTATTCTTGGGCCACGTCCTAGTAGCCCTTCATCCTCAGCTATCTATGGGACCCCTCTTGGTAGTCCCTCCTCATATATACTTGGGCCACACCCTAGCAGCACTCCGTCATCTTCTTCTAATCTTGGGCCCTATCCTCGTAGCCCAACTTCTTCCATCTTAGGGCCATATTCTAGCAGCCCTTCGTCATCTTCTATCACTGGCTCACCTCCTAGTAGCCCATCCTCTTCAATTCTTGGACCGTATCCTTTTCATCCATCACACCTTTTTCTATCAATGGAATCCCGCAGTCATTTCTCACATCAGTTTTAAACGTCCACATTCGCTTTCTTCTCCTTCTTGAGATCAGACTGGTCACACGTCAGCTTATAGAAAACCCAAACAGTTTTTTAACCAAGCTCAAGTCAAAACTTCCAAGAGTTCCAAAACTCCTAACAAATCAAATGATTTTAAGGTTAAAAATCAAGCGCGATTCAAGAATGCACGCCAACGCAATCATCAAGTGTGGCGCAAAGTGCAGAAACCAATGGAAAACTATAAATACAAGGCTAAGCCTACCCATTCAAAAACACAACTTTACATAACACAAAACCAAAACAAGCCTAAGAAAGCTTGGATCTCATTTGTATTAGCTTTAAGCTAATTAGACATTTGATCTAAAGCTTGCCTTCCTCCATTGTTGAGCTAATAAGCCTTCATTTGCATCCATAATCCAAGTTTTAAGTAATATGGAGAGAACCATTGGCCTTGAAGCCATTAACGGTGAGACTCCATTCTTACAAGCTTGAAAACCATAAACAACTAATTACACCTTTGATTGCTAAGTTGATCTTCTTAGGTTTAATGTTTTATTAGTGATCTAAAGAGTAGAGAGTAGCATATAATATATATGTTAGGTTTTGATATTTTTGTCAAAGTTATGATGCATGTAAAGGATTAACTCTTGTTTAGCTCTTATCTCATGGTGCATGGTTGAGTCAATTTAAGCTTTGAGGTTCTTTAGCCTGATTCCATAGCTTTGCAACTTTTCCATCGCATACAGCTGTATGGTGAGAGAGACTAGTAAACTCATTCGGGTAAGGAGAGAGGGAGGCGTCAGTGACCAGGGCATTCCAACATATTGGAGAAGGACGTGGTGAAGCGTCCTGAGGATGAGGACTAAGCATTTTTGTTTTATTTGTTGTTTTCTTATTTGCAAGAGGAGGAGGTGGCACATTTCTCATGAGCAACAAATTTCTGTCTCGGGTGGAGTTGTCTGCCCTTTACTGGGGCATGGCAAAGTGATAAGAAAAGAATTGATTGCTGGTATTGTTCACTTGTTGCTGTTCATTTCTGATCTATTACAGAATTTACTTGTTCAAGAAAAGGCGCCACTGCTGTTGTAAAGCCATTGCTGGCCTGAGCACTCAAACGAGGACGCCAAAGGAAGAAGGGATGCCATAAAAAAAGGACTGAAACAATTTTCTGATTAAAGGAGGCAAGCAAACTCAAGCAATAATCTGATCTATATGTTGTTTGAAGCACCTGGTTGGAGAGGGGAAAAGACGGCATGAAAGCTCATGCACAGGTCTTTGATAATTGGTAGATTAAAATATCATTCATTTTAAGCAAAGTTTTAGTTTTAAGCACTTTATAAATTATTTTGGGCAAAGTATTTCATGTTAATAGTTTATTAAAACTATAGCAAACATTTTAAATATATTTTCCTTAGAATTGGTCTGAGACCAATTAATTTCATTCCAGGAGCTGAGGAGAAGATCGAAGTGTAAAACTTGGTCAGTTTTCTCGGTTTACCATCTGGAATTTAAGTGCAAAAGGAATTTTTGAAAAAGAATGTGTTAAACTCAAGATTTTATTTTTTCCATAATTTTTTGGCAATTTTACGGGAAATGGTAATATTAAAATTCTCTGAATCTGTCAGGAGTTTTGAGCTGAAAAATGGTCAATTTGTCCAGTTTTGGAGTAGAATCAATAAGCAAAAAGAAATTTTGTAAAAGCCTTTATAGTTTTTTCGATTTAATTGTTTTCGTGAAAAAACTAGGTCAAATGGTTGGTTTACAACACTTGTTATTGCCAAATTCTCAAAAATTGAAAGGCAAAAAGTTTAGATTGTGGAGTCATAAGATATTTACAATATGTGCGTATCGGAATATTGTCCAAATAGTACTTGGTAAAGAGTCTAGACTAGATAATGATGAACTTTCAATTGATGAACCTAATAACTATGATAAGCGCCATAGAGAAGCATTGATGTTACTAAAACTTTCGATGGCTGACAATTTGATTCTTGAAGTTCGAAATGCAACTACTGCTTCAGATTTGTGGAAAAGTCTAACATCCAAGTACTAGGCTTCAGAAGCCGAGATAGGGTAGTCCACTAAAATGCAGGAGGGTGATTTGGTTTCTGAATTCTTGTTACAGTTAAAGGACATATGTGATCAACTAAAAATAGTAGAAAAGCCTATAGATGAGCAAGATTTGATTGCTCTAGTACTGCAAAACCTGCCAACATCATTTGACTCATTTGTTGATTCATTGCATATGATTGCGGAAACACAAGAGATTGATTTTGAGAAGTTATCTACACTTCTCATGCAAAAGAAGAGAAGGCAAACTCATGCAGCTTCCTCGACATCAATGGCTATAGAAAGTTCTTTTATGGCGAGGACAAAAGGCAAGGGAAAATGGTCGGCAAACAAAGATTCTTCAAAGAACAATTTCAGTGTTTCCAAGAAAACAAAGTGTAAGTGTTTTTATAGCAAGCAGCCAGGTCATTTTAAGAAAGATTGTAGAAAGAGAAAAGATGATATGGCTAATTCAAACAAGAAATCTATACATGTTAATATTGCAGAAGAAGTAGATGAAGAGACATCTACTGAATTTGCCTTTGTAACATCACATGACCAATCTAGTGAGTCTCGCACTTGGTACTTTGACTCCGGAGCTTCAAGACACTACACGTGACATCAAGATTGGTATGTAAACATCATTGAGGATAATATTAGTAATGAAATTGTTTCCGTAGGTGATGGATGGACACATGGCATTAAGGGATGTGGGAGTGTACAAATCATTTTGAACAATGAGTACAAATATACAATATAGGATATGAGTAGCCAACTTATGGCTTACCATATCATTTTATTATATCATTTATACTTTCTCATGCTTAATAGGTCATCCTTGGTGATGGCCATAGCATATGAATAGTATATATAGGGGATTATAGGTAGTATTTCATTATCATTTGAGCATTTGAGTCTTATTATATGGGTTGGAGGTTGCCCCCTCGAAGTGGCGAAGCTATTCTAATTGCATATTGAGATCATTATTCTGAAATATTGTGTTATTTTGTGTTCTATTGTTGCTCTTAATTTGAATTGTACAAGTAATTTCATTACAAGTGGTATCAGAGTTGCAATCTAGGCCGAAATTAGGGTAAAAACCCTAATTTTTTATTTCCACAAAATATTGCGAACCAGAGAGAATTGGTGGAAGATATTTTTGCCAGTGTTGTGAAAAATTTCAAGTAAGATTCCCTAAAAAATTTAGACTTTTTAAATTTATTTTGCAAAAGTTATTAAAAATTTAGAGTTTTTCATAAAATCGCTCCCTAGGGTGCAAATTGTGGAAAATTTTCATGTTCTTTACTTTTTCGGAAATCTCTCAAAAAAATAGTGTTAGTATCTTCTCTGTGTTATTTTTTGTTCGGCAACAGTTGTATCAAAACCCTAAACCCTAAGGTTTGACATCATGGTGGGGCCTTCCACAAGAGCAAAAAAGAATCCAGTTACTACGGGTAAAACCCCAGATAAAGATGGGGTAGTGATTGAAGAGATGGAGTCAGAAGGGGTAAATATAGATTCCTCAGCACTAGGGTTTACCTTAGTTGATCATAAGGTGAGCCAACTTGAGTATGAGTTGTGAAATGTACAATCTGAGATGGCCTCTAAAGGAGACATAGCCCAAATCAATCATCGGTTGGATGATATCATGCAACATGTAAAGGGTAACCAGTATGGCCCAAATCCAGCCCATATCAACTAAGGAGGACCTTCAGTTCAAAATCATGGACAAACTAACCTTATTGGATCACTTTTCCAATCCCATCATAATCAAACTTATTCGCAACCACGGAACATGATGCCGAAAGTGGATATGCGCAAATTTGATGGTAAGGATCCCCTGAATTGGATAAATCAAATTTAGAAATTCTTTGCGTTACATCAAACACCATAAGGAAAAAAGGTGACATTGGCATCCCTATATCCATAACCTGACCAATTTGTTTGGTATTGTTGGTTATGTGCTCAGAGGTAGAAGAATGGTCTAGGTGTCGCTTGGACAGTTTTTACCGAGGAGTTGCAATTGCACTATAGTTCCAGTGTTTCAGAAAACTACTTTAGTAAATTAGCAAAGTTATGGCAAACAGGATCAGTCAAAGATTATGTGCATCAATTCCAAAACCTATCCTTAAGGGTGGAGAATATTCTAGAAGAGAATCTGAATGACCTGTTTCTTGGGGGTCTTAAGGACCACATCAAGCATGAGGTACTTATGTTTAATCCAATCAAGCTTTCTAATTCTATTATCATGGCACATCATGTAGAGGAAAACGTTCTTTGTAGTAGGAGGCCACCTTTCATTAACACCAGAGACCATAGTATCTCTTCCCTTTCATTTGTTAGGCCAATTAGGCTGACTCCTCAACAAATGGAAGAAAGGAGAGCAACAAGATTATGTTTTAACTATGATAGCAAATATGGACCGGGACATAAATGTGCTGAGAAGAAGTTGTTCTATATTGACGGAGGTAATGAGGATGATGAGGAAGCTGAAATTATAGGAGAGGCTGAGGAACCAATAGAAGATGAAGTAGAGGATCACCAACCTACAATTGCTTGCCATGCATTGTCAGGTATTAGTAATCCTCAAACACTCAAGGTTATTGGCTATCTCAAAAAATAGAAGGTGACGGTGTTGATTGACTCGGGGAGTACTCATAACTTCATAAATAGTAAGTTAGCTACACGCCTCAATTGTTTTATTTACCCAGCTCTAGAAATGCAAGTTATGATTGCGGATGGTGGGACAGTCAAGTGCATAGGAAAGTGCCATAGTATCAACCTTTCCATGGGAAACTACATGTTAGACTCACCTACGTTTGCTATTTCTATGGGAGGGGCAGATATTGTTTTGGGGGTCTAATGGCTCACAACCTTAGGTACTATAGAGATGAATTTCCAAGAATTGTTCATGTGATTTCATTCAGATGGAAGGACAATACAATTGAATGGGATGGTAGCTAAGTCTCCACAGATTATTAGCTCTCATCAAATGCAAAAGGTTCTAAAAAAAGGAGCGGATGGCTTTATAGCAAAGCTATTTTCCATAGAAGTACAAAATATAGAGTCTTCAATGCCACCCGATCTTCAGAAGATTGTGGATGCTCACTCATGTGTTTTTGATGCAATTCCAAAGGGACTACCACTAGTTAGGGATCATGATCATGCCATTCAGTTGATTCCAGGGAGCCAAACACCTAACATCAGACCATACAGATACCCATATTCCCAGAAAAGTGAGATCAAGAAAATGGTGGAGGAAATGTTGAAGGTAGGTATCATCAGGCATAGCCAGAGTGCATATTCTTCACCAGTGGTCATGGTATGTAAGAAGGATGCAACATGGAGGATGTGTCCAGATTACCGAGAACTCAACAAGTACACCATCAAAGATAAGTTTCCTATTCCAGTAATTAATGATTTACTTGATAAATTGCATGGTGTTGTTTATTTCACAAAATTAGATCTTTGTTTGGGGTACCATCAAATTAGGATATAAGAGGAAGATGTTCATAAAACAACTTTCAGGACTCATGAGGGCCATTATGAGTTTTTGGTAATGCCTTTTGGTCTTACAAATGCGCCCTTAACCTTTCAAAGCTTGATGAACACTATTTTTAGGCCGTTTTAAAGAAAATTTGTATTAGTTTTCTTTGATGACATATTGATTTACAATAAGACATGGGGAGAACACTTACAACATGTAAATAACGTGTTGGAAGTTTTGGAGAAACATACTCTGTATGCAAAACCATCCAAATGTTCTTTTGGTGTATAAGAGGTAGAGTACTTGGGTCATATTGTATCCCATGAAGGCATCAAAGTTGATCCTCAGAAGATCAAAGCTATGGTGGAATGGCCAAGGCCCAAAAATCTCAAAAATCTTCGTGGGTTCCTAGGATTAACAGGGTACTACAGAAGATTTGCGTGGGGATATGGTAGAATAGCAACCCCACTCACTGCATTGCTAAAGAAATATGCCTTCCATTGGACAGACGTAGCCACTAAATCCTTTGAGCAGCTGAAGGAAGCCATGTGCAACACCCCAGTTTTGGCTACTGCCAACTTCTCAAAAATCTTCATTGTTGAATGTGACACTTTAGGATCAGGATTGGGAGAAGTTCTAATGTAGGAAGGAATACCAATTACATTTGAGAGTCACCAATTTAAAGGAAAATATCTTCTCAAACCTGTTTATGAGAAAGAAATGATGGCTATTCTTCATGCAGTCAAGCAATGGAGGCCCTATCTCATGGGTAGACACTTCAAGGTAAAAATTGATCATGATAGTCTCAAATACTTTTTGGAGCAAAGGTTATCATCTGAGGAACAACAAAAGTGGGTAACAAAAATGTTGGATTATGATTTTGAAATCATATACAAAAAGGGTAAAGAAAATGTAGTAGCTGATGCATTGTCCAAAAGGGATACATCCACAGATGCCTTACTATATGGAATGTCCATGTTGACGGCCGATTGGGTGGATGAAGCAAGATTGGAATGGAATCAAGATAAGGATACACAATCTCTAATATATAATATCAAGCAAGGATCTATGACAGCTAACAAATTTGAGTGGAAAGATAATGCCCTATGGTACAAGGATAGGTTATACTTGAGTAAAGATTCTGAGTTGAAGCATAAGATTCTTGCAGAGCTACATGCCTCACCTGTTGGAGGACACTTTGGGTTTTTGAAGACATATCATAGAATAAAAAGAGAATTCTTTTGGGAAGGACTCAAGGGGGATGTACAAAAGTTTGTATAAGAGTGTTTAGTGTGCCAACAAAACAAAGGGGAAACAATTAAGACACCATGTTTGTTGCAACCCTTACCAATTCCTAGCCAGAGATGGGAGGAGGTCTCCATGGATTTCATCACCAGATTGCCTTATTCAGAGAGTAAGAATGTTATTTTCGTGATTGTGGATAGGCTCACAAAATATGCCCATTTTTGTGCCCTATCACATCCATTTGCAGCTAGTACAGTCGCAACTATTTTTTTGGAGATAGTTCAAAGGCTACATGGAACCCCAAAGATAATTGTAAGTGATCGTGATCCTATTTTCACAAGTAATTTTTGGACGGAATTATTTTCATGTTTGGGTACTCAGCTAGCTCATAGTTCATCTTATCATCCTCAAACTGATGGGCAAACAGAAGTGGTCAACAAATGCTTAGAGGGGTATTTACGTTGTTTTGTATCAGATAAGCAGGAAAGGTGGATTAAATGGCTACCACTGGCAGAATGATGGTATAACACATCTTTTCATACCTCTTCTCAAATGACCCCATTTTTAGAATTATATGGTTACCATCCACCTTCTATCACTTCCTCCTTGAGGGTGTAAACTAAGGTCAGAGATGTTGAGGAACACATTCAACATCAACAACAGGTTTTGGCTAGTTTGAAGGAGAATTTAGCATTAGCACAAAACAGGATGAAACAACAAGTAGATCAACACCGTAGTGAAAGACATTTTGAAATTGGTGACTGGGTTTTTGTACGTCTCTAGCCTTACAAACAGATGTCCCTAAAGCAACAAAAAAAGGAAAACAAACTTGCTCCTAAATATTATGGCCCTTATTAGGTTCTACAGAAAATTGGTAGTGTTGCTTATAAACTAGAGTTGCCTCCATCTTCACACATACACCCAGTATTCCATGTTTCATACCTGAAGAAGGTTATTGGACATAAATTTGAAGCCCAAACAGAGTTACTAGAACTTGACGAGGAAGGACGAATCATTTTGGAGCCAGAGAAGATTCTACAAACATGTACTAAGAGGCTAAGAACTAGAGACATTAAGGAATATCTGATCAAGTGGAAGAATCTGAGCATAGAAGATGCCACCTAGGAGGATGAAGGTTTTCTGCAGCAACATCCAGGATTATTCAACGTTGAGGACAACGTTGGTTTGAAGGGGAAGGGCATGCTACGCCCTTAACCTATTGCTTGTATTAGGATATGAGTAGCTGACTTGTGGCTTACCATATCATTTTATTATATCATTTATACTTTCTCATGCTTAATAGGTCGGCCTTGGTGATGGCCATAACATATAAATAGTATATATAGGGGATTATAGGTAGTATTTCATTATCATTTGAGCATTTGAGTCTTATTATATGGGTTGGAGGTTGCCCCCTCGAAGTGGCGAAGCTATTCTAATTGCATATTAAGATCATTATTCTGAAATATTGTGTTATTTTGTGTTCTATTGTTGCTCTTAATCTGAATTATACAAGTAATTTCATTACATTATTACACTCAATGATAAGCTTGTTGTCAGTATAAGGGAAAGGGGTCTGTACAAACTTGTAGATCCTAAAATGGTAGAACAATATGCTTTAGCAACAGTTGAGCAAACTAGTATCTCTTTGGCATGAAAGATATGGTCATCTCAATTATCAATATTTGAATGTCTTGAGCAAAAATCACATAGTTAATGGATTTCCATCTATTCAAGAAAATCAAGATGTATGTGTAGGATGTCAGATGGGTAAGCAGGTTAGGCAACCCTTTCCTAATGGTAAAGCATCAAGCGCAGAAAATGTATTTGAATTGGTATATGTGGATCTTCATAGTCCCATGAAAACTAGTACAGTATCTGGTGCACTATAGTTCTTGTTGATTGTAGATGATTGTTCTCAAAAAATGTGGGTGTATTTTTTGCAGAAAAAATCAGATTGTTTTTTCTAACTTTGTTGCATGGAAAGCACTAGTTGAAAATAAAATAGGAAAAAGAGTCGTAGCACTCCATATAGACAATGGAGGGGAATTTGTTTCCAAACAATTCAATGTTTATTGCACACAAGGTATACACAAGCAATATACCTCTCCTTACACTCCATAGAAAAATGTAGTAGTGGAAAGGAGAAACAGGACTATTATGGAGATGGCACATTATATGGTGCAAAGTAGAAATGTACCCTTTCAGTACTGGGCAGAAGCTATGAATACTGCAGTGTACATCTTGAATAGAAGTCCATGTAAAGTTGTGCAAAATATCACTCTTGAAGAAGCATGGTTAGGAAGAAAACTTGATGTAAGTGATTTCCGCATTTTTTGTTGTATTGCTTTAGCATTAATTCTTAAAGAAAAAAGGAGTGGCTTAGATGCTAAAAGTAAAAGGTACATGTTCATGGGCTATAGTCCAAAGCATATAGATTACTAGATATCTCTACAAATAAGGTTGTTATAAGTAGAGATATGACAATAGATGAGAAAACTCCACATTTCTCAGTTGATGGAAAGACCACTGATATTAGTAATTTATGGGTAGCTACTAATGATTATGAATCACTTTCTAGCACCAAAATGCAACACGACTTAAAAAGACCCACACCAGAAAAGTCTAGCTCGATGGAAGGATCTAGCGAAACAAACAGTGATTCAAACAATCAGCATAAAAGGTCGAAGTGGTACTACAGCACACTGCAAGATGTTTAACAAGATGAGCTTCCAAAATCATTAAAAGGTAGATCCACCATATCTAGGAAACAAGCAATACAAAATCTTGAGCAGGTAAACTTTTCTCTCAATTCAGTTGTGTCACAAATCTTTGAGCCCAATAATTATGCAGATGCTAAAGGAAATCCAAGATGGGAATATGTCATGAAGGTGAAGGATGATGCTCCTATAAAAATGGAACTTGGCTCTTATTAGATTTACCCCCAGGTAAGAAAGTCATTGGTTGTGAATGGATTTACAATGTAAAATGTAAGTCAAATAGTTCTCTAGATAAGTATAAATCTCGTCTTGTTGCTAAAGGATATGCACAGGAAGGAGTAGATTATGAGGAAACATTTGCTCCTACATCGAAAATGGTAACATTCAGAATGGTTATTATTATTGTTGCTCATTTTGGTTGTTAGGTATATCAGATGGGTTTCAAGAGTTCTTTCCTTAACAGAGACTTAGAGGAAGAGGTCTACATGGTACAACCACAGGGATTTCAGATTCCTAGAAAAGAACATTTGGTTTGCAGGTTAGCGAAGTCCATGTATGGACTTGAGCAGGCTCCTTGAGCCTGGTATTTCAAAATTGATAAATATCTTAGGGAGTACAGCTTTAAATGATGTGATTCAGAATCTACTCTCTATATTAAATTGGTCGGTGATAACATAGTGGTTCTAGTTGTCTATGTTGATGATCTTGCCATCACCGGAAGCAATAATGACTTGATTAAACACGTGAAAGCCAACATTTGTTTTGTGTTTGAAATGACTAATCTAGGACTACTTCAATATTGTTTAGGTGTAGAGTTTTGGCAATGCTACAATTTTGGTTAAAATATGTCAAATCCTTGTTAGAAAAACTTCATAATGTATGATTGTAGTCCAACAGCTACACCTATGGAAGTTGGGACAAAACTCTCAACTAGCATTGATTCACCACTAGTCAATGATACAGCGTATCGGCAATTAGTAGGTAGTAGACCAGATTTATGTATTGCGGTAAGTTATCTTTCTCGCTACATGAACCAACCGCATGAAGAACATTGGCAAGTTGCAAAACGAGTTCTCAGATATGTCAAAGGAACTCTTGACTTTGGCATTCGATATAAACAAACTAATGATTTTGAGCTAACAGGGTATACTGATTCAAATTGGGCAAGATTAGTTGATTCTAGAAAGTCTACAATAGGTTATGTTTTCACTCTTGGTTCAGGAGTATTTCCATGGCAGAGTAAGCTTCAGAATACAGTAGCATTGTCTTCCACTGAAGCATAGTACAAAGCAGTTGTTAGTGCAGGTAAAGAGTTGATGAGGATTTGATCAATATTGGAGGATCTTCAACTTGATTCATCAACAAACACACCTATCTTCTGCGACAACCAGATTGTACTAAAGTTGGTGAAGAACCCAGTTTTTCATGCACGGACTAAACACATTGAGGTTCATCACCACTACATCTGACAGTTGGTTAATAATGAAGGCGTGTCTTTATTATTGTCCTACCTCTAAGCAACCAGCTGATATAATGACTAAACGTCCCAGTAAAGACAAATTTGTAAAATTCCAAGATAAGCTTGGAGTTTTTTATAGTTCAGTCATTAAGGGAGGGTATTAGAACAAAATAGTTTGTTTTAATACACTATATAATTTTTTAGGTTGTTTGGGTTGTTGGATCCTATTGCTAAATAGATGGATATGGGTCAAGCATATTTGAGCTTCCTGTATCATTTGGTTTCACCTACCTTCCTACATTGTAGGATTTGTAATAGCCTATTTAAAAGGCTCTCTCAATAATATTGTTTACGACTTGTGGCTTCTATTTCTTCAACGTGAATTATTTTACCTATAATTCTTAAATTCAAGACGCCTGCATAAGTAAAAAGACAAAGTATTCAACTATATGCAGGGCTCCTTATGCTTGGTATTAAAGTAGCTAAGGAAGATTCCAATCAACTAAGCCATACATCTTGGTTTCTCCTTCATCTTTCCCTCAGTTTGGTAATGGTCTAACACTGAAACTGCTTGAGAAAATCAGGTTTAATAAATTTCTATGCCAGATGTAAACCAGCATGACATCACCATGGAAACATTTGAGCCGAGTCCACAAAGATTTGTCTGAATGCTAACATCAATAACAAAGATAGCCTAGTGCAAGATAGCAATGCATTTCATGGAAGATGGTTTTCAATGGACAAAGGAATGATGGTAGTAATTATTGCAAATGCATAAGTAGCCACAGGCAAAGGACGAACAAGCACATTGCTAGTTCAAATAAAACTAAATAGAGGAAGTGCATTTGAGAACTGGGAAAACTCAATAGTCAACATTTTAGACAACAAGACAGATAACAACTAACAACTACAAACACCGGTCAAGTCATCATGTCTTATTGGTTGTCTTCTATGATGGGTTTTTGGTGTCATGTTGTATCATGTCATGTCATAGGTCACTATGGATCCATTAGGTACTAAGTCATGTTTCATTGTCATACTACTCTACCGATCACAGCTATGCTATTGTCTGAATTATTGTTTTGGGAATTCCAATAAGGAGAAAACCTTGAAAAAAGGTGGCAACAAACATTACAATTAAACTTGATTATCGAACAAAAAAATGTCTAGTCATAGAATCATTGGGTAAGAGATCTTGAAAAAGAGTGAAATGCATCAAAATTAACCTAATTAAACCATAAATATGTAAATCCTTCCAATCAATCAAGAAAGGGACTTCCAAGAAGAGCAATGAACAGTAGAACTAAACTTTATCGTCTTATGAAAACTGTAAATATTTCAATAACTAATGAGCCAAAAATCTTTAAGAGGGGTGAAAAGCATGAAGTTGTTAGGTTCAGTTACAAGATCCAAATTTCCTTCTTCAAGTGTGGCCGACAAGTGACAATGTGCCTAACCGGGGATTTGTAAAATATCCTTCAGATGAGGCAGGATACAAAACCTTCAAAAAGTGTATGCCTCAAATATGTTGTCAACGACTCAGCTCATATATACATGACTTGGTATAAGACGGGCTTTCAGTTTCATTAGTTTTCTTCTATAAAGGTACAATAGGGTATTTATTGACTGTTACATGCCCTGGACATCTTATTACTGCCCTAATCACCACATCAGTCGTGATAGATCAACCGTACAGGCCCTAGGATTCTCATACGGTCATACCCATGCCAATGATTATCTCTCCATAATTATGCTTAAACAGGATCGTCACCTTAACTCATGACTGCCAACATACTCCAAATTTTCCCGAGTGAATACTAGCATAGATTCCAGATACAGCTATTTTGAAGCTCTAAAGCCATAAAGCATGATTACAGAGCATATTTTCATAATGTAGTTAAAAAGGTGAAAAGCATTGTGAATGTATAACATGCATTTTATAGGTCTTCATCCTCCAATGTCTTTCATAGTCATGTAACTCATCTTAAAATTGCAATCTCTGTAATTTTTTCATTGAAGCCCATCTCAAGTGAGTTCAGAACCAAGCTTTCTACATAATACAAGGCTCAAGCCAGCAATATCAAGAATTTGTGACATGTTAAAAAAGTAATGATGCTCAAGGAAAGAAATGATCTGTACCGAGTCAATTGTGCCATTTACAAACGTAGAGTAGAAGAGGAGAGCATCTCCCTGCTGCGGCTTCACCTTTAAGCCAATACACTTTTTGTAATCATACATTGTGCCCATATTCTGGTAATTCTGCACAAAACTACTTTGATGAAACATTATGTTTTAAATAACTGGTAAGATACACTAATGCAAAAGTAAGAATGAAAAGTTACTCCATGTAAGATGGAATACGCAATAGGAGGCTTTTTAACTTACCTCAAATGGGAACATTGTTTCCCCTCCCTCCTCCACATTAGACAGATACAACAAAAGGGAAGCCACCTGCAGTTTGGTGCGTGGTATCATTGTAGACTTCTCAAATGCATACGTCATGATTTAAATGTCATAATTCATAGCTATCCACTATTACTGACAAACAAAATGTATAAATATTCTCCAAACGTATAGTTGAATCAATAGATGCATTGCTCTTTAGATTTTATAAATGACATGAGTTTTGTCGAACTACTTTGGTCGGTTCTAGACATTAATCCCATGTCTTTCTTTCTTTGAAACAAAATATACACATATCTCAGCAAACATCGGTTTTTTAACGCAGTAATCCACAGGAAAATGTCGCCTGACCCTTGGGGCTGTCTTGAAGGTCTTGTGGATGCAGTGGCAAGGAGGGGGTGTTCCCCCATTTCCCCTTTTTAACTACATATTTTCCTACACTCCTGTGATGTTTCAGAATCTTTTTCCCCTGCCCCCTGCAATACCCAAAATCTGGAACTTTTACCATCCCCAAAATACATCCCCACATTTCCCTGTCGCAGAAACTCAGAGAAACATATGTTTTGTTCTATGCAGGGACATATCCCTTAGATTTTTGTGATGTCCCCAACATCTAAAACATTTTGGGGACTTGAGGACTTGGAGGGCACATCCCCAGTTTTTAAAATAAAATCCTGCTATTTTATTTTTTTAAATCTGTTAATTTTTATAGAAAAAATGAAACCCTAAACCCGAAAGTACCCCCCAAAAAAAATGAAATAATGTTTAAACCCCTGGATTTCATGGAATAAAGTTAAAATATTTAAGTTTTGATTGTTATATATTATTTTAAGAGCTGTCCCCTGCCATCCCCAAACTACAGAAAAAAAAATTCGTCCCGGAAACCCCATCCCTCCATCTTAGTCTCCCTGCGTCCCTCAAACTTAAGTAACTATGGTATTCTTGCAATACCATTTAGGTTATGATGCCAACACATTTTTTTCTTAAATACCCACATATACATTCCTTTTAATTTTGAAAAACAACAAATATTAGCAGATATTCTCATAACCAAATAACATTTATGGCAACAAAGTCTGATTTTAGCAGATATGCGCCTGGAAATGGCCAGGGTACAGCCGGGTATGTCTGTAGCCGTACCCTGGCCATTTCCACAGCATTTCCAAGCCTAAAACAGAATTTTTTTTAACTTTTTTAAGAAAAAATCTTCTTTAATTTTAATAAATTGTTGCAGCAGAAATTAAAGTTTTTGCACCAGCAATATTTTACGGAAGGTACCAACTGCAAGCCATCAAAAACATGGACAAAAGTAGCGTGTATGAGATAAATGTAATAAACACCCCGACTAGATGTGGTAGGGCTAATGCTTGTGCCCCAGGTTCAATGAAATTATGGGTAGTTTGATGTGGTTGTTTAGCTAAAAGTAGGTCAAAGGGATTGCAAAAAACAGCGAGCACCGAGACAAGGCGGGAAAACCAAAGAGTTCCCGAGAAAGACGAAATACAAAAGCCAGAAGAGGTGACCAACAAGAAGAAGAAACCACATGCACCCAAAATGGGGGTGGAAAAACAAGTGGGAGGAAGAAAGGGGGAAAGACAACTCAGGAGAAGAAAAGAGGAAAGAGAAAAAAGCCCATCAGGGGATGGAAGATCCAACTCTCCTAACATTTGAGGCCGACTGGAAGAAGCTGAGATAGAATGCCAACCAGCCGAAGAGAGCTTCTGCCTATTATGTCGCTATATGGATACAATATTATCCATCTGATGCCTGGTGGATCTCGTCTGTCTCCTGAGGCCAAGCCTAGTACGGGCATGCTTGTGATGACTCGGAGAACCATGGATGGTTTCCCTGGGCCGAACCAATCTAGAGGAAGAAGCGGGGACAGTCTCACCAGGGCGCTTAATGCCTCTCTCTGCCGGTAACACTGTGAAGAAGGAAGTGATCCGTTGGGTAGAGTCCGGTCTAGGATGCGGCTGAAGAGTGTGCTCACGAAGCTTCAAAGCCTCCTGTAAATATAAAGCCAGACACCTCTGATCCTCAAACTTGAAGAAGTCAGAAAGCTCTTGCATCCTCCTAAATAAACAATGAAACCTCCCTCTGATCTCATAGTAAATGGGGCACCGAAAGATAAAGTGTGTTTCCATCTCAGTCTCCTGGAGGCTACACAACTGGGAGATCTTGTCTAAACGATCAAGGTGGTGATCTGTCTCACAACGAAGTCTATGAGAACCAACCCTGAACTGACCAAGGGGGATGCGAAGGGCATGCATCCAGTGCCGAAGGGTGTACTGAGGGCGGATAATGAGACCGTCCCTCAGCTCTAAAAAATGCTCAGCATAAAAGGCCATCTTGGGACGTAAACCCCCCTGAGGATTTACCCAAGTGGTATGGATGAACTGCCTGTAAATATCCTCTCTGATGATCCTGTTCATCTCCTGTTTCGTAGGCAAAAGGTGGCTTGGAGTGTCCAAGGAGTACCAAAAAGGTGGAAGATGGTCCATCTGAATACCAATTGCCCCCAAAAGTTCGGAGACCTCAGCATACCAACCGCGACACCGGAAAGGGGGGTCAAAAAGAGGAATAGCCTCAGAAGAACAGTATGCCAAGTACGAGTACCTATCCTACCCCTTGGCAGTATCCGCAAAGCCCTGAACGCGGTGCAAGAAAGAAACCAAGTCAAATATGGTCTCTAGTCTGAAAGGATGGGCTCCAAACTCCACCAAAATAATGTGTTGGGGTACAGATTGCTTACACCTGATGAAGCGGCGAAGGAGAAGAGTTTGGACCCTCTCGATGGAAGCCCAGTCAATACCCAACAAAGAGGGTCCCCAAGCAATAGAACCGTACTATGGTGTGATGAGGGAGTCCATGAGGGACATTTTGGAGGAGATGTCCTGAAAGTGATGGCGGAAGCACTATCTCTCAAGAAGAACTAAGGACCCATAGCCCTTGTTGACTCGAGGCTAGAGAGCATGTCTCAAACTGAAACGAGGGCCAGAGAACAGAATCCCCAAATAGGTATAAGAGTTGGTGATCTCAATCTCCTCACCTCTAAAGAAGAAGTGGAGATGTGAGGTCTTTAAACTATTGAAGACCATAACCTTGGTTTTACCCAGGTTAACCGTCAACTACCGAAGATCACAAAACAAAGCTAAGGCATCGAGCTATCTCTGTAAACCCTCCAAAGAAGAAGCTAGGAGAACCACATCATCCGCAAAAAGAAGTATGGATATCAAAACTTGTTTTTAAGAGGCACCCATCACTTTCATGAATATGCTCATGGAGAAAAGACTCAAGCTCGTTGATGTAGATCCCAAACAGAGTTGGGGATAGGGGGCACTTTGCTTTGTATTCACGGTACTCCTAATAAACTCTGACTCTCCCTGGGAGGTGCGGAGGCGGCCCAAAACATTCTCGTATAGACAAGATGATGGCCGTGAGAAGGGTCTCAGAAAATACCAATGTCACAGAGCCACTGAAAAAGTGTTCACGTGGCACCATCAAAGGCTTTCCTCAAAATCCACAAAGCAACAATAGACCTTCGACATTAGCGATGACGTGCCTCCTCAATGATGGCCCGGAGAGTGAAGATATGGTCAGTAGTTTGGTGATCAGGCCGAAAGCCAGCTTGCCCCCTACTCTAATGTTTCTCCGTCTATTTCCTCGGATAACTGCATATGTAACACTGTAGCATAAAGCTTGGAGAATGTATGACCCACCATAATGGTACTTGTAGTTATTGGGGTCAGAGTTAGGACCCGATTTGTGAATCGGGTGAATGATATGGCATGCCCAAGATGGCAAAAACCCGAGCAAACCATTTGATTGAAGAGGTCATATCAAATAACTACAAAGAACCCCTTGACCAAGTTTGAAGAATTCTGCTTGGAACCCCTCCTCATTTGCTGCCCTGCTACAATTCATCATCCTGATTACCTCTATTGATTTTAGTGTATATTATGAAAAGGTGACACAAAAGTGTACCATACCCGAGGTGGGTTGTAAACCTGGATAAGTGGTTGTCTAGGAATATCATAAAGCCTAGAGGTGTGAGAGAACATGGAATTGGGGTTAAGCTCAAAGGGAAGAGATGAGTGGCAGAGGAAAATGGTATGCAAAAAATGTTTAGGAGAGTGTCGAAGAGACTCACATAAGGCTTGTCTACATTGGGAAATGAAGATGGGTTTCTACGGCGAAGGAGACACCGATAGGAGGCTTTCGAGGTATGATAGGAGGGAAGGGCCTGGTTGTAAAGGCTCCTGATGAACTGACTCTCCCTGGGAGGTGCGGAACTAGACGCATGATGGTCGTGAGGACGGTCTCGAAAATGCTAATGTCTGTGAGAGAGGCTTTCCAATTTTGCCCACTCGTCGGAAGATTTTGTACATCACCATTTGTTCATGGGAAAGTATTCCGTGATGGGAGGCAGATGAAGGCCAGGGTGGAACTAGGGAAGGACATGAGGGAGGTCTCCCAAATGATCGAGGAAAGGAGGGTGTATTTGGCAACAACACTAGTCATAGAAAAGAATCGGGACTCAGGGGGGATAAGTTGTCGAAGATTGGAGGAAAAGGAATTACGATACCCATAGATGAAACGGAAAGTGGTATGAGGGGGGCCACGAGGGGGGCAGCACGTGGCTGAAGAGGTGGGGAATGTCAACACAGAGGGACACAAAGAGAAGGGCATGATCGACAAGGGGAATGGAAGAAATGGAGAAGTGGTTGATCAGTGACAAGGAGCTCTGGCTGGAAAGGACATAATCCACCACACTCACACCACCACCATGCAGTCGACATGTGAAGAGATGCGAATCAGGAAAGCAGGTAATCCCATTGAGGATAATTAGCTCATGAGATTCTCCAAGCTACAGGAGGTGTCGGCCATAAGCAGTGAGAGGCCCTGAATCATCCTTTGAAGTCCTGTGTAAGCCCACTGACACTGGATCGACTATCCAAGTGCAGAACATACCCTCCGCGTGGTCATGAATAGGAACCTGGAGAGCTCTGGTGCGGGCATTGAAATAACCTAGAAGGATGACTTCATCGACCACTGAGTACTGGGAAATACTGTCATACAATTCGGTAAAGGGATCATCATCGAGACCATTATGCATGGCATAAGGGGAGGATGTTGAAGGGAAGTAACAGATTGCAATGTAGATATCCCTACAAAGAGGACCTACATCCTAAATCCGAACCCATAAGAACAAGGCAGACTCGTCTTTGGAAACCAAAGAGATCCTGCTCTGGACCAAATCTCTATATAAGCAGGCCACCCCACCAGAACCTCTGACGCCACCCGAGTTCCTAGTCTCATACCTGTGTGCAGAGTACCAATGATAGCTCGTGATATCAGGAAGAGGCCTCACCGAACTCTCGTGAGTCTCAACGATAAAGAGGATGTCTGCGGAACTAAGAGCATCAAGAATAAGACCAGGTGAGGACCAAAAGGAGCCATTACCGTTCCAACATCTAATAGTCATGTTCCTATCTCACTGCACCCCTTTTGTGGCCCGTCATTTGGAAGTCTCAGGACAAGACTCCTATCCAAGAGGGAATGTGTCTCTGGTTACTGTCCGGAGATTTTTGATAACTACCCACTTCCCTGCTATCCGAGATGCCAAAACTAGATCCCTGGAGTGTTTGAGTTCGGCTACTTGTGACCTGGTAAGATCCTAATCAAGGAAGATCTTATTAGGAAGGGAAAATAACATCCGCTTAGCCTTAAGAGCCTTGAGCCTATCCGTTGCTGACTTAAACCAAAGGAAGAGAGTAGACTCATAACCGAACTAGGCATGCTCGACGTGAATATCTTGGATACCCAAAGTGTTCCTGATGAAAGAATTCCCAGCTATCAAAGGGTCTTGTGACAATTGGGATGAGGGAAGCCCCCTTACTTTAAGATTTAGCTCACGCTCGCATCTAGTGTGTTCCTCAACGAGTTTGGCTTGGACAACCTCCTCAACTGCCGCCATAGGTGGGGGGATGTTCTCTTTAACCACCTTCGCCCATGACTGAATATGTGATTTAGTTTCTTGTTTGAAAGAAGCTTGTTGTACTTTGATTGCCTCCTGCATATTTTTGAGATCATGGGTCTTTGCTTGTATGGTGCCATTAGGAGAGTGGAGAGTGTTTGCCTTGCTGGAGATTTGTTCTTTCAACAGAGCGTTTTTCACATTCCACTATTGCAACTCGTTCAGTGAGAGCACCTACTTCCGTGCACACGGCCTGATTAACTATTTCCATCCGTTCCATTTTGTTTAGAAGTACCTGTAAGATATCGCAATTTTCCTTGAAGTTCTATTTTTCTGAGGTGGAAGCTTCTGATAACAACTTCATGTTGTTGTATGTGGGTGGGGATTGTTCCATATTATCATGGATGGAAATAAGCCCTATAGGGATGACCATTTGCAAGGGGGAGACAACCAGGGGGCTGAGGAATGAGCTGCCAAAGGGGGGCATCGAGCACCACGGAATCGTGGGAGCTAAACCAAATCCGTCAAGCGAGACCTGCACATTCAAAGCCAGCAAAGCAAATGATAACTATTAATTTCTACAAATGAGCAAACTAGGTCGATGGATTCAAAAGTAGATGGACTTACAACAAAAAAAGTAGTGGAGAAAAAAGCATCCTATGAACTTGGAATGTATTATTTATACTAAAACTAGTACAAATAGATTAAATACATCAATCTGAAATACAACAAGAGCTATCAATCTCGCAGTTCTTATCTTAGATTTTCCGTAAATTACATTGATTAATAATTCCATTACCTTCTCCGCCAATTTCCCATTGATTGGTAATGAATGGCATCCATATAGCTAAATTGTTGCCTCGGGCTCGAAAAAATCTTTAAAAGAAAAAGATAAAAGGGGATCGGAAATCCACCGTATGGCCAAAGATATTATGATTTTTCGATTGACCTCTCCAACAAAAAGAAAAATCTTCTAATTGACAGTCAAACAGACGTTCAATTTAAGGTTGAAATCGCCCTTTGACGGCCAAGTGCATAAAAGTGAAACAACTCACTACATTACACTCCACCCCAATATCATTGTAGAATGCCTATAGCTGTAATAATGTATACATGAATAGTGGAGGTAACAAAAGGCAGGTATAACCCAAGGTCCCAAACTATATGATTTAAGAATCAAGATTATAGATAAAAGTAGCGATGTGAGGGAAGGCCCCTTAAGTAAACAAGCATTTAATGAAGACCAAGGGTATAAATCAATTATATATGTTTATAGCAAAGCTCAAAGCAGTAGAAGAACCAACGACATCACCATCCACCGAGAGCCAAGGGCCAATAAACAATTGGATAATATCGATAGGAAAATGTTTGAGTGTAAAGGAGGCAAGCTGGACAATCCTGAGAGGAAGCAAAGCTAGGTCACAAGGTTCGTGTTAAAGTTCGAGTTCGGAGAAGATAAAATTCAGATTAAGTTCGGGAATGATAAAAATGAAAAAAAAATCTTGACTAAATTCGACTTCTATAATTTGTAAAAAAATTATATAAGAAATAAATCCACAAAATTGTCAAAATAGATAAACAGTACTAAATGGATTTGAAATCTATAAAAAGACCACATTTATAAACCATGATAAACTTATCAAAATTAAACTACAAGAGATGAAATCTTCAAGAAGTGACAATCAAGAGTCAAGACTAACACTTTGAAAATTCCACGTCATCAAAAACACTTGGTTGAGTTGACGTGAGATCATCATCACTCGATGCACTACTTAATTCATCATCAAAAAAGTCATACTCATTTGCATCCGGTATGTCTTTTGGAATTTGTTGTTGTGAAGAAGAGGTGGAATCTTTTGTTGTTTTGTTCATACCAGTGTTACACGGGGTTGCACCCCCTAGATTTTGGTGTAGTCTCGAACGCCCTGAACGTTTTAGGGACTTGGGGACTCAAAGGGGGCATCCTCTACTTTTTTTAAATCTTTCAAAAAAATTATGATGTTTTCTTTTAAAAAGATGTTATTTTTACCAAGAACATCAAATTATAATCTTGAAAGTACCTAAAATACATTAAATACAGTTTAAATCCCTAAATGTCATTGGAAAAAGTTAAAATATTGAAATATTAATTTTTATGTATTATTTTAAAAGTCGTCCCCCTGCCAAAAATTTGGGAAAAATTTTGCGGTCCCAGAAACCCTGTCCCTTCATCCTTGAGATTTAGGTAACTATGTGTCTGTGTAACCTTCACTCCATGAATGGAGAAGACCATTCAACTTAGTTGGCTACTTGATGTTTAGATAGATAAAAACTCATTGCATCCAAATGTGAGATTGTGTTGAGGTGTGAAAATTCCACTCCTTTATGGAGGTGAAATCCGCATACAATAGGTACTTCACGAAAATCTTCCCAACAAAGATTGTCTCCTCTATAAGCCAGAAAATGTTAAATACTTTTGATTAGACCAACAATAATACTCCTAACCATGGTGCCAAAGAAACAACGTGAACAAAACTTCTACTTATGACTTTTAAGGGTGTCAAGAGGAGACCAGAAAAACACAAACCAGCCATAACAAAGGATCCATTGAGGGGGACCACATAGTATGAAATAAAGGCATACAGCATCCCTCTCCTTCAGTCTCCCGAAGTTGACTTTCCACAAGTGTCAAATGTAGATTAGGAATAGGGCACTTGACATAGTTTAAAGATTAGGAACAAGGCACTTGACATAGTTTGTAGATTAGGAACAGGGCACTTGAGATAGTTTCACAATGACCCACTTAATCAAATAATACTAACATTAATTGGGAAAAACTCAACAAATACCTTCTCTAAATTTGAAATGGATAATATGAAAAAAACAAAAAAAAAATAAAAAGGGTGTCTGTTGGTCGTAGAAATTGACTAAGTACCAGTGCAGCATATGAAACCGCACGCAAAGTATAAACAAGTTTACACAGGTTTGGAGAACCGCGCAGGAGCGCGCGCACAAAGAGAAAAGTGAAACAGAGCGGTGCGCTAAGGTGCCTGCCATTCAAAGGAATAGGTTAGCGCGCGAAGGCTTGAGCACATGCATACAATGTAACTAGGACTTAGCAAAAAATAGACGAAAGCAAGATGACTTAGCAGACAAGCAATATCTATTAATAAGACAAAGCACATGCAAATAAAGACAAGGACGACGCATGGAGATGGGATAAATATAGGATTATAGCAGGATAAAGCATGGAGCTATTTATAGTTCAATCTATTGTTAAGACAAATTGAAAAAGCATGCGGGTTATTATTAGAGCACGCCTATTATTAGGAAAGATGCATGTAGGCAATGAAGGGCAAGTCCCCACCGTGCATATATATAGGTGATGTGTTCTTGTATTAGCTAGTGCTGGGTAATTTTGAGTTTTGAATGAGCAATATGTAGCTTTTGGAGTTTGTCTTGTATGCTTGCATGGCCCAACACCTGATTGTAAGAAGTTGTGATGTAATCAGCATTCCTATTATGTAATCAATTGTGTTTTGCCATGGATAATTGTATTTGGATAGCAAAGATTACTGTATCTGAATATGGACTTATAGGAATACAAATACTTCTAGTAATTCTATATGTAGAATGATTTCCTTATTATATGTGTTGCCAGATTACTATGTTATGTTGTACTTCCTTGCATGTATTGTTATGAATATGCATGTCTAATGATAAGCAAACCAAGGAGGGACTTGGTGGTTGCAAGTGCTTCAGGTGAGCTTCCAGACCTTTCTGGATGAAGTGTCACCGCGCCTAGCTCAGTTTGGTAAAATAAAAGATTACAGTGTCTATTGGAAATAGATATACTAGAGTTGATCCAAGAGGTTGCTTGATGCAAAGGCATTTCTACTATGTGTTAGCCCCAACATATACATCTTTCTTTTCACATGATCCACTTGCGGGAATCAAAAGCAACATTTGCAGCCCCTTGCAAGGTCAAGGGGTGGTGCCCATTGTGCCCAAGGATAAAGAGACAAGTGCCAGATTTTTCATAAGAAAAAAAGATAACGCATGGTTTGGTTTCATGTGATGACTCATGCAAATCAAGGGAAATGAGCCAAAGGTCTAAATCTGACTAAATCCCACGTTCATTTTTTACTCTAAAGCAATTATTCTCAAACAAAACTGAAAGCAACTAAAGGCACTAGTTAGGACGTCCAATCACCGCCACAATAACGAAGGATGCATGAGGTCGCCACCCTTGTCTCATAGGTCTTACCAGTTTGGGATTAAAGTAATAACAACCCAATCATGTATCTGTGTCAAGTACTTAGGCTTACTTGGCCAATACAATTTTCCAAGGATTTTACCCATGTGTTTTCAGTAAGATGACCTTCATTAGCAGTCATCATCGTAATGACTTTTTGACATGTATTATATGCAATATTCTCAAGCGTAGTTTACCCATTCGGCGAGTACTTTTAACCACATTTCCTCCAAGGCGAATATTAACCCAAAAAACTCGTGACCTTAATTTGGAGAGTTATACAAAAAAAAACGCCACGAGTATTAGCCTTTGAACCAATGTTACGCGGGGACACGTCCCGGCCATTTTCCTCACGTCCAGGACATCCCAAGGACTTGGGGACGGGGACAAGACGTTTCCCCGCCGTCCCTAATTTCCAGAAAAAAAGGGGGACATCCCCCACAAACCAGAAACGCACCCGGGACGTCCCGGGTGCTTTGGGGACTTCGTGACGTCCCGGGGACTTCACGACGTCCCCAACGAAATCTGCACTTTTCCAACATTAAAACATGTGAATTTCAGTTTTATAATACTTTTTTTAATATTTTTTTTTACTTTTAATACATTCTAGTAAAAAACAACATGCAGATTTCTCATAATTACCATAAACTGCAGAAGTATTGTTGCTCCTCCATGTTATGTCTAATGATATGAAGTAATGGTCACAGGTCGAGTTTTATAAATTTTCAATCATACACTATACAGCTAGGTTTGTTAACTTCTGGTTATCTGGAGATAGTTTATGGTTCTTTCTGTTTCAGTGATGTACATTTTGTTTGTTTGCTGCATATTTAAGATTTTATATATCGCAGAAGCTTTTGCTTCAGACCCATCTGCATGTAGCAAGGCTCAGAATGTATGTAATCCTATTCTCAAATATAAAATATAATAGTCACAATTTTTTTAAAAAGGAAAAAGAAGAGATTATAGTTTGTACAATGTTGTGGCATTCAGAAAAATGAGTAATCTTTATGCTTGCTTAATTTTCTATAAAGATATTGTAGTTTTCTGTGGACTTGCAGCAGACACTAGCTAGATATAGCTAGCTTAGTTGAGTGTTACAATTTGAAAATCATGAGAACAGTGTAACAGTTACTCTTGTTCTTGTCATGTTCTAATCAGTGGCTTTGTAATAGGTACGTCAACCACATATAGATGCAGTTACCCATGTAGTAATGGATGAACCACGTTACAAACGTATTAATTTTCAAAACATATAGATCTACTTAAATGGGAAATAGAAAAAAGTAAAATGAAAAACCTCAAATAAAGACTCTTACCTCTTAAATCCCCGTCAAAATCTTTTGAAGCTGATGCAGATGAATAATTGGATTAATCATTAATGGTTTTAATCTTCGAACTTTCAATTTTAAGTCTTAGTTTATTGAATTATTCATGTTATATTTGTAAAATTAATAAATTATATATATATTTTATTAGCCGTCCCCCCGCCGTCCCCAAATTTTCAAAAAAAATTGCCGTCTCAAAAACCCCGTCTCGGAGTCTTAGGTAACTATGGAAAATAATAATAATAAAATAAATAAACATTTAAAGAAATCAATTTAAAAATTAAATTTTCTTAAAAAATAAAAAATAAAAGATATAAGAAAATATTTTAAAATCACAATACCTACAAAACCTAAAACTAAGTGTCCCAACTACCTACCTCAAGTTTAAAGAATTTCCAATGGTAGGGAGGCAGGCAACGGCGACTCCCACCGCGGCACAAACTCTCCTCCCAACTCCCATGCAAGCTTCTAATCCTCGGGTCTTGGCTCCAGCTCCCACAACAAAGCTCGATTAGGGCATCAAACGGCAGGCACCAAACGAGACTCACAGGTACAAACAGGGATGCGCACCACTCACAAGTCACGCCACTCACAAAATATGTACTTAAGGTCGTGGCCACGCCACTCAAACTCTTTACTCGAACGACAAAGGCCCTTTACTCGCAACCACTGGCAATTTTCTCGTAGTCAAATGTTGATAAACACTCCATACTCACAATCACAACTCGCATGGACTCTATGTAGAGAAATGTCGTTTATAAAGACATTGAGCAAATCATTTAGGGTTTTTCCGCCTTTATTTTTTCCCACCGCAAACATTCCTGAATATTCATGATTTTTATTATCACCTAGAAGTTCGATGAATTTCGAACGTTGGCCCAAAATTCGTTGAACCTTGTGACTTGGAAACATGGTACTTCCCCTAGAACATTTCCTAATATTCATCATCTAAAATGAATATGTAAAAAATGTTGTGAAAATAAAAGGTAGAAATAGTTCCTTACAAACCTTCCACCACAAACCATTTTTATATCATTACCCTTATTGTTTAGTTATTTTTCATAACCTAAGGTAGAATCCTCAATTGTAAATTGTATTTTTTAAACACCATTAACCATACTTTTGGACATTCGTGGACAAAAATATATTGTCTTGTTTTCTTTTGTACAAATTGTGGTCCATTAGTTTGATGTTGGGATTCAAAGCACCTTGCCAAAATCAAAATTAAATTTCTCCCAAAAAAATGTCAAGGTTCATCGTTTGGTTTTTGACAAAGTGTTGATTCTTCTTGAGCTTAGAAACTCAATGTTCGTATGCATTAGTTGATTCATCTCATCGGCATGACAACAACATGGGAGAACAACAGGAATTTATCGCCGAAAAACAAGGTTTGCCTACCATTCATGAACCAAACAACTAAAGAGAGGCCATTTTTGAAGGCTAAAGGAATAGTCATGAAACAGAATTTGCAATAATGAAATAAATGCCATATTAAAATTAAAATCAACACAAATTTAACTCTAATGTGTCCTAGAATGCAACTAGCTAATTACTTTTCTTTTCCTTTTTCCACAAATAAAAGAGGCCAAGGTTGGAGAGTGCACCTTTCAATTTTCTGAATCCCGAATGCTCATAGAAATAATTAAGATCTTCAGAATTCAACGAAATCCTAGATGCAATTCTGAACGGGACACAATCAGTGACCAACTCTGCAATGATGCAAAACTGAAATGAATGAAATAAGTTCACCTAGCTCAAAATTGTGACAGCTGAGCCGACCCATTGTACATCAAGTCGTGTTATCATTTGGGCCCTATTCTTGCATAGAGGAAGGGGACACATCTAATGTCTCATGGGTCACTTGAATCGAAGTAATCTTATAAGGTGGGTCTTGCATCTACATAAGCATGCCACTATACCTATGTTAGAGATTACTCCCACATGACCAAGAATTAAATCAAGTAGTTTGTGTTTAGGAGAGCTATACTTGCAAAGATTGTGAGTAAGCAAGCTGAGATCTGCAGATCTATTGTGCATTGTAGAGCATCTCGACTTGTGAGATTGTTGTGAGTGTTTGTTGTATTTCCCTTCTGTTAAACAAATAAGGATCTGAGTTTCTGTGTAGTGTTGTATTTTATGCATATTCTGCTGTGAGATTCTGAGGGCTGTGTGGTATAAGGAATCCCTTAATTAGGATCCCTACCAGAGACTGTGTCACTTATAGGTCACATTGCAGTCAGCCACTACTCGCTATGACACCAACATGGGTTATTAGATCATTGTCAAGATCATATTTTCGTCCTCTTATCTCCAGCACTCTCTACCATTTAAGTGCTATGATTCTACTCCTGCACGATATTAGGGAAGCTTACAGGGCATTAGTCCTTTTGCATTGGGGCTGCCTTGGCAGCCTTGCATCTTCCTCTCTCACCACTCTTTCCCAATGCTCCAGGACTGTCACCTCAGTTACTTTAGTTAGGGTTTGGTCAAGGAGCTGCTAAGTCATAAAAATGACAAATCAAAAGTCAGGACCACATGTCAGAGTGAAATTCATCCATCGGAGTGTTAGAAGGAGGTTACTCATTGTGACTGCCCCTACAACTTCATGAGTGTTGCCGTATTGAAGTAGAATCACTGTTGCATGAAGGTATCCTTCAAGAGTTTAGTGAAATTTGTTTATTTTAGGAAACACAGAAAAATAGGAGTTTGAAGATCATTTAGTCTATGTAAATTAGAACCATAGGATGCGGCTTTGAGTGAATTGCTTGAATAAGGCCAATGCATTTATTGCACAAGAACCTTGGAATTCGAAGATTACGCAATTGGATACTTTTACCTCAGCCAATTTAAGTTACAATCAGAAATGTACGTCAGAAGGGCTCAACTAGTTTATAGGGGCATTGTAGATCAGCGATATTTACAAAGGTGAGAATTCAATAAGCTGGTTTTGTCTCTTGTATTATCTCCCTGCTCAGGGGAAGGTGTCCTCAACCTCTGTAGTAGAGGATATACTTTCTTCGGTTGGGACAGTCTTAGAGCTACCAAAATGCCTTTGAAAGCCAAATGGGTAAGTAGTGGTTTGATACTCTGTCCACTTTAAACCAACCATCGAGTGAACATAGTTCGACCCAAGGCCTGTCGATTGTCACATGAGAATCGCTAAATTGTAGCCTCAAGATGTATGGTCAGTCTTCGAGAACTTTGCTTGCATTTCACAAGTGAGATGGCTTTTACAGCATTAAACCGTTGTTAAAATCTTTACATGATTACAGATTGCCATGATCTGGAGTAAATTTTCTGAGCTGCAGGAATCACAAGCATAACTTTTTCATAACGTGTAGGCCCAAACTGCTTGAAAGCAGCTATAAATTTTTCTTTCAAGTGGACACATGTTTTCTTGACAGTTTCAGGTCAACATTGTGATGTTGATTGTTGTGATCCCTTTGCTTAACAAAGTGAAGCCAAATGCTATTAGCAACTATGGAAAAATATTCAAGGTTAACTCGATGCCAGTCATGGAGTGCCCTGAATCTAACTTCTGTCTGTTGGAAAAATTCTTGCAGTTTTGGTTGGATGCCTGGCTAAAGTTTGTGCAAACAAAGAAACTTTGTTATGCTTCTTCTGTTTGGTGAAGTACATATCTGAAGTTGGATAGAGAAAATTGAAATCTCATAAGGATCAACAAAGGTTGGGCAACATATCTGCAGAGTTGGAAGAGAAAATTGAATCTCTTAATGGTAACAAAGCATTGGAAGACCATATCGACCCTTCAGGAAAAGTTGAAGTAGCCTTGTCCCCAGATTTGTTACATTGATATCCATGTAGTTATCACAATTGCATATGCAATAGTGATGGGCAATATAGAAACCTTAGAGGCAGGAGAATAGTGAAATGTGAAAATGGTAACATTGAAATGCTCGCAGTCTTATTTGGATCTACATGAATCCAATGGGAATATCTATAATCCTCACACCCTGATGATAGGGTAACAGGAGGTAATTATTTTTGATGCATCTCATAGGAGGACTGCTGGTCTATGAAAATTCATATGTCAAAGCTAGAAACATCAACTATGCTTTAGGGCATGAATAAAATGTCATTGGCAACTAATATTGACACTAACAATGTCTAATTTGTCATCATGCCATCACTCGATTATAGCCATGCTAATAATCTAGCAATCGAGGGATATTTCCTCAGTCATTCTGACCTCTCAACACAAAAACACTAGACCGTCAAGTATCAAATCCACCATTCCCAATTAATGTTACATCTTCCTCCATGATGTTGGCCAACTATACTTTCTCCATTTTTTTACATATTTTCTCCCTTTTATTGATCATAGGTTGCCAGGAAGCCTTGTGAAGATTAGCGATTCCCATGGAAGAAAATGATCTATTTCATTTGTACGCACTAAACATCAAGAAGTAGTGTGCCAAGGAGATGTGGAATAATGGGCGGCAAAACGCACTAAATGGTAATTGCCTCCTAGAGCCCGTTGATCACATCAAGGAGGAAAGCAGTTGCCGTATTCCACCTGTTCTCACTATTAGTCCGATAGGTGCAAAGTTTAATGTTGAATACCTTGAAATCTGAAATCCCTTTATCAGTCTCCACACAAGGTAATATAGATGACTGCAAGGACTTCAAAATTGGTATGTGCAGCTTTGCAGTGGGAGATCAATCTCAAGATGCCACATCAACATGGAGGGTATAGGAAGATCACCCAATAAATGCTTCAAACACAGCATAACAATGTCATAATTTGCTAACTGTATCAAATAGATTGGCATACATGAGCCTATAGAATATTCACAGAAGGCAGTTGCCATATGGCATGCATTTCAAAAGCCTGGAACGAATAGCTCAATAAAGGAAACACAACAATTCTATCGAGTTCATGATCAAGCAGAAGAGATCAAAATCATGGAATAAATACAAATGTAGCCTTCTGAGATAAAATACTGTCATTAAAAGGTAGGCAAATGCTTACAGTGTTCAACGCTCTGCAACTACATGCATTTAGATAAATGAAATAGAACCAAAGTTGTAGAAGTTAAATATGGTCAGGACATCATCAGATCTTAGGGCTTATCAAATTTTCCATGTCTGAACTGATTTCATTTTTGATGACATGATAGCAAGGTCATGCAAGAACATCATCGACAATGCTTGATCAGCTCTGGCTGTAGAAGATTATAAAATGATCAGAAGATAAAGTTTCTGTTGGAGCCAACTATTATGAGTTAGGCTGAACCCGTAGAACTCTTGGATTCTGGGCCATATTTTCAAAGTTGGATTGAAAACATCATAATGGCAGTCATATTTCTGACCAACTTCATACCGTAACACATTGAATGCCTGCCAAAGAGTCAATAGATGCATAGTTCTTCAGGTTTTTTTAAAAAAAGTCATAAGATTTTGGGGACGATGGGGGGGACAAAAAAAAGTGCTTTGATAAAAACTTATAAATAAATATTTATAACTTTATTCAATGAAAGTTCTGTGGTTTAAGATTTCTATTCAATGTTGACATGGGTACAAGCCGAGGATTAGGGTTCCATGTTTTTGATAAATCAAGGTCCCAAACTAATTTTTTGAATGGAAGTGTTTTAATTTTTTACAAGAAAGATGGTAAATGAAAACACATTCTTTGGTTCTTGAACATCCCCATAAGTCCTCAGCAAGTCCCCATAAAATGCTTTAGGCATGTTCAGGACATCACGCGAAATTCCTAGGGGACACATACACTGCATCTCGAGGTTGAATTGGAGAAATAGGTATATGGGGATCAGCACAACCTTATGGAATACCTGCAACGCATAAAACTTCTTTAAGTGATTAGATATATTTGGCAACATGCTAGAAGACCATGGAGATCTATGAGGGTAATCACTTTGCACTATTGCTGCTATCTTCAACCATTTATGAAGTAATATCCACTATCTAGAAAGAAAGAAATTCAAGAGAAAAATCAAATTCCTGGATGGGGCTTCTTCACCTTTCTGAAGTAAGAAAAGAAAGAAATAAATAAATTATATTGAATCCATGAATGACCAAAGCAGGTCAATGGGACTTGAAAATGCAGCGAGATATATCTATGTGGGAAACACACGAATATCAGAGAAACATCTAGATGTCTGCCAAAACTCGATACCTTTGCGCTTTCGAGCTAAGTTTAGTTGCAATAAAATATTTACAAGGTTGAGGGCGAGTGTTTCCTAGGATAAAGCCTAAGCATGTGGAAAGAGTTCTTATTAGCTGGGCATGCATGTTATTCCTTAGTCATAGTAATTTAGTTGCGGTCCAAAAGGGCACAAATCGATCAGTTGAAAGACATAATGATATCTTGCTATCAAATTAGGAAGTTTGGAAGGTTTCCTACATATATGATGCAGATCAGGGTGAGGGGGTCCAATTAAGGACAGCATTCTGTAGCGTAGACAAATGTTTTAAAAATCAGAACCGGACTCGGAACCGGCTGAGGGTCGGACCGGAATTGAATCGGAACCGGACCGGTTCAAACTTTATGAACCGGTTTACTAAAAAATACATAAAAATTTATATTTTTAATAAAAACAATATATTTGAAAGATTAAAAACCATGATTCCAACAATTACACACAAAATATGGAAAATTGGCTCATGTATATACTATATAACATGTAAGAAAGGTGTTTATAGCAAAATAGCAAAAATTAGAGTTTAGATCGGCTAAAAAGCTGCAGTTTTAATTAAAAATTTGTATTTTTCAACTTTAGCACCATATTATGCAATTTTTTCTGGCTCGGCTGGTTCAAATCAGAACTTGACCAATTGGACTGGTTTGGTACCGAACCTGGTATCTCCAGATTTCACCCTGAAATCTGGGACTACCCATTTGAAAAAAATTGTTCTTTTCAAAATAACGGGTCTTTTCGTGTTTTTATTGCTAGACGATGTTTGTATTACGTTAAGATATACCTAGTGAATCATAAGAGCCAATTTCGACAAATACCCAGATGTTGAAACTCATTTTATCCCTCCGCCAAGTTTTGTCTACGGGAAATTTTTATTTAATTATTTATTAAATAAATAAAGCCCCGTTTGAAGCAAATTGTGCTCTAATTGAATCATGTTGAAGTTTTGCATGCCAGTATTCACTCATCTCAATAGCGTTTTCACCAAGAATGAATTCAGAGCTTTGTCTATGACTTCTGGCAAGGTTTTTCGCTTTTTTTTGTTTCTTTTGCATTTTTCTCCGGTTTTCTCCACAGTTTCTCTATGAAATTCCCCTAGGTCAATTCCTTCGCCAATATAGTCTGTTTAAATGCCTGAAACATGTGGAGATCATCTACCGACACAGCACCAGAAGGAATCAGCCTCAAAATGCAAGCTTCTGACCAAAAAAGATGAAGTCCTGCACAAAAAGCCTCTCCCAGGGAAGTCACATTTTTCTGAATTAATGAGTGTAAGCTGTGATGGAATTTTTAGTAGTGGCAGGCAGGCGGGAATTTCTTACCTGCCTTGCAGGGCAATTTTTTCCATGAAGTCAAAATCACTTAAGCTGTAATGGGAATATTAGAGGTGGCAAACAGGCAGGAATTTCTTACCTGCCTTGCAGGGTAAAAATTCCCATTATAAAAGAAAAATCACTTAAAGCACTATCGGGAATTTCTTACCTGCCTTGCAAGGTGAAAATTCTCATAATGAAAGTCAAACAACTTAAGTGGAAGAGGGGATTTTTGGAGCTGCAGTGCAGGGTGGAAGTTCCCATCAAAGTTGGCTTCCTATTTTTGGAAATTACCTTTGCTAAAAAATGCGACCCACCTTGGGTGAATAACAATGCAATTAATAATATTTATTAATGGTTTATTCACCCAATTTGGCACCATAAATAGAAGGAAAGTCAATGCACGTGGATGAGTTAAAGAGCAGTCAAGGATGCATGCTATAAATAAATAAAATAAATTATTTAAAAAAGCAACCAGCGGCATGCATAATTGGGAGCCCAATTTGGGTGAATAAACATGATTGTTTATTAATTAAATTGTTAGAAATAGGAAGGGCAATTATTAAAAATAGTATGCTGAAAATTATATAAGCATGGGCTGCCATAATGAAGAAGAAATTAATTCTTTTTGCAAAGGATTGCAACCCGTACAGGTTTTGGCACCAAAGGAGGTTTTTGCATTAAAGAGTGTTTTTCATTGCTAGGGAGCTTCAAGGTTTGGCACCTAGGGTTGGAATGGCTTGATTCTTGCTATGATAATTATCTACATGTTGGTATAAGTGCTTTGGTGAATTAAATAATATTTTTGTTTGCTTTACATGCAAGCAAAACCTCAAATTTTAGGGCAGCATACTTTATATGCAGATTTTGGTGATAAAAATCAAGTATTCGTGCCATGGACTCCATCTTTGTCTGAATAAAATTGCAAGTATTCATCACAGGTACTCAAATCAATGTCAGATACATTGAATATATCTTCTGAATCTGAAGAAGTTGCCAACTCTGCACAAATGGATCCAATTGCAAGAGATTCCGGCAAAATTAAAGAAAAAGAGCTCAGACAAAGATTGTTTCAGCCATGTTGAAGCATGATGAAAGAGAAAGATCAACAAAATCATGTATAGCTTCCAGATTTGCTAAAGTCAATGATATAGACATAGGCCCTGAACATATCACCGATTTAATTGATAGATCCAGATCTCATAATTGCAAAAGCTTCCGGCAAAAATTAATCCTCTTGTTTCTAACGCAGCCCGTGTAGAAGTAAATGCATGGAAAATTCCTTCTAGGATCTTGTGCATGTGCTCCCAATCTTCCAGTTGAAGCCTTCATTGAATTTACTTTGCATGTACTAAAGAAGAAATGTAAAAACTTCGAGGATAAGAGGGAAGACAAGGCAAAGACAATGCCCGCAAGCAAATCACAGTCACCTGCTTCCAGATCTAGTTTGGTGAGAATCAAAGGCAAAAGAGTTAACCGCATGCAGAATATGGAAGAAAAACAAGACTGAGAGGGTTGCAACTTTCTTCTTATTTCTTTTCCTCTTTCTTTTATTTTCTCCGACAAAGTAATTAAGCAATCAATTAAATTATAAAACTTAAATGATTGGTTTAAAAGTCGTTATTTAAAGAAGTCAATTACTTGAAAATAGGTGGCAAACATGCAAAATAGAAGGTTATATTTTTCAGTTATAAATCATGCATGTCATGCAAAGAGGAATACCAGGAGGAAGATTGCCAGTTGTTTCCCTTTTCATAGTTCTTGCATGCAAGAATTCATTTACAGTTTCCTATTTGTAATTGCCCTTTTATACACTATAAATAGAGGAAGAACCTACGAGTTAAAAAATCAAAATTTGTAAGCAGCATTCTTGTGTTCCAGACTTTGAACTGAAACCCTTGATAGCTTTCTGAACGCTGAGGAATAGAGAGGAGGCAAATTTGCGGAGAACTTTGTGTCAACGGTGCATTTTGCTTCTTATTTCTTTTTATATCTATTCACAAACTTTGTGTTATTCTAGATCTGGATCTGAAACTTTCCTTTGCTTTAAATTATGTATTTCAAGATCTATTTGTTTTTTCTATGTGCATGTAATCAACTTTGTGAATTATTGATTGGGTTGCACATTTTCTTTCCTTTCTTCTGGCTTTCTATCGTTTTCCTCTTCTACAGATATTTCCTTTCTCTTATAGCTGCTTACTTGCTGCAAAAATGTCTAGCTATGGTTCATGAGCTATATAATAAAGTAATACCAACAAATGGATATTAGGACATATAACTAACAAAATCTTACACGGGAGCCTCACCGATAAATGAGGGAGATTTATCTCATGACTGCCTAGGTTTTCAGCTATGTAGAAAATCTAGCCAACAGAACCGGCCGGTTTTATAACCGAACCGACTAGTTCAGTACCAAACCAATCCATCGGTCCGGTTTTTATACCTGTTTGTACAAAAAAATAATGAACCAGTGTTTAAAAACACTGGTGTAGACTCAACACACATCAATTGACACACAATCTCAAAAACAATCACTCATTAAACCCAAAACTCGTTCTTTATTGCATTAAATGACTCCGTTACAAAGATTACACACCAACACAAACTTACTTTGTTGAATTACAACAATATGAAGATGAACATTACAATCCACAGTCCCTCAATGGACTTCACATAGCTCTCTCCACTCTCAGTTCATGAGTACAATCACTTTGTTCTTCTCCGAAGCCAAACTATCTCCACTCTTACTCCTTGAAGTGTTGCCTCTTCCAAGTCTCTCCCTTGTTTCCTTGTAGCTTTCTCCAAATGAAACTGTCTCAAACTGATCATTTTGGATCTCTCTAACATTGCCTGACAATATTTAGTGTCTCTTCACATTCCCAAGCACCTTGGAAATGCTCAACAACTAACAATTTTGATTTTTGGGTGGTTACTTTCTTTTTGCATTCACCACAAGTGAAAACACCATGGCAATTACAAAACCAACCCATTTTGCGGGCCAGCAGTTTTGCCACTAGAAAAACTTGAATCTTCTAAGGGCAATAACTTTTGCATATGAACTCAAAATCCAAAGCCGTTTTTTGAAAGCGCACTACTTTTCAAGGAGAATTCAAATATGTAGTTACATTCTGCTTTTGATGTATGTAACATGATGTTTTTACACCTGCAACAAAACCTATCACTTATAGACTATGTTGTCGGGAAACGGAAACAGAAACGAGTACGAAACGCGGAAATGGCAATTTTCAAAAAACCTTGGATACGAAACGCTGCGGAAATGTCCGTACAATATAATATATATATATATATGCTTAGTGTACTCCATGGACCTAGACAGTCTGGATACAGGTACGGGTACGGATACGGGTACGGGTACGGTTCGCCGATACGGCAAATTTTTAAAAATCTTGGGTACGGTACGCTTTTGGGTACGTTTTATATATATATATATATATATATATATATATATATATATATATATTATAAATTTAAAGAAGCATTTGCATACTTATTGAAATTTATTATTTCTCTATCACAGTTATTTATCTTAGTGACTGTGATAAGATTCAAGGAGTTTTGATTGTTCATGGTGGACCATAAGAAATAATTGATAAAGCACTCAAAATATTTTGTATTTTGGACCCGAGATGTCATGCAAAAAATGGATTTTATGAAAATAAGAAAAATATTGCCATCAATGCGTAGAGCTCGAGAAAATATACACTTTTAGAGAAGATGACACTTGAAACGGAGCCACAAAATGAAAGTTATGGCACATGCAAATTTTTGCTGCTACATCTTCCCGGACCCTTTCCAAAAATGGCAATTTTTTTTCTTTCCTTGTGAATAAAATCCAAAACAATGGCCGAACCGAACTGCATTTATTCGGTTTGCTTCAAAAAATACGGTTCGAACCGGATTTCATACAAACCCGGCCGAACCTGGTAACTATGGTGTCAAGTTCTCCGAGAGTTTGTGTGGAGAGGACTAGCGTTGGGGATTAAAGCAGCCATTTATTTTTTTCCGTTATTCCTGATTGCACCAATTGGTATCAGAGCAAGGTCTTTGCTTGTTGGAGAAGTGTGAAGAGGTTCGTGTCGATGTGCATGTTGTGAAATAGAAGCATGCTTGTTAGTTGCAGAATGTGGAAGAGAAGTCTATTTATGAGTTGCAAGTTGTGAAAGAGAAGCTTGCAACACAAAGGAGGGAGAGGACCAAGAGTAGAAGATTGGGCAGAGATGCTGAAGGTAATCCAAGTGAGATTAGATATGATGGGGACTGCACAATGTGGAGAAATTATTGAAGCAGTAAGTAAGTTGAAGAAAAGCATGAGGCCATCTATGGCTCAGGAAAAATCCCATTGATATTCTGAAGGAACAGTACAGAAAGGATGGAGTCAAAACCTTAGGCGTTTCTAGTGGTAACATTTCTTATAGTCTTCTGCAAGATTGAACCTACTTTCTCTATGGATTGACTAGCCGAGAACTCAAACTACCTCATTTAGGAACCATGTTTAAATGTGCATGGAAGCAGGTTCTCTAATGTCCTATAATGACCTTAACAACTGTTGCAGCTGTTAAGCTTCCTGGAGGGAACTCCAACAGAGAAGAAAAAGAAAAGGTAAAGAGAAGGTAAGTGGTGGTAGAGTTACAGGAGAGGATTAGATGAGTGTTATGAAAAAAATTGTCAGCAGCCCATTGGAGAGATCCCGAAATGGTGGTGGAATAGTTATTTCTAACAGAGGAAATAAAAGTAGTAGTTGAGAGAGTGATCCAAGATATGACCACACAACATAACAGGAAGAATAAATTGAAAATGCATTATTGGCATCTCTAATAGCTGAATGTGGAAGGGAAGAAATTTCCTGAATGAAGAGGATGAAGAGAGGATGGTTCGAACAATTTTTCACAAAGAAACAAATAATCTTTTTGAAGACATCTTGGAAGATGAAGATAGTGGAATTGAAGATGAAGTTGCAGCAGAGGAATTAAGTTTGTTTGACATAGCAATAGCAAAGATAATAGAGAAAATTTCAGAATGCTTATGAAGACTCTCTTGAAGATATCAGTAATTTTTGCTAACCTGGGTGATCATTTGAATGCATAAAGGTATGTAAACTGATGCATCTTTTATGAGCAAGTTAGGAAGCTGGTAGAAATGAAGAATGAGTCACATGCTTCTATTGGTGTGATATTTCATATTAGAGATGAGTTAGAACGAGTTGAATCTACAACCGATCAAGTAGCGAGTATAACTCCCACCAAGAGATTGTAAGATGCAAGGAGCATCTTGGTGGAGGTGGTCCGACTATGGTGGGTCTAATCCCACAAAGGAGGAAAGAAAAAACAGATATAAATTGAAGAGGAAGGATTTGAAGCCAGCAAGAAGCTGGAAATGGAAGAAAAAATGTGAAAATCAGCTGCAGGTATCCTGAGTGTGTTACAATAGAGACTAGGGGGCGTCATGGCCATTAATCTTAGTGGCCAAAAGAGTGGTGATTCACAGCTTATTCCAATACAATGGGTAGGAGCACAATTTTAATTACCTCGGGTGTCTGATGTAGGAGCATCTGAAGGTTTGAGCAAATCTTGCCCTCACCCAAATTTTTTTTTTAATGTTTCGTTTATTCTTTTTTTGGTTTATTCTTTTTTTTGTTTTGTTTTTGATCACAGTTTTTCAGGGTCTCAGTAATGGCGGGTCTCATTTTTGGCTAGTTCACAGTTTTGATAGGAGCCTTACAGACTCAACACTAAGTGAAGCTCACTAAAGGATGTCAATAAGCTTGGGTTACTTAATACTTGGGTTATTATATTACCTAGGGTTGTGGGGTCACACTTTATACACTAAGGCAGAAAACCTGCATAGCATTTGAGTAAAGTGAGCCCACAAAGAAGTAAGATCGTGAGAGACTGAGCAGATGTAGGTGTGTCAAATGTCACATTCAGAGCCCAGAAGAATAATGACTAAGACTAACGTGCCTGAGTGAATGCGAAGGGAACACGTAGAGTTTTTGGTCTCACTCCACATATTGAAGTTGGGCGCAGTACCTTTTCCTTGTAGAAATTGTTCAATATAAAGAAAGGCGGACGCGAGAGTTCTTTAGGCCATGGACTATTAAAGCATGGGTCCATGCCTGGAATGGTTGACAGTATCCAAGTTCTACGGAGTCCATGCTGTTGAGCCCGTTTTATCACGAAGCAAGTGGTACAATCATGCAAGGGTCTCAAAAAGTCTCTGTTCACATTGAACCTAGTTCATAGAGCACATGGCATGGCAAGAGTCTAGCCTGCAAGATCAACTTAGCATTGTCTGTTAAGGATATTGCCAGAAAGAGCTCAAGGAGGGATTTATTTTTGGTGGTGGTCGCATAAATAGAGGAGACACGAGTGGCCGTCAAAAAATGCAACTAAAACTCCGGGAGTCCGTTTTTCTGTTGAAACTGAAAGATTTGCACACACTGATTTAGTTGGGCACTTATTACAGTGGTCCACATAATCTTGGCAGTTAGAAGAGTTAGAGAGTCTGTGACCTTGCTATTCAGAAACGGGGCTCTCATTGAGAAGCTGAAGAAAAAGGAGAATGTGAAGGAACCTCAATATGGATGGGGGAGAATAGAGAGAGGCAAGAATATAGAATAGATTAGAAGACACAGGGTGACACAAGAAAGGTGAGATCACTGAGAGGCGTATTTGAGGGGCACATGAGATAGACAGAGATCAAAAGGAGAGCAGGGAAGAATAGAGTAAAGTGAGACCAAAGGTAAGGGTGAGCCCATGGAGAGAGAAACACCAGAATTAGATAGGTGTGCAAGGACCCATTGTGATCATTGTAATCTCAGTTCTGACTTTGAATGTATTTTTGTGATTTAACATGAATAAAGACAATGCTTATTCATTTATGTGTGTGTCAATCTGTCAAGTATCTTTGAGAGCTTGTGAGAGAGAACTACCACTGGGGAATGAAGCAGCCATTAATTTGTCCCCCATATGCCTGAGTGCAACAGCCTCACACACATATTCAATGAAAGTTCACAGTATATGAATAAAATGAAGGTGAAGAAGAAGAAGCTAGTTCAAAATGAATCAAGATAGCAAAATTCATTAAGAGGATAAATAAAACTGCACCAATACGTAGACGAAGCAGGGAAGAATAGAAAAAGTGAGAACAAAGGTAAGGGTGAGCCCAGGCAGAGAGAAACACAAATTAGAAGGTGTGTCAGACAGGATATTGTGCATCATTGTAATCTCAGAAAACTGCAACTGTGAATGCATTTTTGTGATTTAACATGCCACTTAAAGACAATGCTTCATTCATTTGTGTGTGTCAAATATCTTTGAGAGCTTGTGAGAGAGAACTACCACTGGGGAGTGAGGCAGCCATTAATTTGGCCCTAACTGTATTCCTGAGTGCACCAGCCTCACACACATAATTCAGGCATGTTGTATATGTATAAAATGAAACAGGTGAAAAAGAAGAAGCTAGTTCAAAATGAATCAAGATAGCAAAATGCATTAAGAGGATAAGTAACAACTACGATGAATACGTAGATTGAGCACTCTAAAGCAGTCACATTTTGCCAACTCTAAACTATGAGACATGAATAATCTAGAAAGGACACACTGTTTTCGAAATTGGAGACATGGTATGGCTTCACCAGGAAAAGGGCGTATTTCAAGGACAAAGACTGAAGCTTCAACTTGGTAAGTTGTATCAAATTGTCAGTATAGAACAAGTTTTTCACAATGCATGGTTAGATTGAACCTACCTTCCTATTCTGGTTGCATATGTACTCAGTAGTAAATGTGGTTTTAATAAAAATAATTGTTCTGGTAGTTTTTACTATTGTATTTAACATGTGAAAATTATTGTTGCATGTACCCTAAGGTTCAGGGTAAGATCATTTCTGCAACCGATAGCACTGATGTCCTCTCAGCACAAATTAATTTGGGGCCTAGATCATCCATGTCTCTTTAAACATTATATACGAAGTGGCACCTCTAAGCAAAACACGAGAACTAAACATATTCTGTCCCCATTTTTACCCGCAACCCACTAGATTACATTTTAAGCTACATAGTATAAACCACTATCAATATATTTTATCTTCAAACTTTATTTATAAAATGTCATTCATCTACTTAATTGCTTTACAAAATAAGAGTTTTTCCTCTTAAAATATTTCTATTAACCTTATCATTAACAAGCAACAATTCCTTTGAATCAACACTGAAAAAACCATAAGATTCTGAAAGAGGTGGACATAGATTGTATCAAGGATTATGTGGATATGTTTGGTAGATGTTATCTAACTTTTTGAGCTATTCAACTGGTTACCACATGGACCTTGTAGACTGTCATGTTAATATTGTTATCAGCGTATTAATAATTTCTTGTTTTGGTAAATGATTGTATTTTCAGCATTAGGTGGTACTGTAATGACTCTCTTTAATCATGTTCAGTTGTGTTTAACCGAAAATCATTGGGTCCAATTGTCATAGAAGTCATATAAATAACATGATGTGCATCGGATCAGAGTAAGGGCACTGAGTACCAGACCCTCCCTGTACTGAACAACTTGGATTGAGCACTACCCGTGAATAAAGCATTTGATTAGTAGCATATTCTTCTATGTTGTAATGTGGTATGCAGTTACTATTTTGTGATTGATGTTTTTTGGTACTGTAGTTTCATAGCAAACATTCTGGTGTCATGACTTTAAAGAACGTCGGATAGAGAAAGGTTTTCTAATTTGGTGACCACCTACCCCATTGCTATCTAGACTGTGATTCCAATCCGATTTTCTATAATTTTCTTCTGGTTCTTTTGTTTGCATTGGAGAGTTTCTTCTAGCACTTTGCCAGTTATACGGGATGGCAGTTCTTAACAACTGACCTCAGAACCAAGAGTCTCTTGTAACATGTTCAAGTGTGTTCTCTAATAAAGGGGATGCCAATGTAATGAAATTACTTGTATAATTCAGATCATGAGCAGAAATATAACACCAAATAACACAATATTCCAGAATAATGATCTCAATATGTAATTAGAATAGCTTCGCCACTTCGAGGGGGCAACCTCCAAACCATACAATAAGACTCAAATGCTCCAAATGATGATGAACTACTACCTACTAATCCCCTATATATACTATTCATATGTTATGGCCAACACCAAGGCCGACCTACTAAGCATGAGAAAGTATAAATGATATAATAAAATGATATGGTAAGCCAAAATTCAGCTACTCATATCCTAATACAAGAATAGGTTAAGGGCGTAGCATGCCCTTCCCCTTCAAAGCAACATTGTCCCCAATGTTGAGAAGCTCTGGGTGTTGCTGCAGGAATGTCATATCTTCCCATGTTGCATCTTCATTGTCCATATTCTTCCACTTGATCAGGTACTCAGTAATAACCCGTGTCCTCAATCTTTTAGTGCATGTTTGAAGGATGCATTCAGGTTCCAAGATGACTCTCCCCTCCTCATCGAGCTCAGGTAACACTGTTTGGGCTGATACTCTCTGTCCAATTACTTTCTTCAGGCAAGAAACATGAAAGACTAGATGTATTTTGGTTGATTGTGGAAGTTCTAATTTGTATGCTACAGTACCAATCTTCTGCAATACTTGATAGGGGCCATAATACTTCGGTGAAAGTTTGTTATCCTTTTGTTGTTGTTTCAAAGACATTTGCTTATATGGTTGTAACCGCACAAAAACCCAATCACCGACTTCAAAATGCCTTTTTGTGCGATGTTGATCAGCCTGTTGCTTCATGTGGTTTTGTGCCATGACCAAGTTCTCCTTGAGACTAGAGAGGACCTCTTGTTGATACTGAATGTGTTCTTCTACTGCTCTAACCCATGGTTGTCCTCTCAATGATGATGTGATGGATGGTGGATGGTACCCATAGAGTGCCAAAAAAGGAGACATTTTAGATGAAGTATGGAAGGAAGTGTTATACCACCATTCTGCAAGTGGCAACCATTGGACCCATCTTGCTTGTTTATCTGACATAAAGCAACGGAGATATCCCTCCAAACACTTATTTACAACTTATGTTTGCCCATCAGACTGGGGATGATAAGAAGAGCTACGAGCTAACTGAGTACCCAAACATGAGAATAAATCAGTCCAAAAATTACTAGTAAATATAGGGTCTCGATCACTTACTATAATCTTTGGTGTTCCATGAAGCTTCTGAACTATGTCCATGAAGGCTGTTGCTACCGTGCTTGCAGCAAATGGGTGTGCCAAGGCACAAAAATGAGCATATTTGGTGAGTCTATCCACCACAACCATGATGACATTTTTTTCCTTCAGATTTAGGCAATCCTGTGATAAAGTCCATGGAAACCTCTTCCCACCGCTGGCTAGGAATAGATAGAGGTTGTAGAAGACCTGGGGATCGAACTGTTTCACCCTTATTTTGCTGACAAACCATGCATTCTGCCACAAATTTTTGGACATCCCCTTTGAGACCTTCCCAAAAGAAATCTTGTTTGACTCGATGATAAGTCTTCAAGAATCCAGAGTGCCCCCCTACTGGAGAAGAGTGAAGCTCAGATAGAATCCTATTTTTAAGAGTGGAGTTCTTACATAGGTATAATCTATCTTTATACCATAAAGCATCCCCTTTCAATACAAATTTTTTAGACATGCTTGGATCATTCTAGAGATGATGAATGAGGTTTTGTGTGGTTGGGTCATTTCTCCATTCGGACCTTGCCTCATCTATCCAATCTTCCTGTAATATGGATATGGCACATAACAAGGCTGCAGTTGATTCATCTTTCCACGACAGAGCATCCGCAACTACATTCTCCTTCCCTTTCTTATAGATAATCTCAAAATCATATCCCAACATCTTGGAGACCCATTTTTGTTGTTCTTCAGATGATAAACGCTTGCTCCAAGAAGTATTTCAGACTATCATGATTTGTCTTCACTTTAAAGTGTCTTCCTATGAGATATGGTCTCCATTGCTTTACTGCATGAAGTATGGCTAGCATTTCCTTCTCATAAGTTGGCTTGGAAAGATTCTTACCTTTGAATTGACGGCTCAAAAAGGAAATAGGACGGCCTTCTTGCATGAGAATTGCCCCCATACCCACCCCTGATGCATCACATTCAACAATGAATGTTTTGGAAAAATCTGGAGTAGCCAAGACTGGAGTGGTGCACATGGCCTCCTTTAGTTGCTCAAATGCTTTGGTTGCATCCTCACTCCAATGGAAGGAGTCCTTCTTTAATAAAGTTGTGAGAGGTGCAGATATGCTTCCATAACGCCTTACGAATATTCGGTAATAACCTGTAAGCCCCAAAAATCCTCATAGATTCTTTAGGGTTTTTGGAACCTTCCACTCCATCATGGCTTTGATCTTATTAGGATCCACTTTAACCCCTTCATGAGAGACAATGTGACCCAAATATTCAACCTCCTTGAGTCCAAAAGAACACTTAGAGGGCTTTGCATAAAGTTGATGTTGCTCAAGGGTTTCCAAAACCTTATTTACATGATGCAAATGTTCCTCCCATGTTTTGCTATAAATTAATATATCATCAAAAAACACTAAGACAAACTTCTGCAGGAATGACTTAAAAATAGAATTCATCAAACTTTGAAATGTAGAAGGTGCATTTGTGAGTCCAAAAGGCATTACCAGGAATTCATAATGGCCTTCATGTGTCCGAAAGGTAGTTTTATGAACATCCTCATCCTTGATTCTGATTTGGTGGTATCCTGAACGAAGATCAAGCTTTGTAAAATAAACAGCACCATGCAACTCATCAAGCAAATCATCAATTACAGGAATAGGAAACTTATCTTTGATTGTGTACTTATTAAGTTCCCTATAATCAGGACACATGCGCCACATGTCATCTTTCTTCCATACCATCACTACTGGAGAAGAATAAGCACTCTGACTATGACGGATAATTCCTGCTTCCAACATCTCTTGTACAATCTTTTCAATTTCACTCTTTTGCACATATGGGTACCTATAAGGTCTGATGTTAGGTGGTTGACTTCCTGGTAATAACTGAATAGCATGATCATGATCTCTCTTTGGAGGTAAGCCCTTTGGTATATTTTCAAATACAACAGAGTGTGCATCCAACACTGCTTGCATATCTGATGGTATAATGTCCTTAGAATGATGAGCCTCCAATGAAAATAGTTGTGCCACGAATCCCTCTGCACCCTTTTTAGCATTTTGTGCATCTGATGAGAACTTACTATTTGTGGAGACTTTGCTCTTAATCCTCTTAGCTAAAAAGTCCTTCCTTCAGAGTGAAATCACATGAACAAGTCTTGGAAGTTCATCTCAATGGTTCCCAAAGTGGTAAGCCATTGAACCCCTAACACAATGTTTGCTCCTCCCATAGAAATGGCATACATGGGACTATTTAGTATGTAATCTCCCATGGCAAGCTTAATGCTATGGCATTTTCTAGAACAAGTAACAGTACCTCCATCAGCAATCATTACTTGACATTCGGGAGCTGGATAAATGAAGCAGTTTAGGCGCACTGCTAACTTATGATTGATAAAGTTGTGAGTACTTCCTGAATCAATCAACACTGTGACCCTCTATTTTTTTAGGAATCCAACCACCTTTAGGGTTTGGGGGGTGCTAATACCTGAAATTGCATGGCATGAGATTGTTGGCTGAGGATCTCCTGACTCCTCCTCTGGCTCAACCAAGACCTCTAACTCTGAATCTTCATCCTTCTCTTCATCTTCACTAGGCCCATCAATGTAGAACAACTTCTTTTCAGCACATTTATGTCCTGGTCCAAATTTACTGTCACAGTTAAAACATAAACCTTTTTCTCTTTTTTCTTCAATTTGTTGAGGTGTCAATCTAACTGGTCGAGGGAGTGTTGGGGCCAAGGTGTTGCGATCTCTGGTATAAGTGAAATGTTGTCTCCTACTTGAAACAAATTTCTCCTCTGCCCTTCTTGCCATAATCATCGAATCAGAAACCTTATGAGGATTAAACATACGCACCTCATGCTCAATGTGATCCTTAAGACCCCCAAGAAATAGGTCATTCAGATTCTCTTCAGTAATATTTTCCACCCGTAGAGAAAGGTTTTGGAAGTGATGAATGTAATCCTTAACAGATCCTATCTGTCTCAATTTTGCTAATTGGCTGAAGTAATTATCTGACACACTAGAACTATAGTGTAATTGCAACTCTTCAGTGAACACTATCCATGTAACATTGAGACCACTCTTCTACCTTTGAGCACATAACCATCGATACCAGACGAATTGGTCAGGTTCGAGATACAAAGCTGCCATGGTCACCTTTTGTCCTGGTGGAATCTGATGTAGTTCAAAAAAATTCTCCATTTGGTTGATCCAATTGAGTGGATCCTTTCCATCAAACTTACGCATCTCCACTTTTGGAAACATAGTACGGGCCTGCAGAGTGCTCGTATTTGGATTGTGCACACTCGAAGATCCTTCTGGCTCATGTGCCTATTATGTTGACCTGAGGATCCACCTTGATTGACATAAGTATGATTACCCATCATATACGTACTAAAGTTTTGCATGAAATCCTCCAATTTTTTTCCAATCCTATCCACATCTTCTTTGTTGGCCACCCGAGATTCGAGGTCTCTCAGGTTAAACTCAAGTTGGCTTACTTTGTGGTCTGTCGAAGTAAACCCTAACCCTGAGGAATCTGTAGTAATATCTTCTGTCTCCAACTCCTCAACTACTATCTCATCCTTTTCTGGTGTTTTACCCAGGAGTGATGGGATTCTTTTTTCCTCTTGTGGAAGGCCCCAGCCATGATGCCCCAAAATAGTAGGATGTAGGGATCACAGTCAAATTTTAGGGTTTTAGATTTCGATACGAATTTGGCCAAATATAAAAAAACTTGAAGAACAAAACCCCAAATAATTTTTTTTTGCTTTCCGAAAATGTAACGAATTTGAAAAAATTCCACAATTTGCACCCTAGGGAGCGATTTTATGAAAAACCCTAAATTTGTAATAACTTTTGCAAAATAAATCAAAAAAGTCTGAAATTTTCAGGGAACCTTACTTGAAATGTTTTGCAACTCTGGTAAAAATATCTCCCA